>CAUYUJ010018665.1:15000-47500 GCA_963575745.1 Prorocentrum cordatum | reverse complement strand
ACTACTACTTACTACTACTACTACTACTACTACTACTACTACTACTACTACTACTACTACTACTACTACTACTACTACTACTACTACTACTACTACTACTACTACTACTACTACTACTACTACTACTACTACTACTACTACTACTACTACTACTACTACTACTACTACTACTACTACTACTACTACTACTTCCACCCCGCCCGTCCCTTGTGAGAGCTGCCTCCGCACCGTCGCGCATAAAACTGATGTGCATTGGTTGATCCGTCCAAAGACGCATGGACAAAGCATTATCTTGACAGCTTTCGCACACATTTCAATGCATTCACGCGTTGCGACCATCAATGCACGAATACATTATATGTATATCTAAAAATACAAACTTTATGTGTAAACCAATGTTTATTTAGTTGTTTTTTTTTTATTATTTTTTTTATTGTTTTCATTTTTTTCACAATTTTTAAAAATCCCGGAAAATCCCGGAATGGAATTTCCGACATCGCCCCGGCCTAGAACTCTCTCACATTTTAATAAAAATCCCGGAACCAAAAATCCCGGAAAATCCCGGAATCAGAAAATCAAAAATAAAACATCAAATAATAAAATATATTTAAAAAAACAAATAAATAATAACGCGCGATTGGAAAAAAAAACACGCGGATAAATAATCAGAGTGGAAAAAAAGGACACCCACGACAATGCGAACGTTGTTTTGAACATCCACCAAAAAAGAGCGCCAGGGCCAACGTCGAACGACTGGCATCGCGCCCGCGGCGCGCGCGCCTGCATCGACGCGGCGGGCGCGCTACCTGGCGGACGCAGCGAATGCAATGCAGCAGTGCAGAACAGCAGCCCCCCACCCTGTTCATCTTGCTCCTCTGATTGGCGACGTTCAGCCGCGTTCTGTCTGTGGCCGCCGCCCGCTGGCTCAAGGCTCAAGGCGGGCGTGGGCCGCGCGCGGCTTGCACCAGGACGAGGACGCCAGACGCCAAGAAGGCTTCCCCGTTGCAAGACACGGCGAGCTTGCCCGAGGCGGAGGGGGCGACGCGTTCCAGGCTGGCGGGGATGACGCGCTCGTCGTTGAGGTGCAGGGGGCGCGGCACTGCGTCGTCGAACAGGCGGGGGGCAGCGGCCGCCAGGTGGAGCTTGGGGACTTTGTCTTTGGACGGCGCACGGCTCACTCTGACGAGGCCGCGTGCGAAGGACAGGTGGCCCTTGGAAGCGAGCTCGACGAAGTTCTTGGGGTCTGTGGCGCTGGAGAAGACGAGAGCGGGCTACTGGGTCAGCTTTGCGGACGTTGTGCCGGAGAAGTCGGAGATGGAGATGGCGGCGTAGATCCGGGCCCTATCCTGTGCGAGGAGCTCGTCGGGGTTCTCCAGGGTAATCATGGCGGACGGGGTGTCGTAGATTTTCTCGCTGAGGTCCTTCGTGTTGTTCACGCGCGCGTGGATGTCTGCCACGCATGCGCCCTCCCCGGGCAACTTCTTGTAGTCGCGGTCCGGTCTTGTAGACGCCCTCGTCGGTGGGCTTGACGTTGGAGAGGCCGCTGGCGAGCATGGCCTTCGCCTTCGGCAGGGCGCCGTCGGCGATGCGGATCGTCGTGCCCTTCCTGGGCGTGATGTGGCGACCGCCTGTCTTTTCGATGACCAGGTACGCGTCGAACACGTAGAGCACCTTGCCCTGGGCGCCCCGCGGGCCACCTGTGGGATGTCGCTGATCATTTCCTCCCAGAAGTTCATGGGCAGCGTCGTCTTGGAAGCGTCGGCGAAGGTGACGGCTGCGATTTTCTCTCCTTCCTGAAAAGTGGGTTCTGGGACGTCCAGGACGAAGCCGTGGAAGTCGATCACCTGCGACGTGGACACGTCGAGGACGCCCGATACGGTTTGCCCGCGGGCGTATGTTTTTAGGGGGCCTGCCCACTGACCTGATATTCCCTACTCAGAGAGCTCCAAAAACCTGCCGCCGCCATATTGTCCGCGGGCGTCCGATGGTGCGCCCCGCCGTTTTGCCTCCGGGCGGAAGTTTATAAGGGGCTTGCCCACTGACATGGTGATCCTACGCAAGAGGCTCCAAGAACTGGCCGCCGCCGTTTTGCCCGCGGGCGTCAGAAAAATGCTCATCGATATCTCTATCCTGAGAGCTCCTAGAACTGGCCGCCGTCGTTTTGCCTGGGCCACCGCCGTTTTGCCCGCGGGCGTCAGAAAATGCCCACCGCTGTTTGTTCGTGGGCGTAAGGTTTCGCCGGGCTTGCCCACTGACCTGAGATCCCTACTCAGCAAGCCACGAGAACCGGCCGCCGCCGCCGGGCCCGCGGGCGTCAAAAAATGCCCACCGCCGTTTTGCCCGCGGGCGTAAATCTCTAGGGGGCTTGCCCACTGACCTGGTATCCCTACCAAGAAAGCTCCCATAACTGGCCGCCGCCGTTTTGCCCGCGGGCGTCAGAGAGTGCTCGCCGCCGTTTTGCTCGCGGGTGTAGGGTTTGAGGGAGCTTGCCCATTGCCGTGGTATTCCTACTCAGAGGGCTCCGAGATCTGGCCGTCGCCGTTTTGCCCGCGGGCGTCAGAAAATGCCCACCGCCGTTTTGCCCGCGGGCGCATGTCACGTCTTTCGGGCGCTTGCCCACTCGCCTGATATCCCGACTCAGAAGGCTTCCAGAACTGGCCGCCGCCACGTTGCCCGCGGCCGTCAGAATGTCCCCGCCGCCGGTTTGCCCGCGGGCGTAGGTTTGAAATGGGGGCTTGCCCACTGACCTGATGATCCTAATCAGAAGGCTCCAAGAACTGGCCGTCGCGTCTTGCCCTCGGTCGTCAGAAAATGCTCACCGCCGTTTTGCCCGCGGGCGTAGGTTTGTGAGGTGCTTGCCCAATGACTTGATAACCCTACTCAGAAGGCCTCCATGAGTGGCCGCCGCCGTTTTGCCCGCGGGTTCGTGGGTCGCTCATGTTCCTAAGGAGGGCAGCCCGCCCGCGCCCTCTTCTACGACTGTCGCAAAGCTTTGATTTTGTCAAGCCACGTGTTTCGCGCTCCCCCGCCGCTGCTGCTGCTGCTGTTGCCGCGGCCTTTGCTGTCGCGGCCGCTGCTGCTCTAGCCCCTACAGGGCCCCCTTTCGAAACATAAAATAAGTTTCGGGTGCTCCCCCCTCCTAGTGCCCTTTGGGCCCCCCCCGAGGCCTCTGGGGCCTGTAAAAACAACAAAAAAAAACAAGGCGGGCTGCAAAAGGGCCCCAATAATGTTTCAGGGGGGGTCCAACTGGGTTCCACGAGGGCCCCATTCCGACAAAAATGATATGTGTCGGGCGCCCCTCTCGCCTCCCTCCGAAACTAATAATATGTCTCGGACGCTTGGCGGATGGGCTATGCGCCCGAAACAGACACGCACGCACAGGCGCGCGAGGGACATTCGAAAACAAGGGGGCAACGACCAACGCGAGATCAGGGCAACAAGCGCGATTTCAAATTAAAGTGGCGCATGCCGCATGCCACCTTTGATGCGGGCGCCACGTTGAACGCGGAATAAACGCCGCATCGCAGAATTGCCTGATTTGTATGTCGCACTCAAAATTTGGCGCAACACCCGAATTACGAATTACCCGACTACCAAACATTAGGCGCCACGCGGGCAGCACCATATTATTAAACCATCGGTTTCGCATGGGCAGCAACTAACATTACTATATCATTTGCGCGTGGGCTCACGTTGCTTTTAGCATGTAGCTAACAATATCGCAGCTCTCACTAAAGCCCGACCCCCCTCCGCCCGCCGCCCCGCGCCCCCCCCTGCTCGCCCTGCCCTCCGGCCCCTCCCGCCCCTGCACCCCTCCGGTTCGCCCTGACCCCTCCCCCCCTCCTCCTCCCCCCTTGTAGCCCGCCGCCCTCCCCTTCCCCCTTCCCCCCTGGGAAGCCTCCGCCAGCGCGGCTTGCCGAAAAGCAAGCGGCGGGCGCCAGCCCCACCCCGGCGGCGCTGATGGACATGGGCCTGGAGCCCATGGCATCCACGATGCCGTCGATGTCCATCTCGACGTCGGCCTAGATCGGGCGGGCGCGGCACGCGGCGCGGCTGGAAGGGGGGGGAAAGGAGGGGAGGGGAGGAGGAGGAGGAGGCGGAGGAGGAGGGGGAGGAGGAGGAGGAGGAGGAGGAGGAGGAGGAGGAGGAGGAGGAGGAAGAGGGGGGACGGGGAGGAGGAGGAGGAGGAGGAGGAAGAGGAGGAGGAGGAGGAGGAGGAGGAGGAGGGGGGGGAGGAGGAGCGATCAGGAGCGATCAGATGAAAGGACAGCGTACGTCCACAAACGGCGCCATGGCCATCGGTGACCTGGCCCGCTTGAGGGTTAAAACTGAGGCCCCAGTTTGGCCTCAGTTTTAACCCTCGGAAGTGGCAACTTGAGGGGAGGGGGAGAGGAGGAGGGGGGAGGAGAAGGATGGGGAGGAGGAGGATGAGGAGGAGGAGGAGGAGGAGGAGGAGGAGGGAGGGAGGGAGGAGGAGGAGGAGGAGGGAGGGAGGAGGAGGAGGAGGGAGGAGGAGGAAGAAAAGGAAGCAGGAAAAAGAGGAGGACCGAGCGGCCTCCCGCGCGAAGATCTCCACTCAAGATATTCGCGCAGGCGAAGATCTGCACTGTAGATCTTCGCGGTGGCGGCCAGAACGCGAAGATCTGGAGCGCCCTGGAGCTGCCCGGGCCCCCCCTCGGGGCCATCTTGGGGCTGGAGGAATAAGAGGGGGGCGCAGGGGAGGAGAGGGGGGGGAGGAGGAGGAGGGGAGATGAGGAGGACGAGGAAGGGGAGGATAAGGGCGGAGAGGGGGGGGGGGAGAAGGAGGAGGAGGAGGACAGATAAAGGAGGGGAAGAAGGAGGAGGAGAGGGGGAGAGGGGGGCGGAGGAGGAGGGGAGGAGGAGGAGGAGGTAAAGAAGGAAAAGGAGGAGGAGGAGGAGGGGAAGGAGGAGCTGGAGGAGGAGGGGGAGGAAGAGGAGGAGGAATGGGTGGGGGGCCTCCCGCGCGGAGATCTTCAAATCAGATCTTTGTGCAGGCGAAGATCTTCACTGAAGATCTTCGCGGTGGAAGCGCGAAGACCAGGCGCGCCCCGGACCCCCCCCCGGGCTGGCCCCCCCTCGGAGCCACCCAGGGGCCCAGGCCAGGCCCGGGATGCCCCCCGCGCGAAGGTCTGCAAATAAGATCCTTGCCCGCGCGAAGATCTTCAGTGACAATCTTCAAGGTGAGGGCCAGAGCGCGAAGACCTGGGGCGTCCTGGGGCAGCCCCATCGGGGCCATCTCGGGGCCCCTTGCCAGGCCCGAGAGGGCGGTGGGGGCCAGAACCAGAGCGCGAAGACCTGCCGTCTGGGATGTCCTGCTCTCCTCCGCTTGCTCCGCTGCCCTCCCCCCCTCCTCCTCCCCATCCTCCCTCTCAGCCTCCTCCTCATCCTGCTGGTCGTCGTCGTCTTCCTCCTCCTCCTCCTCCTCCTCCTCGCCCCCCCGTTCTCCCTCCTCCTCCTCCTCCTCCTCCCCCCCCTCCTCCTCCTCCTCATCCCTCTTCTCCTCCCATCGTCGCCCTCCTCCTGCTCCTCCTTCTCTTTCTCGTCCTGTCCTCATCTCCCCCCCTCCTTCTCTTCTCTCCCATCTCCCCCAGGCGCGTGGCCTCGCCGCGACCTCGGTGCACTTCCGCAGACCAGCAAGTCTGCAGCTGCGACCCGTCGGCAATCTGCGAGTCGGACATGGCCTGGCCATCGGCGATTGTCGATCGGTCGATCGGCCCTCTCTCGACGAACCCCAGCCCCGCGCCTCCTGGGCGCCCCCGGGCACCCCTGGGCCCCTGGGCCCCTGGGCGGGGTTGGAGGAGAGGGGGGGCAGGGCGGAGGCCTCAGGGACGCCTGCCTGATCAAAGGCCTCGTCCCAACGGAAGGCCTCGATCCGCGCATCCACCTCAACCAATCTCTCCAGCAGGTCCTGGGTGTCGCAGCCGTCGAAGTCTGGGCCTGGGACCTCGGGGCGAGATTGGAAGGTGGAGGCGCCGATCGACGGGCCCCGGCCCGTCTGCAGCGAGGGTGTGATCTTTGCTCCTTTCCACCCCCCTCCTCTTCCTACTCCTTCTTCCCCCCCCCTCGCCAGCCTGGTCGGCCGCTGCGTCGACGCCCGGGTTGGGCTCGCCCTCCTCGAGCAGCCTGTCGAGCGCCGTCTCGAGGTCAGCATCGCTGATCGCCACGCGGGGTTCCTGGGCCTCAGCCAGGGCAGCCGCTCGCTCAGCCTCTGCCACCTGCCGCCCGCGCGCCTGCGCCTCTGCCTCTGCCGCTGCCTCAACCTCGTGGGGCATCTTCTCCGCTGCCGCCGCCGGCTGCTGGTCAGCTGCATCCTCCTGCCGCCGCGCCGCCGCTGCCTCTGCCTCTGCCACTGCCGCTGCCTCAACCTGCCGAGGCTCCGCTGCCGCCGCCAGCTGTGGGTCAGCTACCTCCGCCTCTTGCCGTCGCGCTGCCTCTGCCCCGACCGCTGCTTCAACCTGCTGGGGCATCTCCGCTGCCGCCGCCAACTGCTGGTCAGCAACTTCCGCCCCCTGCCGCTGCGCTGCCTCTGCCGCTGACTCAACCTGCTGAGGCTCTGCTGCCGCCGCCAGCTGCTGGTCAGCAACCTCCGCCCCCTGCCGCCGTGCTACCTCCGCCTCTGCCGCTGCCTCAACCCGCTGAGGCATCTCCGCTGCCGCCGCCAGCTGCTGGTCAGCAACCTCCGCACCCTGCCGCCGCGCTGCCTCTGCCTCTGCCGCTGCCGCAACCTGCTGAGACCCCGCTGCCGCCGCCAACTGCTGGTCAGCAACCTCCGCCCCCTGCCGCCGTGCTGCCTCCGCCTCCGCCGCTGCCTCAACCCGCTGAGGCATCTCCGCTGCCGCCGCCAGCTGCTGGTCAGCAACCTCCGCCCCCTGCCGCCGTGCTGCCTCTGCCTCTGCCGCTGCCGCCGCCAGCTGCTGGTCAGCAACCTCCGCCACCTGCCGCCGCGCTGCCTCCGCCTCCGCCGCTGCCTCAACCCGCTGAGGCATCTCCGCTGCCGCCGCCAACTGCTGGTCAGCAACCTCCGCCCCCTGCCGCTGCGCTGCCTCTGCCTCTGCCGCTGCCCCAACCCGCTGAGGCTCAGCTGCCGCCGCCAGCTGCTGGCCAGCAACCTCCGCCCCCTGCCGCCGCGCCCCAACCCGCTGAGGCATCTCCGCTGCCGCCGCCAGCTGCTGGTCAGCAACCTCCGCCCCCTGCCGCCGTGCTGCCTCCGCCTCTGCCGCTGCCTCAAGCTGCTGAGGCTCCGCTGCCGCCGCCAGCTGCTGGCCGGCAACCTCCGCCCCCTGCCGCCGCGCTGCCTCTGCCCCTGCTGCTGCCTCAACCTGCTGAGGCATCTCCGATGCCGATGCCGCCGCCAACTGCTGGTCAGCAACCTCCGCCCCCTGCCGCTGCGCTGCCTCTGCCTCTGCCGCTGCCTCAACCTGCTGAGGCTCCGCTGCCGCCGCCAACTGCTGGTCAACAACCTCCGCCTCTTGCCGCCGCGCTGCCTCTGCCGCTGCCGCTGCCGGTGCCTGCGGTCGATTAGCGGCTGCCGTCTTCTGCCGCTTTGCCGCCGCAACATCTGCCTGCTCCTCCTGCCGCTCAGCGCCCGCGGCCGCCTGAAGCTGCGCCCGCTGTCGATCTACCTCGGCCTCCTTCAAAGCCGCGGCCGCCAGCTTCATGGCGGCTTCTGCCTCTGCCTTCATCCGCGCAGCGTCGGCCCTGAGGATTTTGGCTTCTGCCAGGGCTGCTTCGGCTGCGCGCGTGGCCCGAAGGGTCTCTGCGCAAGCGTCCTTCTCTGGGGCCTCAGCCGAAAACCTCTCCTCCCCGTTGGCCGTCGCCTCATCGCAAACCGCGCTGGGCGCCTCCTCGCGGCCATCGCCAGCAGCGCGCGGAACTGCTGCTGGGTTGAGCTCGGCCGCCTTCGCGAACGGGGGGCGCGCGCCGCCGTCTGCGGATCGCGCTGAGTCGGCGAGACGCCTGCTCAACCCTGCGCGGAAGGCGGCGGAAATGCCAATCTGGCGCCCGCCGCGGGCCGCGCCATCATCGCTGGCGACTGTGGCGGGGATGCCCTTGCCGAAGGGGCGACGTGCACTGCCGCCCCCTGCTGCTACCTCTGCTGGCGCTGTCTGGGCGGCCGACGCCGTCGACGCGGCGGGCGGAGTCGTCGCCTGGGCGGCGTGGCCGCAGTCGCCCGTGGACCTGGCGCCCTTGGCCGGGGGCCCCTCGGAGGCCATGCCCTCTTTGCCCTCGACGTCGCCTCTGGATTTCTTCTCCTTCTTTGCGGGCTGCTTCCGTTCAGGATGTCCCTCTCCAGCCGACTTGGGCCGACTCTCCTTAGACTTTGTCTTGGACGACTTGTCCTTCTTCACCTCCTTCGATGCCTTGTCCTTGGTTTTGCCGCCCTTGGACTTGCCGCCCTTGGATTTCTTATCCTTCTTGTGCTTGCCCGCGGCGCCCTCCTCGTCGCCTCCACTGCGGCCTCGCCGCTGGCTCTCGTCGGCTCTCCTCCGGGCGACGAGCACATTCAGGGGCGCGGTGTCATCGCCAGCCGCGGCGCCAGCAGGGGCGAGAGCATCTGCGGGCCCAGAGCCTGCCGAGGCAGCGGCCATGGCACGGGCCGCCCCACTCTCGGGCCGGGTCGGGCGAAAGGGGGGGATAGCAAAGGGGGGGGTGAGAATCAGCTCACGTAGCTGATTTGCCCGGCGCCTCCCGGCGCCGGAGGCGGCTATGCATCGAGGACTGGGCCCCTCGGCGAGGCCGAAACCAGCTGCATGCAGCAAATTTCGCAACCCCCCCTTTCCCGATCCCCTCCTTTCGCCCGGCCCGACACTCGAAGCGGCGAGGCAGGCGCAGTCTGGGCCTTAAAATGACGAGCCGATGTTGACAATGACTGCGCGTGCCTGCATAGGCCATGGGCCATGGGGCCATGGGCCATGGGCCGCCATGGGGCCACGGGCCCCGCGGGTCGGGGCGCGCCCTCGGCGATCGGGCGGGCCGACCCCTGGAAGAATCGAACGTGAAAACAGATCCCGGCGGAGAACTCAACCACGAACGATGCGACCCCGCGTGGCAAGGACGGCCGACGAGGGTGCAAGAGCCTGCTTCCCCCCCTCCCCCCCCCCCCTCTTCCCCCTCCTCCTCCTCGCCCACGCAGGGCGCGTGTGGGGATGGACTCAGGGGGCGGGGCACGGCGATAAATCTCACACGTTTGTTCTGCGCGACGGGCGACGGGGGCCTTCCCGCGACCCCGCCTACGCGGCGGCGGCCAACCTGTCCAGCTCCTCCTCTGGCTTGATATCGATCTGGTGGCGCTGAATCCTGGCGGCGCCTTCCCCCTCCTCCACCTCCACCTCCTCCTCCTCCTCTCTTCCTCCTCCTCCTTCCTTCCTCCTCCTTCTCATCCTTCCCCCCCCCCCCCCCACCCTACCCCCTCCTCGCCCCCCTCACCCTCCCCTCCCCCCCCTCCTCCTCCTCATTCCTTCCTCCTCCGCCTCCTCCTTCTCCTCCTCTCCTCCTCCTCCTCCCCCCTCCCCCCCCCCCCCCCCCCCCCCCCCCCTCCTCCTCCATCTCCCCTTCCTTCCTCCGCCTCCTCCCCCCCCATCCCCCTACTCCCTCCTTTCTTTTCTCCTCCTCGAGCTCCCGTCCTCCTCCTCCTCTCCCTCATCCTCTCCGCCTCCTTTGCATGTCCTCCCCAGCGCAGCTCAAGCTCCTCCTCTAGCTCCTCCTCCTCCACCTCCTCCTCCTCCTTCTTCCCCTCTTCCTCCTCATGCTCCTCCACCTCCTGTGGAGTGGGTGAACCTCCTCCTGGCTCTGCCTCTCCATATCCACATCCCATATCCTCCACCTCGTCCTTCTGCTCCTCCGTCTTCGCCCGTCCTCGCCATGGACCATGCACCCCTTCGCCTCCCATTCTGCGCCCTCCTCCGCCCCCGGCGGGGTCCTGTGCACGTGCTGCTGCTGACCATCGGCTGCGTCGGGGCGGATCTCCAGACCCATGAGCAACCACATCTTCAGCAGGCATCGCACACGCTGAGGTGAGTCACCACAGAATCTCATTGGTTTTTTAGATTCGGCACGGTTGAACGTATTCGTGTGGCACCTGCAATTCGCCCCGTAACCGACCCAAATGCCTCGGTCGTAAATCTCGCTGATTGACCATGGCCCAAAAGGGGTTTCTCTAGCGCCTGCCTTGGCCCGAAGACCAGGACCATCGGGTTTCGGAGGGGGGGGCGCGCCGCCGCCAGGGGGGCCGCCGGCGTCGCCAGCGCCTCCACCTCCAGGTCCATCGGCGCCGTCATCCGAACTGCCACTGACTGACGACTGAGATCCAACGCCACTGCTGGGAAAGTCGCTCAAGTCATCCGCCATCATTTCCATTGCCTTGAAGGCCGGGCTCCTGACTGGGATGACCCCTCGGCCCTTCGAACCCCTGGGGCGCGGGGGGCCGAGACATTATCCCAGCCCGAGAAGCCGGCAAGGCGCGGTCGGGGCCAGCCGCGCCGCGACCCCGCGCCCCCCTTCACTTCCCTGACCGTCGGCCCACTCAGAGGCGCTGGGCCAGCCAACGATCGTCGGGAAGGGAGGGGGGGCTAGAGGTCTCGGCCTCAACGCTGGCCAGACCACCCCCGCAACTCTCCCCGAATCCGCCCCTGGACCGTGAAGCAAGGGCGCCAGAGGGGGCGCGGGGCGCCAGCCGGAACCGCCTCCTCCTGGGTAAACAAATTACCCCCGTGCGACCCTACCTGGGAGTTGGACCCGCTAGGAAAGTAGCATTAGTAGTCACACTAAAGCTAAGCTAAAACTAAGCTAAAGCTAAGCTGAAGCTAAGCTAAAGCTAAGCTAAAGCTGCGCTAAAGCTAAGCTGAAACTGAAGCTGAAGCTACGCTAAAGCTAAGCTAACACTAAGCTACAGCTAAGTTAAAGCTTAGCTGACACCAAGCTGAAACCAAGCTAAAGCCAAGCTAACGCTAAGCTAAAGCTAAAGTTAAGCTTTAGCTAAGCTAAAGCTAAGCTAAAGCTAAGCTAAATCTAAGCTAAAGCTAAAGCTAAGCTTAAGCTAAAGCTAAGCTAAGTTACAGGGTGTTCGCATTCAACCCGGAGATGTTACCGGCGCGGGTCAGCGCAGGTCAGCGCAGGTCAGGGAGGCCCTAAGAGGCCCCAGGGGGGCCACAAGAGGGCCCCAAAACTCACCCGATTAGGATCACCCGGAAGGGCTCTGCAAGGCGATCCTAGTTGGAGTCCTTTTGGGGTTCTCTTGAGAGCCTCTTGAGGCCCAACATGGCCCCAAGATGGCCTCAAGAAGGCTCCAAGAGGGTCTCCAGACGGCTCCAAGAGGGCTCCAAGACGGACCCAATTAGGATCACCCGGCAGAGGCCTTCCGGGTGATCCTAATTGGGTCCGTCTTGCAGCCCTCTTGGGGCTCTCTTGGGCGCCTCTCAAGGCCCTCTTGGAGGAGCGCGGGGGCCATCTTGGGAGCAGGAGGAGGAGGAGGAGGAGGAGGAGGAGGAGGAGGAGGAGGAGGAGGAGGAGGAGGAGGCCCCCCCCCCCCGCATTGAGGCCACTGCCGTACACCGCCGCCACCGTCTTGCCGCAGCCCGGCACCACGCCGGCTTGCGGTAGGCGCGGGATGCCGGGGAGGTGGGGGGGGGAGGGGGGGAGGAGCGATCAGGAGCGATCAGATGAAAGGACAGCGTACGTCCACAAACGGCGCCATGGCCTTCGGTGACCTGGCCCGCTTGAGGGTTAAAACTGAGGCCACAGATTGGCCTCAGTTTTAACCCTCGGAAGTGAGGAGCAGGAGGAGGAGGAGGAGGAGAGGAGGAGGAGCAGGAGGAGGAGGAGGAGGAGGAGGAGGAGGAGGAGGAGGAGGAGCCGTCGTCGCTCGAACCGAGGCCGAAGACGGCCTGAGGAGGGGAACAAGGGATGAGGCTGGCCCCAAGATGGCGCAATATGGCCTGAAGACGCCTCCAAGAGGGCTCCAAGGGGCTTCTAAGAGGGCCCCAGGAGAGCGCCACAAGAGGGCGCCAAGACAGAGCTAATTAAGATCACCCGGAAGGCCTCTGCTGGGTGATTCCAATTGGGGCCCTCTTGCGGCCCTCTTGGGAGCCTCTTGGGGCCCGAGCTGGCCCCAAGATGGCTCAAGATGGCCTCCAGACGCTTCCAAAGAGGCCCTAAGAGGCCCCAGGGGGGCCACAAGAGGGCCCCAAAACTCACCCGATTGGGATCACCCGGAAGGGCTCTGCCGGGTGATCCTAGTTGGAGTCTTTTTGGGGTTCTCTTGAGAGCCTCTTGGGGCCCAACATGGCCCCAATATGGCCTCAAGAAGGCTCCAAGAGGGTCTCCAGACGGCTCCAAGAGGGCTCCAAGACGGACCCAATTAGGATCACCCGGCAGAGGCCTTCCGGGTGATCCTAATTGGGTCCGTCTTGCAGCCCTCTTGGGGCTCTCTTGGGCGCCTCTTCAGGCCCTCTTGGAGGCGCGTGGAGGCCATCTTGGGCGCTCTTTAGGGCCAGCTTGGGCCTCAAGAGGCTCCCGAGAGGGCCCCAAGAGTCAAGAGGCCCTCGAGAGGGCTCCCGAGAAGGCCGTGGTGGGGGCGGCGGCGAGGACGACGACGATCCCCTAGATCGGGCGCTGTGAAAAAAAAAAAAATGTAAGTTTTTCGTTCTTTTCGGCCCCGGGGGCCTTCGCCGGGCCTTTCAACCGTCAACGAACGATTGAGGAGGGGGGGGGGACTAGAGAGAACTTAGGATGCTGCTACGCACCCTCCCGTGCCATGTCCCTTCCTCGTAAATCGGGCAAGTATTTCCTTTCGCACCTAGACGCGCGCCCTTGAAGGATTGGCGCCCATTTCTCGAGGTGTTGGAGCAGGGACACTGCTACTACTACTACTACTACTACTACGACTACTACTACTACTACTATCACTACTACTACTACTACTACTACTACTACTACTACTACTACTACTACTATTACTACTACTACTACTACTACTACTACTACTACTACTACTACTGCTACTACTACTACTACTACTACTACTACTACTACTACTACTAGTAATAGTACTACTACTACTACTACTACTACTACTACTACTACTACCAAGCGAAGCGTTCACAGGAAGAGAAAAAAGAGGGAGGAGGAGGGGGTGGAAACGGTGAGAGGGAGAGGAGAAGGGAGGAAAAGGAGGAGGACGACGTATGGGGAGAAGGATAGAACGGAAAGGGGGAGGGAGGAGGAGGAGGAGGAGGACGACGACGTAGGATCTAGTAGTGGGCCGCGGCGCTGCTGGGCGCTACATTCGAAGAACTATGAATCGCTCTTTCCTTTCCAGTGCCTGGCGCCTTAGGAACACAAAGAACACTGCAAATGAATGCACATCTTGTTGGCCGCAGAGTTTGCAATGGTTTCTGTGCCGACGGCACGCAGCATGCAAGGAGTCGTAATACAATCCCAGTAGTCCTCATCGCCGTGCTGGTAAAGAACTCAATATAGAGTAGTCGATAGAGTAGTCAGTAATAACATGAAAACAATCAGTCGCAATAGCAGCAGTTGTAGTAGTATTCGTAGTAGTAGTAGCATTCGTAGTAGTAGTAGTAGTAGTAGTAGTAGTAGTAGTAGTAGTAGTAGTAGTAGTAGTCGCAAACGTACTCGTGGTCGTGATAGTAGCGGTGCTAGTATGAGTCGTGGTCGTCGACGTAGTAGTCGTAGTCGGAGTAGTAGTAGTAGTGGTAGTAGTAGTAGTAGTAGTAGTAGTCGTCGTCGTAGTCGTAGTCGTAGTCGTAGTCGTCGTAGTAGTAGTAGTAGTAGTAGTAGTAGTAGTAGTAGTAGTACTAGTAGTAGTAGTAGTAGTAGTAGTAGTAGTAGTAGTAGTAGTAGTAAGGTAGTGCTAGTGGTAGTGGTAGTGGTAGTGGTAGTAGTAGTAGTAGTAGTAGTAGTAGTAGTAGTAGTAGTAGTAGCAGTAGTAGTAACAGTAGCAGTAGCAGTAGCAGTAGCAGTAGTAGTAGTAGCAGTAGTAGTAGAGGCCTCTGTGAAACGTCCCGGGACCTCTGTGGATCAGGTCAGCGCGGGTCAGCGCAAGTCAGCGCAGGTCAGCGCAGGTCCTCACATAACGACGCAGGACGGCACGGGTCTCGGACAGGGAAGACAGGGCACAATCTGAGCTGCGCTGACCTAAGCTGACCTGCGCTGACCCGCGCTGACTGGCCTGACCTGCGCTGACCTGCGCTGACCTGCGCTGACCTGCGCTGACCTGCGCTGACTGGCCTGACCTGCGCTGACCCCGTTGACCTGCGCTGGCCTGCGCTGACCCGCGCCGGTAACATTTGAAAGCCGTTTCCGGATACAATGCTAAGTTAAGCTTTAGCTAAGCTTAAGCTAAGCTACAGCTAAGCTAAAGTTAAGCTAAAGCTAAGCTGGAGCCAAGCTAAAGCTAAGTTGAAACTAGGCTAAAGCCAAAGCTAAAAGCTAAAGCTAAAGCTAAAACTCCCAGGGGACTGTCGGGAGCGGCAAAGAGGGGGGTGTCCAAGAGGGGGGGGTGCAAATCATGACCGGCGGCATGTGCGCGGCCCAGCGGGGGGGCCAGGGACGTAATGAAATAAGAAGAGGCGCCATGAAATCTGGGGAAATGTCATGGCCCCCGCCATGATATCCAACCCCCCCCTAGTCATCACCCCCCTCTTTTCCGCCCCCGAGACTGGGAAGGCCGCTTCCAGGGGGCAGGAGGGGCCGCCCGGGGCGAGTTCCACTGCCCGGCCAGAGAGTAAGAACCTCTAGGCAGAGCCTGGGCAGGGAAAAAAACCAAGCGCCTTGGCCGTGGCGGCCTTCTTCTTCACCTTGGGGAAAGCGAGCTTCACGGGGGGTTCGCCAGACTGCGCCTGCTTCTGGGAGGGCCCAGCCAGGGCCCGCAAACCTCTCTTAAAGCCCCTGTCAACAGCTGGCGCCCGCATAGCTCTCACAGGGGTCGGGAAAACTTCGACCTCCCAAGACGACTGCTGATCCATCCAATCAGGCACGAGGCGCACTTCGTGAACAGTCGTCGGAGCGAATGCCCCGCACAGCGCTGCAGGCGACAAAAGAATCAGCTCCACGATGGAGTATTGCCGAAACAACATCCCAGCAAATGACACCGCATGCATAGAATGGTACATCTCATTGGGGCAGAGCAAAGACAAATGCAGACCATCGACGCCTTCGGATTGCACAGGAAACAACATGTCCACTTGCGGGCCGCTTCCCCGGTGATATCCGGAACACATCCAAACGTGGATCGCCTCGTCCGCGCCCTCCTGGAAAATCCGAAACAGGAAAAACGTGCCGGGCGGATATCGCGAAAAGACAGCGTGCAGCGACTTCGCCACCGCCTGGCAGTCAGGCAAGATATCTTGGTCATCTTCTGCGCACAAACCAGGGTGGGCGCGTCCGCATGGCGTGTAATACACGAAGGTCTCGTCCTCCAGGGAGGAGCGGGGGGCGCCTTCCCCCTCCCCCTCCCCCCCCTCCTCCTCCTGTTCCTCGTCCTCCTCTTCCTCCTCCCCTTCGCCCCCTCCGCCTCCCCCTCCCCCGTCCGTCTCCTCCTCCCCCCCCTCCTCCTCCTCCCCCTCCTCCTCCCCCTCCTCTTCCTCTTCCTCCTCCTCCTCCTCCTCCTCCTCCTCCTCCCCCTTGTCCCCCTATCCCCCCTCCTCCCTCTCGCCCTTGACTGATCCACCGACGGCCAGACGCTCGGTGATCAGTCGCCTGGGCCAAGACCTGGCGGGGAGCGCCCACTCAGAACCTCGCCCTGGCGGGGGGCGCCCACTTCGAACCTCGCCCTCCCCCTCTGGGGACGGTCGGGCAAAAAGAACAAAACAACAAACAACGGCCCTGCAACGTTCGACGCTCTTTTTGGGGAGGGGGGCCGCCAGGAAGCTCGAGGCTTAAAAGATCCAATTAACCTCAATCCTTTTTGCTTGTCAAGATTGTTTACTCTGTAGAACATAGAAGACTGGGAAACCAACGACGAGGAAATCTGTCGAACTTGCACTGCGGGGGAACGAGGTGAACCTAGGTAGCCAAGTTTGAACAAAATCCAACCAGAGGTTATATTAGAAAGGTGTGACGAAAATGGTTTCGGACCCCCTGTTCCGAACGCCCGTCCTGGGGAATCACCCCTGAGTCCTCGACGAAAACCCCATGCCGCTGCGAACTCCGCAACGGACCGCAGAACGAACTCAGCCCAGGCACCCTCCCCGCGGTGGCCCCGCAGACATCCTGGACCTCCCTGAGAAACGCAGACTGGGTAAGGGGCGTGTTGCCGTCGCCTGTCGCGTCGACCACGCTCTTCAGCATGCTGTTGCTCCGACGGGCTCCGAGGGTGCACTCTGCAGCATCATCGGCCGAAGACTTCGCTTCGTTGAACCGAGCCTGCACGTCGGCGGCCAAGGAATCCTTGACAGCCTGGTCAAGCTCCCGCCATTCCTCTGATTTTCTGGATAACCAAGCGCGGTACTCGGTCTTGTCCAACGCGCCCTTCACAGCATTGCTTTGCGGGT
The DNA here is from genome assembly GCA_963575745.1 of Prorocentrum cordatum. Taxonomy (NCBI): domain Eukaryota; class Dinophyceae; order Prorocentrales; family Prorocentraceae; genus Prorocentrum; species Prorocentrum cordatum. Next base: position 30,968 of record CAUYUJ010018665.1, on the reverse strand, counting down.
TCAACCAAGCGACGAAAGCAGACATGGGTTTCTGCGGGCCCAAGCAAGGGGTGCATTTGGCATCGCGCCTCAGGGCGACACCCTTCTCCCGGAGCTCCTCGCGCGTGACGACCCGCGGGTCCCTGTGACCTCTAGACATATGATCCTGGAGCAATTGGACCAGCATGCCCGTGGACGCGAAACGTTCAATCTCTGGCGCCGACTCCCTGCACGCCTGGGTGTAACTCGCAAGCAAACGCTCGGACGACATATCGGTGATAGAACCGTATCTCGCAAACAACTTCAGACCCACTTTGAAATCAGACGACGCCCGCAACTGATCTGCTGTAGGAAACAATTTCGCAACTCTCAAGCTAAACTCATGATCCAAACAACATTCTTTCAACCCATAAAACTCATCAACGATGCGCTCCTGGTCCGGGGACGGTATTCTTGGGTGTATCCATTGGACAAAACGATACGGGTAATCCTGAAGATAAAAAAACCTCCATTCCAATTGAGAAATGAAATCCAACGCCATCTCCCTGGCCTCCCCGACGAGGGCACGACGCTGGGGCTCCGGGAGGACGGAGAACAACACCTGGCCGACACGTCCTACACGTCCTCTCTTCTCCTCCCCTGCCGCCCCGCCTCCTCCCTCTTCCTCCTCCGCCCTTCTGCCCCCTGCCATCCGCCCTTTTCAGCCCCCCCCCCCCCCCCCGTCCTCATCCACCCGCTCCTCCTGTCGTCGTCGTCGCCCTTGTCGCCGTCCCCCCCCTCTTCTCCTCCTTCTCTTCCTCGTCCTTCTTGTCTTCGTAGCCCGGGCCTTCTTCGCCCCCCATCCCCGCCTCCTTCCTTCTCCTCCACTTCCTCCTCCTCCTCCTCCTCCTTCCTCCTCCTCCTCCTCCTCCCCCTCCCCCTCCCTCTCATCTTCCTCCTCTTTCTCCTCCTCCTCCTCTCCTTCCTCCTCTCCTCCTCCTCCTCCTCCTCCTCCTCCTCCTCCTCCTCCCCCCCCCCCCCCCCCCCCCCCCCCCCTCCTCTCACCTCCTCTTCCTCCTCCCCTCCTCCTCCTCCTCCTGCCCCTCCCACCCCCCCCTACCCCTCCCCCTCCTCGCCCTCCTCCTCGTCCTCGTCCTCCTCCTCCTCCTCCTCCTCCTCCTCCTCCTCCTTTTCCTCCTCCTCCTCGGGCGGTGGGATTTGGCCCGTCGGGCCTGCATGGGCCCGTCTGCGCCCGCCTTCGCCATGAAGGTCAACCGTTGCTTGCATTCAAAGAACGGATTCAATTCGTCATTGAATATGATATCGTACATAATTGACCCAGCCTGGTCAGCGTGAGTCAAAACGCTCTGCAGACGCTCCATGGGCGCCCCCATCCAACACAGCAGCAACATGCGGCGGCGACGGTCTTCACTGAGGAGAGCCTTCCTCGCCCTCCATGCCTTTTTCCGAGCCTTTGCCCTCAACCTCTCAATGTCATCATCCCTGGCGCCGCCGGCTCTGCGGCCCGCCTCCATGGACGCCCAAGTCGGGAAAGCGGACGTTCAGGAGAAACAAAAATACCACTACCACCAGCTTTGGGGGCTGCCGGCCCCCCCCCCCAAAGCTGGCGGCACCTCCTTCCGGGCACCCTCTGGAGGCATGCCCGAAATGAGGTGCCGCCACCTCGGAGGGAAGATCGACCAACCCAATGCTTGTGGCAGTGGTACTTTTGTCTCTCCTGAAACGTGTAGCATTGCTTCAAACAGTCGTGAGCGATCAAGCCAAGGCATACCCGACCAGCAGCAATTCCGAAACTCGACCAGTCGTCCATCGATGGAAGCGAGCTGTCGTCAAACAACAACAAATCAACATTCACGGCGGCCGCGTACATATTGTCGATGCAAATACGTCGCAACCTCTCCTCCAAAACAGCCGGGTCCACAGCGACGTCGACGTCGCTGTCGCCAGAGACGCAACAACACTCACCTGAGCAATAGTGTTCGGGCAGCGGGCTTGCGTAGTCCCCATTCCAAAATTTCAAGAATCCGCTAGTTTCCACGCTCCGCGAGGTTTCCTCAGGTCCTTGAGTCTTTGAGCTTTAGCCCTCCCCCGAACGCGCGCGCCCTGGAACCCCCTCGGAATTGAACTGGCCCCAGCGCCCACTTTGGAACGCCAGAGGGGCGCGCCAAAGTGGGCGAGGTGGCCGCGCGCGAGCGCAGCCACTGACCCCCCCGACGAAACTCGTATAAGTCTACGAAACCAAAAATGGAAGGGGGGGAGGGGCGAAGAGGGGGGAAGGTGGGAGATGGGCGGAGAGGGGTAACCCGAGGAGGAGGACCAGGAGGAGAAGGGGAGGAGGCGGAGGAGGCGGAGGCGGAGGAGGAGAGAGGGGCCGCCCCCGAAGCAGCCAGGCGCCCGAAAGCCGCTCGGGGGGGCCCCCGGGGGCGCCAGAAGGGCCCGGGCAGAGCAAAAACAAACGTACTTGTTTTTCTGATTGCGCCCGGGCCTTCTGGGGGCGGTCCTGGGATTTTCCCAGGGGATGTTTTGAGCACCCTGGCTGCCGGGAAGGGAGAAAAAGGAGGCGAGGGGGGCGGGCGGAAGGGCGAAGAGGACGAGGGGGAGGAGGAGGGGAGGAGGAGAGGAGGGGAGGAGGAGAGGAGGAGAACGGGGGGGGGGAGAAAGAAGAGAAGCGGGGAGAACGACGACGCGAATGAGGAAGCGCACGGCGGCGGGGGGAGGGGGGGGGAAGGAAGGATTGGGGGGGGGGGCGGGGGGGCAGGGCAGAAGGAGGAGGAGGCGGAGGAGGAGGAGGAGGAGAGGAGGGGAGGGGGAGGGGGGGGGGGGAGGAGGGGGAGAGGTAGAAGGAGGAGGAGGAGGAGGAAGAGGAGGAGGATGAGGAGGAGGAGGAGGAGGGGCAGGAGGGGGGGTGGAGCGAAAACGACGACGACGACGACGACGAGGGGGCGGCAAAGGAAGGCGAGGAACAGGATGTCGAGAACGAAAGAGGGCACATGATCACATGATGATTGATGATTGGTTGATGATGGAGAACGGCCGGAGGCGATGGACCAGAAGAGGGGGGGGGTTAAGGGGGGCAGAGGGCAAACGATTCACTCTCTAAGATCGGCACACTTAGGTGGGCCCCGTCAGCCCGATGCCTGGAGCAACGCGGCTGCCCAAGCAGGCCGAGGAGAGGGCCCCCGCTCGCAACGCGAGGAACTGGAACAGCACGCCGGCACTTCCCGCCCCCCCGCCACCGCCGCCGCCGCCGGTGGCGCCCCGGGGCCGAGAAACCTTTTCGCGGAAGGGCACCCCGCGAGATCCCAACCGCAAGCCAGGCGCGGCGGCGGAAAAAGCCGAAGGCCACTTGTATACTAACGAAGGCAACTCGTCATCTTGAAATCGATCTAAGGCCGATATGTCCACGGGGTCCCCCGCCACGAGCTCACGACGCCTCAAGAGCGTTTGCCGAACCACGAGTGCATTGCGTTCCGCCAAGTGCCCGGGAGGAGGTCCCTTGTAAATTCTAACGTTCCCCAAGAATTGTTTCAGGGCTAACTGCAGCGGGTTCTGATATGATGCCGTGGAACCAACATAAGAAAGACTGTGCAAATCTCCGATGGTGCTCCTTTCGCGCTTCTCTACGCAACGCTGTGTCTGGTGGACGGCGCAGTCGCCGTGCAGGGAAAGAACCTTTGGGCCCCGGCACTGCAGAGATTTTGCCTTTTTGCGCTTGTTGCTGCTGCAGGCGCCCGGCTGTTCCTGACAAATCACGCAATCCTCGGCGGCGCGCCCGGGGCCCAGGGAGGGCGTCGCGGGCAAGGGGCGGGCTTCAGAGGAAACAAGGCGCTTCCGCGAACGGCCGGGGCTCCCAGCACGGACAGGCGGCCGCCGCGCGGACGAGCAACGCCGCCGCCGAAGCGCCGCAAAACATCACGAACGCTTCATCACTGATGGGGGCCCCCGCCTTCGAGCAAACGCCATGCGTCTCATCAGAAACCCCGCCCCTTCCCCGCCCCTGCCGCGTTTCCCCAGCGCGCCGCCGAAATCAATGTCAGACGACAACTCAGTCATGGCATCGTCGCTTAGAGCGCCCCCGCAAAGTTTCGCAGTGGCGTCGTAAATACAACTGGAAGTGCCATTCTGGAGAATCGCAGGGCGCCCAAAAACTTTGACACCGTCGTCTGGCGCCTGTTGATCTCTCGGGTCCCTGGAATACACAAGAGCAGATTGCGCCAGAACCTGCACCACGCCTTTCTTCAAGGAGGACGCCCGGAGACCAGGCCTCTCGGGAGCCCGAAGACAAGGCGAAAGGGGAAGCAGGATGATAGAGCGGCTGGAACAAAACAACCGGGGGCAAGCGAATGAGAAAACGAGGGGGGGTGGGGGGGCGGCCTGAGCTCCAGCAGCCTTGGGAGACTGACAACCTTCCACTCCATCCTGTCGGGCTGCGAAACGGTCGGGCTCGGGACTTGCACGGGGTACCGCGCGTGCGGTAACATGAGTTCTTGAACATCACCGAATTTTAATCTCTTCGGCGTGGCATCATAAAACCGACAAATGTAAGGAACCCGCTTGGATGTTTTGATCTGGTCGAGCTGATCCTTCACGAACCGAGTCTGTGCCAACTCAGCAACAGCACTGGTGGACGTAAGAATATCAAGCTTGCGACTCGACCCCTCGATCCCCGTGCGTTTGACAGTATCTTTACCCACCTGCTGAAAAGCCATGCGAACGACACTCGCGATATCAAACTGGTTGGGGTGGTACTGATTGTCGTCATCGGGAACGCCGCTCTTATCCCCGTGCCGAAGGGTTCTGTCATTGTGGACCCTCTCCAATGCCCCCGCTGACACCTGGTGGTGCTCCGCCAATCGCTCCTGCCGCGCTGACTCGGCTCTGTTTGGCGGCGGGCCGACGGCGGCGCGGGCGCGGCGGGCTCCTCGGCAAGGGGGCGGTCCAAAGGAGGGGGGGGCGCTGCGACCCCCCAGGGGCCCATTGCTAGGGGCCCATCGCCTGGGGCCCTGGGGTTCCAAGCCAATGAGCCATTGGAACCCTCGGGGCCCCTGGGCTGGGGCGATGGCTGGCGCCGGGAGATCCCGAGCACGCCGCGCACGCACGCGCACGTGGAGCTCCCCAGGGGGTCGGCGGCAACTCGCAGACCCATGGGCCATGGATCTGCGAATTGCCGCCGACCCCTTTCAGAACCGCAATGGCGGCGACGACGGCGAGCGTGCAAACGCAGCCCCCCATTGCGAACAAACGCAGCCCCCCCGAGCGTACAAGCATCCCCCCCCCTCCCCCCTCCCCCCCGAACGCACAAACACAGCCCCCCGAGCGCGCAAACCAACCAGCTCTGGGGCCCCCCCAAGCGTAGGAATACCCCCCCCCCCCCCCCCCCGAACGTACAAAACGCAGCCCCCCGAGCGCGCAAACACAGCCCCCCCCCCCCAAGCGCACAAACCCGCCCGCTCTGAGCGCTCCCAAGAGCGTGCAAACACAGCCCCCCCAAGCGTACAAACACAGCCCCCCCCCCCGAGCGCACAAACACAGCCCCTGAGCGCGCAAACCAACCAGCTCTGCAGCCCCCCCGAGCGTAGGAATACAGCCCCCCGAACTTACAACCGCAGCCCCCCGAGCGCGCAAACGCAGCCCCCCCCCCAAGCGCACGAACCCGCCCGCTCTGAGCGCTCCCCAGAGCGTGCAAGCACAGCCCCCCCAACCGCGCAACACACAGCCCCCCCGAGCGCGCAAACACAGCCACCCGAGGGGGCCCTCGATAGGGGGCCACGTGCGAACCCTATACACCCCGCGATTTCTGAGGGGGAGCGTGGCGGGTTCACTTCGCTCGGGAGCTCCCGGGCGAAGCTGGCCCCCCGCGAAGCCGGAGGTCCGTCGAGCTGGCTCCCCGCGAAATTATCATCAGAAGCCTCTGTGGATTACAGAAGCTTCTGATAATAATTTCGTTATCTTCTAACTGGGGACCGCCCCAGCGCCCGCGCGCCGTCGGCCCGCCGCCTGGCATTTCCTGAAGCCAAGCCATGTGTTGCGGCCCCCGGTACAATGCGCCCGTAAACTTATTCATCACAACGCGGCGCCGCCGCTTGGCTGGCTGCTCGCCCGCGGCATCGGCGGCGCCGGGAACGGGCGTGAGAGCTGCCAGACCAGCAGCGGCATCGAGCGCGGACGTCGACGCATCGTCGACGACCTCGGCATCATCTTCGGCACCGGACCCCCCCCCCGCAGGGAGAGCACGTAAACCTCTCAACATGGCGTCCATCCCTCGATGGGAGCCAGATCTCGGGCCAGGAACAAGCCTGCGGATGACACGTGGGCCTGGAATGACGAATGACAAACGGGGAAACGTTCCCAAGCCTTCCTGAACATAACCAGATCTCGGGTCAGGAACAGGCATGCGGATGACGTGTGACATGGGCCTGAAATGACAAACGGAGAAACGTTCCCAAGCCTTCCTGGCGTCTACTGGGGACCGCGTCCCAGCACGCCAGGGCATCCCGCCGTTTACCAGGGACGGCGTCCTGGCACGGCGGGGCGTCTGCCTCGCCCACCTCCTCCTCCCTCCTCCCCCTTCCTCCTCCCCCTCCTCCTCCTCCTCCTCCTCCTCCTCCTCCTCCTCCTCCTCCTGGTCCTCATGTTCCTCTTCATCCTCCTCCTCCTCCCAATCGTTCTCTTCCTCCTCATCCTCCTCTCTCTCCCCGTGCTCCCGTTCCTCCTTCATCTCCTCCTCGTCCTCCCCCTTTCCTCCCTCCTCCTCCTCCTCCTCTCTCCTCTTCCTCCTCCTCCTGCTCCTGCTCCTGCTCCTGCTCCTGCTCCCCCTCTCCTCCTCCTCCTCCTCCTCCTCCTCCTCCTCCTCCTCCTCCTCCTCCCCCTCGTGGGGACCCTGACATACATGGGTCGTCTGGGCATCCTCGTGGGGCCCTGGGGCCAGCCTGGAAGCATCCTGGGGCCCTCTCGGGCTGTTGGCGACGTCCTGGGCCTCATCAGGGTTTCATACTGTTGGAGCAATATGTAGCAAACAATCTCTGCGGTGCGAACGGAAATGCAGCCCACTGCTATATGCGGGTGCATCCCACTGTCATCTCCTGTGTCTGCAAAGCTTCGCGCCTCGCACCACGTAGACACAACGTGCAGCAGGTAATGTCTGCAGTGCGAGCGGGAATGGTGCCCCCTGCTATGTGCGGGTGCATGCCGCTCTGCCCTCACAGCTCGTGCAGCACAGCTACGCGCCAACTCTTCACAATAAATGGCGATGCTGAAAATACAGCGGCGGCGCAATGCCGCAAGAAGAGAAGAGAGAATGGCAAACATGTGGGTTCTTGGGGGGGGCATCCGGGGCCGTGTTCATGCTCTTTTGGGGTGCCTCTTGGACCGTCAAGTGCCCTTTGGGGGCCGTCTTGGGGCCCTCTCACGGGGCAGCTGGGGCCCCCCAAATAAATATGGCGCCGCCGGACCCACTTAGCGGGAAACGGCCCGCGCCGCTACGTCGCCACGAGATCCGCTTCGCCCAATGAGGGCGTCAAGCATGCTGTCCGACGGCAATAAATGAGCATGGGAATCCGCTGTGCCCACTCTGGGGGCTGCAGGCAGATGGTGCGATAGCTTTTTCTAAATCCTTGAAATCCTCGCAATAGCAGGCACGCTGTGCTACAACGAGTGCAAAATCACGCGGCCCCTGGCAATAACTATGAAATCATGGTATCACAACCGACATGTGCCACGGTGCATAATACTACTTCAGAATTGCGAACGATGGCTCCGACTGAATATCAGAATTTCCGGATTACCGAATCGAACTCCAAAATTTCCAAAATTCCATCTCTGATTTTGTGGAATTTTAGTAATTCGATGTACGAAGCTCTGTAATTTCGAAAATCGAATCAGGAAATTCTGTAACTTCTCCGATTCGAATGCGGTAATTCAGTACATTTCGAAATTCGAATTATGAATTTCTGGAAATCAGAAATTCCAATTATGAATTTCCGAAATCTGACTTGCGAATTTCCGAATTTCGTCTGCTACAGGAAACAACGATTTGTGGTGCGTCCGAACGAGCCAATCAATCGATGAATGATTGGATGACTCGAAAGAGCGACTTCTGTCATACTCACGCGCGCCGCTTGGGGGTTGTTTGTGCGGCCCCCCACCGCGCCTGGACCGTCGGCAGGTCGTTTGTGCTCACCTCCGCCTCGTTGATGTGCTGGTGCCTGCCCTGGTCGCCCTTGCAGCTGTCCTCGCCGTCAGGCTCCGGTTCCTTCTCCTTCTCGGCGTTGTCGAGCTCAGGGGTTGTTTGTGCGGCCCCCCACCGCGCCTGGACCTTCGGCAGGTCGTTGAGGCGGTCCTCCGCCTCGTTGTTGTGCTGGAGCCTGCCCTGGTCGCCCTTGCCCCTGTCGTCGTCGTAGGGCTCCTTCACCTTCTCCTTCGCGGCGCCGTCGTGCCCAGGAGTTGTTTGTGCGGCCCCCCACCGCGCCTTGACCATCGGCAGGTCGTCGGTGCTCGCCTCTGCCTCCTTGACGTGCTGGTGCCTGCCCTGGTCGCCCTTGCCGCTGTTCTCGTCGTAGGGCTCCTTCAGCTCCTCCGCGGCGTCGTCGTGCCTGGGGGTTGTTTGTGCGGCCCCCCACCGCGCCTGGACCGTCGGCAGGCCGTAGGTGCTCTCCTCCGCCTCCTCGGCGTGCTGGTGCCTGCCCTGGTCGCCCTTGCCGCTGTCCTCGTCGTAGGGCTCCTTCACCTTTCCCCCGCGGCGTGGTCCCTAGGGGTTGTTTGTGCGGCCCCCCACCGCGCCTTGACCTTCGGCAGGTCGTAGGTGCGCACCTCCGCCCTCTTGAAGCGCTGGCGCCTGCCTTGGTCGCCCTTGCCGCTGTTCTCTGCGTAGGGCTCCTTCTCCTCCTCTTGCGCGGCGTCCTCGTCGTAGGGCCCCTTCTCATCCTCCTGCCCGGCGTCCTCGGAGTCCGCGCGGCAGGAGGCGTAGTCCAGGCCGTCGTCCTGCTGCGTCCATGGCGCTCGGGCCCCGTCCAGCTCGGCCGCCTTGGCCCCAGCAGCGGGGCAGTCATCCCCCGTAGGGGCCCGTTCCGCGCCGCCGCCCGCAGCCGCCGCAGCCGCCATCGCCCGAGCACCTTCCAGCGCAGCCGCCGTGGCGCCAGCAGCAGGGCAGACATCCCCCTCAGGGGCCCGTTCCGCGCCGCCGCCCGCCGCCGCCGCGGGCGTCGCTGTTGGGCCTGTGGGTGGCTCCGCGACCAGGCCCAGCCTGGCGCCTGCTTGCCCTCCTGGTGGTGCCAGCCGCCTTGCAAGTCCTGGCTGCTCAGCGGCACGAAGACCTCCGCCTCGGCGCGCAGCCCTGCGAGCTCCGCAGGGTCGCCGAAGCTGGTGCCGTCGCGCTCCGCCTGCAGTTCCAGGAGCGTGCCCAGCAGCTGCCCCAGCTCGGGGATGAGCGAGGTGAGCCGGTGGCCGACGTCGCCGACCCCCTGCTGGGCATTTGAGCCCGCAGCGAGCTTCTCCTTCAGCTGGTCCTTCTCGGCGGTGAGCTTCCCGATGGCACAGTCCGCCGCCTGGCGGGCACGTGCCTTGCGAAGCCGCCTCTCCGCCGCAGAAGTCCTGGGCGGGCGCCCACCACCTTCCGCAGGGGCGCTATCCCGCTCGTGCGTCAGTGCGTCATGACCGTCGTCGTGCTGCGATAGCTTCAGCAGGCGCTCTGGGCCCTCCTCAAGCCACGGGACGCGGTGGCGCAGCGGACTTCCGCCTCGCCCCACGCCGGTACGTGTATCGCAGGCGGCCAGCGTTGAGGCGCCGGGCAGCCGCAGCACCGCGCCTCCGCAGCAGGCCAGCGCCCGCCGCCTCGGCACAGGGTCCATGGGCCGCCGCGGGCGCCTCGCCGCGGGCTGCAAGGCTTGAGGCGGGGCGACGGTTCGCCAGGGTAAACCACTCGCTACTTGAGATATAAGCGACTCCCCTCTGTAGAAGCGGTGACACCTGGTCTTTCCGGACACGCGCGCGCGCGCCAGGCGCGAAGACGTATCAAACAATCTACAGGAGAAAAAAGGATGAGAAGAGGAAGAAGAGGAAGAGGAGGAGGAAAATACGGGAGAGGAGGTGGGCGAGGGATGGCGGGAGGGGGAGCGAGGAGGACGAGGGCGAGGAGGAGGAGGAGGAGGAGGAGGAGGAGGAGGAGAGGACGAGAGGGAGGGAAGGACGGAGGCGGGAGGGATGAAGCGGAAGCGGAAGCGAAAGCAGCGGTGCGGGCGGTCGGGCAAAATGGACGGCGGTCCCCGCATGCGGCTTGTGCCAATGGGGCCTTCGGTGGAGCTCCCTGCGGGGCCACGAACCGTGTGAGGGGTGTGCCAAATGGGTGGCGGTCCCCGCATGCGGCCTGTGCTACTGGGGCCTTCGGTGGAGCTCCCTGTGGGGCCACGAACCGCGTGAGGGGTGTGCCAAAATGAGTGGCGGTCCCCGCATGCGGCCTGTGCCTCTGGGGCCTTCGGTGGAGCTCCCTGTGGGGCCAAGAACCGTGTGAAGAGTGTGCCAAAATGGGTGGCGGTCCCCGCATGCTGCCTGTGCCACTGGGGCCTTCGGTGGAGCTCCCTGTGGGACCACGAACCGTGCGAGGGGTGTTCCCAAATTAGCGGCGGCCCCCGCATGCGGCCTGTGCCAATGGGGCCTTCGGTGGAGCCCCCTGTGGGGCCACGAACCGTGCGAGGGGCGTTCCCAAATTAGCGGCGGCCCCCGCATGCGGTCTGTGCCAGGGGGATCTTCGGTGGAGCTCCATGCGGGGCCACGAACCCTGTGAGGGGTGTGCCAACATGCGTGGCGGTCCCCGCATGCGGCTGTGCCAAAACATCTCAGGTTCCCCCCGACACCATTCCTGGCACATCACCAGTACCTCGCGGAGGACGAGGGGAAGGGGAGGAGGAGTGAGGTGGAGGAGGTGACGCGGGGCGCTGTCTCTTCAAAACGAGGACCCAACACCACAGGATGGTTGGGAAAAAACAGGTTCCAGCCGCGTTCGCGCGCACGACGACGATGAGCGACGAGCGACGAGCGACGACGGCGACGACGGCTATGCGGATTCCTATGCGGACGCCTATGCGGATCCCGATGCGCACGGCGGCAGTGCCCGGGGCACACTGCGGGGGGGGTCGTTACGTTACAGTGGGGGGGCCGAGGGTTATAACGCCCGTATGCCCAAAGCTTCAAAGAAACACGCTCCTAGTTGCACGCTGTACCAAGTTTTGATACTTACATTTTATGTCTGGCGAACGTGACTTTACTTCTGCGTAAGCATTCTGCTTTAATTATATAGCGATCTAGTTGTACTATATACTTACCGGGGAATTCGCAGAAACAAAAAAAGGCGAAATAGGCTAGCGCGAGTAGACCTACCCAGATAGAACGATTCCGAGAAGTAGGATAGCCCACACCACTTAGCTTCCATTTAGCTAACCAGCATATAGCCATGCTAAGCACTACCTGAGCACAGCGGCAATATCAGTAGGTCAGGCCCCACCGCAACCCCAGGGACCATTTCTGGGGCGCGCGCCGGGTGTGCCCCAGCAGGGCTCTCGCTCGAGACATCCTCGCAAAGTCGATCCCCCAGGCCCAGGCCCCACCGCGCCCCCAGGGATCATTTCCCTTGCGCGCGCCGGGCGTGTCCCAGCAGGGCTCTCGCTCGAGACGTCCTCGCAAGATCTACCCCCGGCGCACGAGTAGACCAGGCCCCACAACGACCCCAGGGACCATTTCCGGGGCGCGCGCCGGGCGTATCCCAGCAGGGATGCATCTCGAGACATCCTCATTCATCATAATTACTCACTCTCCTGATCCTCGCTATCCTCACCCTCACCCTCCTGCCTCACGATCCTGATCCTCACCCTGCTCATGCTCATTCTCATTATCCTGGTCCTCGCCCTTCTCGTGATGCGCACTCTGCCGATCCTCACTCTGCTGATCCTCCCTCTCCTGCTCCACGCTCGACGATGCTCACCCTGCTGATCGTCACTCTCCTCATCCTCGCTCTCCTGAACCTCGTTCTCCACATCCTCACCTTCCTGCTCCACGCCCGCCTGATCCTCAACGGGCTGACCCTCCCTCTCCCGATCCTCCCCCTCACGTTCATTCTCTCCTCGATCATGCTCCGCTCGCCCAGCAACGCACGCCCCTTCTCCTACTCCCGACCAACCGCAGAGCGGCCGGCCAGTACAGTGCCCCTGGAGCTGCACAAGCAGCTCGAACTCAGGGTCTGCTTGGGGCGAACCGGCGGAGAATAAAAATCGATCCATGCCGACAGACATTGCAGAGGAACGCAAATGCCGACCTTGAGCGGGCCGAGGCTTGGGAGGAGCATGCGTGGGGATTTGATCAGCATCAAGCCAACCCTATCGGCTCTTGAAATTTCCTGCTGCGCCGCCCACCTGCCAGCCTCGACCGTCAGCAGGTGCAAACCTGCCAAGTCTCTGGCAGCAGCAGTCGCAGACGGGTGACATCCCGATGGCCCTGGCCTTTCAGCCCGCCCACCGCCACCCCGCCAGCAAGCCACCCACACCTCGATTAGGGAAACATGCCTGGGCATCGTCTCTTGATGGGCTGGTGGGGTCAAGCGAAGCGTACAGACTTGTTAAATCAGGCCGTTGCCCAGCAAAGTGCATGCACGCAAGATTGGGCCATTGACATCATGCCCAATCCTCATCCTTTACTAGAACACTGAGCACATCCGTTCTCGATGAATTTGACAGATACGCGCGAGCGCCAAGTACCCATTTCTCCGCGAGGGAATTAGTTTCATGCGACGCGGCCACGCAACCCGCTGGTGTGATTTCCTTCCAATTCTGAGATGGCAGAAGTGATATCTCCGCTGCTACAATGCCGAACCCACTTGGCCTGCATAACCCGACTTTTTGCCACGCGGGTCCAAACTCGCCGCAATGAACAGCTCCGCGCGCTCGCTGCAGCATGAATTGATCTCCCATGAATCCCCAGAGCGAGCACCGCGATCCATTCGAATGGTGTGAAGAACTGTGGCATGGACCTGCACTCACCACCATAACCACTGCACGCTGATCAGACATTGCAAATTCTCGCGCACTCGGTGAATCAGACGCAAAGAAAATACCCCACTCATCGTTTGCTTCGAAAATATGATGTCCCAGTCGGATCGCGCAACCAATAGCATCTGCAACCAGCTTCCTCGTAGTGTTCGAACTATTGTCTCCTTTGAAACTGCCATCTCCGAAACGCATGTGCACTCCGAGGTACTGCGCGGGGATTGGCCCGTTATCTCTCGACGTGACCAAACGCACGTGGTCCTCTATGCTAGAATACGCCGTTTCAAAACTGAAAAGGTACCTCATCGCACAACCGACCGCGTGGGTCTTGGGCACAATTGTGCCAGACATGTTATAGACGGTCCCTTCCAGAATATCAAGCATAATGCTAGGGGGCATGTTGGTGCGAATTATGAGGCATGGCGCTGCGTCCAAGATATCTGCGTATATGCCCCCCCAACGTTCAGCGCCGCTGACTCAAGCCCGTGTGCAATTGCCTCTGAAGTTGAGGGGAAGAGTCAAGTTTAGCGCATTGTTCCCAAAGAAATCTCCGTAGTCAGTGTCTCCATGCGTCCAATTCACGAAGAGGGCTCGTTTGGTAAACATTGCCAGATACAGCGATGTTGATACTCCATTGGATTGGTCCCCAAATCCCCCACTGTGCGAGTCGTATATCAGAATGCGGGCTTTCTCGGACAAGTTTTGCTCGATGTCCTTGCGGACCTCCCTGTGGAGTTGCGTGTAGCTTACCCAATGCGAAGGCTCATCAAGACCGGGATGTCGCGTGGAACAGACCTCAAACTCAAACTTAAACTCATCCATCCGGGAATCCATCCGTTGTCTGAACCATCCGAACGCGAGGGCAATCGGACATGTGAACACACACAGAAGGCATAATCCCAAGGCCCAAGGCCTTCCCACTTTGCCGTGAACCGATTCCTCTGCAGAATCGGTTTCGATGTGAAAAACATGATGCATGCTCGAAAAGACTGCAAACTGCGCAAACTCTTCCGCCTAAGGTTGTTAAGTTTGGACAACGCTGGCTTGAACCAAACTTTCTACGGAGTGAGCCCCCCGTGAGACTATTGAGGCATCTTCGGCCAATTGAACTATCTTGAACACCTCCTGGTCCGCCGCCTTCTTGAGGCCATCTTGGCCTGACTGGGCACCCTCTTGGCGCCCTCTTTTGCATTGCATCCTCGGGGGACCTCGTCTGTCCCGTCGCGACCCTATCCGCGTCGAATCCGTGTCGAATCCATGTCAGCCTCGTCGGGTCCGTGTCGAATCCGTGTCGAATCCGCGTCGAATGCCCGCCAAATCCGCATCGAGGCCGCATCGAGCCCGCGCCAGGCACAAAAAAGACACCGATTTTGGGGACAGGCGGGGTCCCCCGAAGATGCAACGTAACCTCTTGCGAGCCGTCCAGGACGCCCCCGAGGACCCCTTGGAGGCTCCCGTCGGACCCACAACCAACCGGCATTCGCTTTCCCCTTCACCACCATGTGCCCCCCCTATCGGCCTCCTCCTTGCCGTTCTCGATTGCCCTGGGTGGCATCATCGGGCTGGTTTCGGAGCGGGGCCTGCCTCATGAAGCCCTCGCGAGTGTTCTCTTATCCGGCGTTTCGGCACAGGGCGGAAGGGGGGGGGAAGGGTACGGCCCTGGACCTCTGCGTAATGCAACTCGTTGCAGCAGTGCGTCCGGGGGGGACTCCGCCTGCTCGAAGCAGGCGCCAAAAACAAGCAGGATCTACTCCTTGGGGGGTGGAGGGGGGGGAAGGCGAGGGCCCGTGCCGATCGGCAAAACAGTGGATAAAAAACGACGACGTGTTGGGCGGCGGTTTGGACCCTCTCGGGCAAGCTTCGACCCATCCGACATCCGCCGCTACTCCTGCCTCGCCACGTTTTGATCGGAACGCTGGGCGGCGGTGTCTGCCCCTCGGGTGCGTTCAGTTGGATATAAGCACCGCCACCCTTGCGTCATCAACATAATCATCCGCATCGTGAGTCCCACCTTGTCCTACTCATCCGCACGCCATATCACAACGAACAACGCACATTCCCAACATCGCAAGGGGCAGGAGAGCCCAGAATCGAATCGACAAGTCGGATCGGGGATCGACATGAGAAGGATCGGCAGAGATCGGCAGCCATACATGCATACGTACATACCTGCATACAAGCATGCAAACATTCATACACTCATACACACATGCATGCATACATACATGCATACACACGTACTTTCATACACACTTACTTACACCCATACATACGTACATACATACATGCAGACATTCAACCATACATACACAAATTAATACATATACACGTGCATGCATAACAATATACATGCATGCATACGTACATGCATATATACAAACACACATACACACATATATACATACATACATACATACATACATACATACATACATACATACATACATACATACATACATACATACATACATACATACATACATACACACTTACATACATACATACATACATACATACATACATACATACATACATACATACACACATACATGCATACACACATATACATACATACATACATACATACATACATACATACATACATACATGCATGCATGCATGCATGCATACATACATACATACATACATATATACATGCATGCATACATACATACAGAAATACATACATACATACATACATACATACATACATACGTACGTACGTACGTACATACACAGACAGACAGACAGACATACATACATACACACACATACATACATGCATACACACAAACACGCATGCATACGTACTGGAAATCATACACACATACATGCATGCATACATACATTCATACATACATGCATACACATACATACACACATGCATGCATGCATGCATACATCCATCCATCCGTCCATACATACATACATACACGGAATGTACATATATATATATATATA
>CAUYUJ010018665.1:0-10000 GCA_963575745.1 Prorocentrum cordatum | reverse complement strand
TCTCGGCTCGAGAGTGCCCAGCACTCAGACCGCAGCCGCGACGCGAAGCGCCCCGCCTCGGAGTCAGACTCCCAGGCCTCGCGAGACCGGAGGGGTCCCAGCAGGGCCCTACTGATTCGCGTCACCTCTTCCCACCAGAGCGCCCGCAGCAATGGGCCCCAGTAAGCCGGAGCGCCGTCGCTCTTCCAAGCAGCCCCCGAGCTCACGTCCTGCTGCTGAAGGGTCTCTCCTCCAACGCAAGCAGGACTGCATCGCAGCTTTCAAGCAAGCGGGGTCTGACCGCCCCACGGCCGCATACAACGGGCTCGCCGAGCTGAACGCGGAGAGCTTCAGGCCACGTACGACATGCACAAGACCAACACAAAGAAGCTCGGCAGTGCCTTGATCCGCATGTGTGCCGCCAACCAGATCAGCTACACGCTGGATCACCACCAGCGCAGCAAGCCTAAGCGCATTGGTGGTGACACACCACACCCACCAGCTGCGTCCGCACGTCTTCAGGCTGCGGACGCCCAATTCATCGCCTTGGACCCGGCCTTCTGGAAGGTCCCAGTCCTCGCCGAACCCACATCACTTGACGACGGCAAGACGTACAAGCCCAGTATCAGCCTCCACGACTACGAGAGCGGTGAACGGCTGCTGCAACACCACCTCGTGCAGGGTAAGCGTACCACGGGTCAGCTTGCGATTGCTGTCATGGGCCCAAAAAACGATAACTACGTCGGTACCGAGCTCGCCGTCCCCGTGCTGAAGCGTCACCCCAAGGCGCCCAAAGTGGTTCACACGCACGTCCCCGTGACCGTGTACCAGCTGGGCACCAAGGAAGTCGCCTGCACGGAAAAAGTAGCCGTCGCCACCATCGACCCTGCCGACCACGTATGCTGGATTCGGGTGACCATACATGAAACCGAAGCCATCGCCGCAGTCCCCTCCATGCATCAGGCCTTCGAGGATCAGTTCTCGGGAGGTGCCCCCGTGAACGGCGGTCCACGCGCCAAGGGTCCTTTCCGAAAGGACACCCCTCCACAGGACAAGGCGCGCCAAAACCAAAAGCACAGGGAGTCCACGAAAGACGCTCGCCGCCAGGAGCTCGATAGTCAGCTCCAGGACACCTTCAAGGCCCTCTTCCACGGCAACTTTAAAGCCGTCACCATCCTCGAACCCTGCAAAAGCCTAGGCAGGTTTGGATCGGGCGTCGGAAAGAGGTCCCTGGCTGCCACCTTCGGCGTCAGTCTTCAAGCGGTTGACAAGGTCTTGGCGGGTTCAGGGCAACTCGGCGCCACCTACGACCTCAGCAACGTAGGTGCTGACGAGCCCACTGCAAACAAGTACCAGACCGTGTGGTTCCCTGAGGACCAGCCCATCACGATGGCAGATGCGTTCCAGAAGTCGGTGGACTTCAAGGCCCTAGGAGTCGTCAGGCACGGCAAGTCAGGCTTATTGGTGATCCGTGTTGCACGAGGGTCAGACGCCGCCAAGGCTGCTGCCGTCAGCATCCGTGGCTGCGAAGCCACCCTCGCCAAGACGCGCTACCGCATCACTGGCATCGCGGCACGCCACGCCACGCTGACCCAGCTCGCCAAGACTCTCACGGGCCCGTCCGTCAAATTGGACTGTGAGGTCTACCACACCGCCTGGGACCCAGCCACTGCGGCCCAGTTTGCCTTAGTGCGTGCCCATCGGCCCCCACTCACATACACGGTACAAGTTGCGGGGTGCCCCATCCCGTGGAGCATCACCGAGGCCCCGTTGGCTGAGGTCGCGCCGAAGAGGGACAACGTTACCATTGTCACCCCTACCACTATCACAGAGCCTGTGACGCCGCCCGCCCGTGGTGGCGGCTTCAGCCCCGCCACGGGCACACTCCTAACCAAAGCGGCCCAGAGCCCTTACCTCCACGACCTCATGACTGCCACGCCCAAAGGCAAGGGCGTCGCACCGCTCCTGATCCCCAAGTAGGAGCCTCTAGCCAAGCGCCACCGATCCTCCAGTGGGAAACGCGACGCCACGCCGCACGCAAGATCACACGGCGCCCCAGGCCGCAGCTCCTCTGCACCCCCGCACGGCACGGATGGAGCTGCCGAGCAGACGGCCGTCCAAGGACCAGGTGGTCATGACCCGCAACTTGGTACGGTGGCGGCTGAAGGCGGGGGCCACACGGAAGGGGACGCTGCCACAGCCGCCGAGGTACCAGGCGACGCTGACGACGTCGAGATCCTCTCATCAGGGGATGAATACAGCGTGGCATCTCGCGAACTGAACACCCTCGGCGAACGCTTCGCAACGGCCCCCAAACTGTCAGATGCCGCCACGACCCGCATCCAACACATGGAACAACAGCACGAGCTGCTTGCCAACACGGTGGATAACATGCAGGTTCAGCTTGCGGGCGTTCTCTCATCCCAGGCCACACTCACGGAGCACGCTTCAGGTTTGGAACGAGGGCTTGCCACCGTCGTCACCCAGCAACAGACGGCAACCACCGAAGCTGCTGCACTGCGTGGCGACATCCAGGCCCTCCTCGGGCACCTCACGGGGGGCACCATCCACCTGCCACAGGTGGCCACTCTCGAAACCAAAAAGGAGGAAGCTGCATCAGTTGCCGATCCCGTGGCTGTCTGCGGGTGGATTGACCAGCCAGGCCAGGTCACCCCAGGGACGGGGCCCCCAGGGGCTGACAAAGGCAAAGACAAGGGTCGGGTCACCCAGGAACCCTATTGAAGGTGCCTCAGAGAGCCTGCCTCAGCCCTCCGAGGAAGCGCCTTCAGAGGCATCTCGTCTCTCTTCGCGTCGTATCTCTTTCTTGTCATATCATGTCAGTTTTGGCAGCAGCACGAGCAAGCTATCTGGTGTAGGGACACCTGTCATCTTGCTGTGGGTGTGTTTGTTGCAATGTACATGAGCATGCAGGGGTATCTGAGGATGCGTGCTGACATGCAGCTTTTGGCTCATCGCTCGCGCCGCCCGCCAGGCCTCGCCATTATGTGGCGCCTTGCCTGCAGCCTGGCCCTCCCCTCGCTCGCTGGAGCACACCCGTCTTCAGGCGGTGCGCCCCAGCATGGAGGTGAGGTTTTCCTGCGACACGCTGAACGTGGGACCCTTTTCTACCTCTACAATGACAGCATCTACAAGTACGATCACTGCACCATTTTGGACCCGATCGTGAACAGCACCGTAGCCGCGGGTCCGTGCGGCAACGGACCGCTGGGCGCCATCGTGAGCGCATACACGCCCTTGTCAACTACGACACATGCATCGAAATCCACTCCCAGCGTGGCCTCGATTGCGGTGCAGCAGATCCTTGACGGGGACGTTGATCTAGGCCAGGCACACAGTGGCGGCTTCAGCCCCGCTGTCGTGCCCCGCTATTGCCCCACGGGCCTCACCACCCCTCTGTGCGCTAGGGGCGAACCCGAGGAGGACCCTGCTTTCTGGCACCTGATGATGATCCGCGCCCGGCTCATACCGTGTGCTGCGGCGTGGGCACCAGGTGAGGACCACCAGGACGTGTTCTGGGCATGGCTCGAGGACTGCGTCCCGTACATCCTGGCGACGCTTCATCTGCCACAGTACGATCACCTCTTTCAGGAGGATTCTGAGGACACAACCGACGCCCTGCGTCGGCGCACCGCGGTCGACATGTGCGAGGACATCTGGCACAGAGCGGGCCCCGACAGACAGCGCATCAACCGCAACCTCACTCGTATCCAGAGCAGCCGCGAGTACGCCACCCGCTACTTTGGCCTCCTTCTGGAATACCAGGGCGCTCGTGCCACGCTCGTCGGGCCTGAGGCTTTCACGGCACCTTTGCCGCCATGCCTCTCACGGGCCCATGCTTTGCTGCCAAGAGGCCTCCCTCCACCCGGCCAAGACGCCATGGCGTACCTCGCTGATGTGATCCTGCACCAACCGCCAGACATGCTGCCGCTTGTCGAGGCGGAGCTCGCCGCGGCACCGATGGAACCGCCAAACCCACCACCGCCAGCTGGCCTCGCCCAGCACGCCACGGGTGATCAGGCCGCAGATGATCCCGTATCATGGCTGCTCCAGCACATCGCGGCCAGCGATATCGGCAACGTATCCATGGACTCGTTCCACGCGTCGGACGATAGCCAGGACGGCATCGATACTCAGGATCGTGACGGCACGACACCACCAGGCGACTCGGCCCAGCGTGACCGCGACAGTGAACCCTACTTAGGGCACACCTCGTCGCACAGCAGCCCGCCCCACAACTCAGCGCAGGCCGACCCCGGCGCACAGCTCAACGACGCTGAAGGCGTCACTGCCGCCGATGCGACAAGCCATTCCACTGCGTCGCCAGCTCATGCCAGCCCGTGCAGTGGCGGCTTCAGCCCCGCTGCAGCACTGGCTAGACCTGGACATCCCCAGACCGCAGGTGGCAGCACCACGCCCTTCACCTCTATACACCGCGACAACGTGACCGACTCCAACCCCAGTGTCATTGGCCACTGGCAGGCCGACATCGACAACGACCCCATCGATGATGAGTACCCAGATGCCAGCGGTTCCCACGAGCCCCAGCACAGCGCAGCGGCATCACGACATTGTGGCTGCCTCATCTGTCTCTTTGTGGCCACGCACGCCATCGCGATAGCAATGCCGTACAAAGACCAGATCGATGGGTACTTGCCGACACCGAGCCGAGACCCCAGCTACCGACAACGACGACGACGCAAAGCGACGGCACCAGGCCCATCGGTGCCCATCACATCCCGACGCACAACGACATACAACGCCACGTCCACATTGTGGGCCACTCTCAAATGGACCAGCGTCAAACTCAGGGATAGCGTCTCGGGCGGAGCCACCGCAGTCGGGGTCGGCCTCGGGGGTGTCCTGAAATGGGCCAGCGGCAAGCTAGGAGCTATTGCCACGGGTGGAGTCGTGTGTGGTCTTCTACTCGTCGGTGCCAAACTTCTTGCCCAGGGAGCTGTCGGACACGTAGGAGCCCGCATCTGTGCGCGGGCCCTGACTCATCCACAGCCCAGTGGTGCCTCCGCTGTTGCCAACCGAGCAGGAGGCCGCGTGATGAGGCCACATACAAAATGCCGTGCACGCTCGCCGACGAACACGACGACCAGAATGTGCACGCACTCCGACATCCGCTGCTGCAGGAACACTACGCCGCAGCAGTTGCCGCCGCAGTCGCCGATGCCACTACCGCCACCACCGCCGCCATCGTCGAAGTCACTGCCGCCGTATCGCGAGCCTCGTCTGTCACACCAAGATCGACCAGCCCGTCTCCACGAGACGGCTCCAAGAGCGGCGCGGCATTCGGTAACCTACCGACTAACGAGGATGCCACAGCACACGGCAGCGACACCGAGGCAAGGGAAACGCGTGAGTGCACCCACGATAGCCCGTGGTCCATCTTCCGACATGCTGATGCTCGTGGTTCCTCCCCCGACGCGGACACCCAACCACCACGACGGCGAGCACGCTATGCATCACCCGACAGGCCCCAGGCGCCTTCAGGCCCTGGTATGCCTTTCACAGCCCTCAAGCCACCTACACGCAACTTACGCAACACTATCCAGCGCGACCCAGCGGTCCCCGAGCCGCCGAAGAGCATACTTAACGCCCTGTATCAAAACGGCTTTGCGCTAGGTAACAGTGGCGTGTCTACAGAGGACATCAAAGACGCTCTGCGACTCCACGACCATCCTCGATTTACTCATGATCCAACACTCCAAGCGCTGGGGCCGTGGACGGACATCATGCAGAGGCCACCGAACCGCCTCACTTGGGTGCTGGAAGACTCGGGCGGGGACTCAGGCGAGACAATCTTCCCATACCTCACGTGGGACCTCCGCCAACCCACCACCGACGCGCCCACTGTCTTCTGGCATGGGACCCGCGGCGACCTTGCGGCCCGTCTTGCTGCCAGTGGAGGGCACCTCTTGCCAGGTCCCCGCCGTGAAGCGAAGGGCCGAACTGGCACCAACGTTGGCCGCACGTACGCGAGCGTGCACCCTTCGCTGGCCGCGTGTACGCAATGCCGCCCCACCCGCCCTACAGTCTTGAAGACGACACCCTCGCGTGGGGACCCATCGCACTCTGGATGTGCGAGGCCACCCAACCACCGCGCGGGGAAAACAGGCACAACTTCGTGAAAGGGGAGGCCCACGGAGCGCGCCTCATTTACCCTCGGGTCCTGAGCCTCCTCATCCGCATGGACTGGTGTGCCCCCCACAGAAGCTGCTTCCAGGTGCCGTGCCCTACCACACGCCTATGGCATGGGCGACTGCGCGCACGCCCTTCACATCGCTGGCTACGATCATCCAGATCTCAGTGAGGCGGCTGAAGCTCACGACCAGGAAGCTAGCACCAGGCGCAGACCAGCCATCGCGGCAGCGTGGCCACCGCCGCAGGCACTATACTCGCCAGAGGCAGCGCGAGTATGGCCAAACAGCACTACGACACTGAAGCAGCCACCAGGGATGACCCTAACCAGCCCCGCCCACGCGTCTCGCTTCACATGCTCAGCTGGACCCGAAACCACTCATCGACCTGGTGTACACTGGCTTGCAAGCTGTCCCCGTGCGGGGGCACCCTGACGCACGCGGGTCGCGCCCCAGCGGCTCCAGCCCTGGGGCCGCGTCGGGCCCACCACGCACGTACAAGTCAGGCACAGCCCTGGCGCACCGTCCAGACCGCTCATCGACGTCATCAGGAGCCGACGAACGCCGTACGCCTTCCCTCATCAGCGCGGCCGCCGCCCTCGCCCGAGGCCGTGCCCGCCCACGGCGATCTGCCTCTCGCTCGTCACGACAGAGTGGCGGGAACTCCACCTCAGACATCAGTGGCATCGAGACGTGGGAGCACATTGTGACGGAAGAGGAGCCGACTGCCTACCACGTCCTCGCCTACCACGTCCGTGATGTGCGGACCCGTGTCAATGCCCCTGGCATCGAGGTCTGGCTTGACCCTGGTGATCACCACGATGGTGCCTACTTACCGTGGGGGACGACAGTCATGTCCACCGCGTTATTGACCCTGCGGTGGATGGGCGGGACGGCTGGGTCATCCTCCACCACGACCACGGCGACACCACTACTAAGCTCTGGGCACCGACCCAAGTCCACGACAAAGCGGACGACACCTGGCGCACCGTCATGGTACCAGCGGACATGGGGCCCCAGTGGATCAAGTGCCACGCCGAGGACGCTCGCCTCCCCGCCGAGGTTGTACGCACTACAGGCCAATCCTGGTTTGCTGACGTCTGGCCCTTGTGGGATCGCCCGCGACCCCACCCAGACGACCCAGGCACAAACGAGCATGCGCTCCCGCCTTTACCAGGACGCTGGTCTTGCCTACAGTGTCGATTCCAATGCTGTCAGTACTGTGCGGCTCGCCGCAACACGCAGCTCGGCACCTCGGGCCAACCAACGTGCCCAGACTGCGCCCGCAGCGGACTGCATACACTCATGGACTGGTCCACGGACTACTCGTGCAACAGTTGGACGTGTGCATACAGCACCAACAACAGGGACTCCGACACATGCTGCCTGTCCAGCAGGTGCCCCCATCCCCCCAGTCCACACAGCCTGCTCGACGTCCGTGCCACAGGGATGCCGCCGCACATCCTTGCCCGCCAATTCGGCAACGCGCCAGCCCTCCACGACCTTAAGGAACCCCCCCGAGCGCCTTCAGGCCCCGGGGGGGAACCTCCACAACCAGGGCAAGCAGGTTACCAGGGTCAATGGTACTTCCCACCGAAGCCGCGGCGCGTCCCCAGGCAGGGACTGCCTGACGGCAAAGGCGGCCACCTGGGTTCACAGGAACGGGGATGCCCGAAGAACCTTTCCCCGACCAACCTCTTTGGAGGGAAGGCTACGTGCTCTTCGGCCCCCACCAGGCCCTCAAGGAGGAATTCACCTTCAACAAGACGGTCCGCCGACCCTACTCCCTAGCCATCACCAACATGTACAGGGACCGTGTCACGGTCAGGACCGTCTGCGAGTCGATCGCCGAGCGCATCCACACTACCCGCACCCGCTGGCGAGATGTGGTACTGTACTGGGACGCCGAGGGTGGTCCTGGGCCTCAAGCCCTCGACTACGACATGCGACTCTGCGACGCCATGGTGAGCCGTGCCACGACCGAAGCCGAGCTAAACCACGACCGCAGCACCCGTGGTAGTTTCTGCCTCTATGGACCAGCGCACCAGCGAGCCGTCAACATCACGGCGATCTCCGAGCCGCAGAACATCGACTACATGGAGCATGTGCGGCGATACTCACCCGTAGGGGGGACCTACCCTGACCGCGCCTTCGAGCACGTCTATCGGGGCTGGCAGCGGCCCGACGTGCCCACCATCCTCCCCGACACCCGTCCCCTCTCGAGAGCCGACTGGCAGCGACACCAACAGCACCAACAGCGCATTCAGCAGCGGGACCAACGTGACGCAGGACAGCAGGGCACGCCACGCTACCGCTCCCCCGCGCGAGTCCCGACAGGCGGTAACACGGCCTACGACGGGGTTGCCGCCTACTACCGTGGCCCCATAGGTGCCAGGCCCGCGGCTGCTGGAGTAGCCGCCTCCAGCTACGGCCACGCCCCCCACGCCAGGGTACACCCAGCGGTCATCGGCTACCCGCGTGCACCCGTGCAGGCCCTCCCAAGGGCCACCTCGCCAGTGCCAGGGTCCACGCGCGCCTGGGGCCTTTACTCAGGCCGACATGATGGCACCTCCAGCAACCAGCCCGCAGTGATAACCCCTGCGGCTTCAGCCCAGGGGGCTGCAACAAACCGTGGCAGGGCCGGGCGCCCCGAAGGATGGCGTGATGCGAACGTGCGCGCTTGGCAACCGCGCCAGCACACGCCCCCGCCAAACGTGGCTGCAGCACTGCGCCCTGCCCAGGCAAAACCTGCCCCACCTGAGCGGGAGAGGCAGCCGCTTACCCCGCTCGTCCTCACGCACATCCAGTCGCATCACAGCGCCTCCCCGCGGCACAGCGAGGGAAGCGCCCACCACGTCAGCCCCCGCCCCGACGCTGTCGACCCTGACCAGGCCACAGCCACGGCGGAGGGCGGCACAAGCGCCTCTCGCCAGCCCAGCCCATCACCCTGCGCGGCGCCGATCCGATCCCCGAGCAGGGCGGATTCCGAGCGCGCTAAGGCCCAGGCGACCTCGCCACGCGACCGCCACACGGGCGGGCGCGTCCCGCGCAGCAGGACCTGCAGCCGCCACAGTTCACGCAAGGCCCCAGGGAGCTCCACGAGCTCGCCGCCTCGCGAGACTCAGGCTGATGGCCGAGCCCCCGAAGTGGTGCCACGTTTCGGAGCCAGCGTCATTGATCCTGGCCAGGTCGACCTCTCGCCGACGCCGTCCACGGACCACGAGCCGCCGCTGCTCACCCGCGTGATCGCCCCCATCGACGAGGCGCCAACCTTCGACCCGTTCAAGAACAAGTACCGTGTCAAGAACCTTGTGGCGGGTTTCGGCGGTGGCTCACCGCTCTCACCTCAGAGTCGGGGCGGAGCCCCCGCCACCTCAGCGGCTGCCGCGGCAGCGGCGGCCCCGCGGGGAATCAGCCCTGTCCGCAACGTGGGCCTCACGGCAGCGGGCATGGACGAGGCCCAGCGCCAGGCCTCCGACCGTGCTGCTGGAGCTGTTCCACCAGATGCTGCTCATCAAGATACTGACGGGGCGGGCGCGCCACCGCAGGACGGACCAGCGGTGTCGCGTGCGCAGTATATGCGCGCGCGTTGTGCCGCTGCCGCGCCTAGCCGCCGCCGCTGGTTCGCTTTTGCTTTTGTGTTCGGCAGGACGGATCCAGGAGTCGCCTCCCTCTCCCTCTGCTGCCGTCTCACCTCTCCTCCCCTCGTCCCCTACGGTACTGGAGTGAGGAGGATTTTTCGTGACATTTTTACTGACGTTTATGAACCCCCCCTGGCGCAGTGCCGACCGTGTCACGCCTATATCTCTGGCCTGACGGCGGCTTCAGCCCCGGTCAAGCTAATCCATAGGAAC
>CAUYUJ010018664.1:195059-198473 GCA_963575745.1 Prorocentrum cordatum | reverse complement strand
TGCGGCTGCGGCGGCTGCTGCTGCTGCTGCTGCTGCTGCTGCTACTACTCCTACTACTCCTACTACTCCTACTACTACTACTACTACTACTACTACTACTACTACTACTACTACTACTACTACTACTACTACGACTACTACGACGACGACTACTACTACTACTACTACTACTACTTCTACTACTTCTACTTATACTTCTACTACTACAACTACTACTACTACTACTACTACCACTACTATACGTACTTACTCTACTCCTACTACTACTATACTACTTACTACTATTACTTACAACTACTACTAATACTACTACTCCTACTACAACTACTTTACTTACTACTACGACTACTACTACTACTACTACTACTACTGCTACTACTACTACTACTACTCCTACTACAACTACTACAACTACTACTACAACTACTACTACAACTACTACTACTACTACTACTACTACTACTACTACTACTACTACGACGACTACAACTGCTACTACTACTACTACTACTACTAATTCTACTACTACTACTACTACTACTACTACTACTACTACTACTACTACTACTACTACTACTACTACTACTACTTACTACTTACTACTACTACTACTACTACTACTACTACTACTACTACTACTACTACTACTACTACTACTACTACTACTACTACGAAGACTACTACTACTACTACTACTACTACTACTACTACTACTACTACTACGACTACTACTACGACTACTACTACTACTACTACTACTACTACTACTACTACTACTACGACTCTACGACTACTACGACTACTACGACTACTACTACTACTACTACTACTACTACTACTACTACTACTACTACTACTACTACTACTACTACTACTACTACTACTACTACTACTACTACTACGACTACTACTACTACTACTACTACTACTACTACTACTACTACTACTACTACTACTACTACTACTACGCCTTCTCCTCCTCCGTCCTCCGTCTTCTGTCCTCCGTCCTCCGTCCTCCGTCTTCAGTCCTCAGTCCTCCGTCCTCCGTCCTCCGTCTCCTCCTCCGTCATCCGTCATCCTCCTCCTCCTCCTCCCCCTCCTGCTCCTCCTACTCCTTCTCCTCCTACTGCTCCTTCGGCCCATCCTGCTCCTCCTCCTCCTCTTCCTCCTCCTCCTCATCCTGCTCCTTCTGCCCATCCCCCCCCTGCTGCTCCTGCTCCTGCTCCTCCTCCTTTGCTCATCTCCTCACCTTTGCTTTCTCCTCCTCTCCTCCTCCTCCTCCTCCGCCTCCTCCTCCTCCTCCTCCTCCTCCTCCTCCTCCTCCTCCTCCTCCTCCCCCGTTCTTCCCTCCACGCCAGCAGGCCGTCCGGGGCACGAGCTCTCGGCAGGCCGCCTGCCCGCCCTCCGACTACGCGCGCCCTCGGCGCCGCCGGGCTGCCGCGCACCGCACGGGCCCCAGCGAGCCGCGCGGGGGGTCCCAGCCGCACGGGTGCTCACCTCGGACTGCCAGGCGCGGGGGGCGGAGGAGGAGGAGGAGGAGGAGGGAGGAGGAGGGAGGGGAGGAGGGAGGAGGAAGTGAGGAGGAGGAGGAGAGGAGGTGGAGACGGAGGAGGAAAGAGAGGAGGAGGGGTAGGGGGAGGGAGGAGGAGGAGGAGGCGGGAGGAGGAGGAGGAGGAGGCAGGAGGAGGAGGGAGGAGGAGGAGGAGGAGATGGGAGGGGGGCGGGGGAGGAGGAGGAGGAGGAGGAGGAGGAGGAGGAGGAGAGAGGAGAGGAGGAAGGAGGAGGAGATGGGGAGGGGAGGGGAGGGGGAAGGGGAGGAGAGGAGGAAGGAGAGGAGGAGGAGGAGGAGGAGGAGGCCGAGGGGGAGGCGGTGGGGAGGAGGAGGAGGAGGAGGGGAGGAGGAGGAGGAGGAGAAGGAAGAAGAAGAGGAGGAGGAGGAGGAGAAGGAGGAGGAGGAGGAGGAGGAGGGAGGAGGAGAAGGAAGGGGGGAGGGTCCTGTGGCAACTCGTTGGGGCCTCCCATACCATCTGGTTGGCTCATGGGGATCGGCGCCCATCGACGCCAGGAAGACGCCAGACCGACGCTCAGCGACGCTGATCGGCCCTGGTCGGCGCTGAATCGACGCTGCCTCATCGACTACCAGACGCTAACCGACGCTGGCGCACTCGAAAGACGGAATTACGAAGGCATTGAAGGCTCCTATCATGTAAGGAAACGAGCTCTATACACCGACGCTTTTTCCGACCCTGCGCTGAAATTCGCAGAGAAACGCGGCTCCTGGTGTATACGGGATCCCGGTGTATACATGTTCCGTTGTTTCCCTTGGAAAACGGGGGAGAAGTATACACCACACCACCCCGACGTCGCCCCCGACCCTCACAAAAGTCCTGGGCTTGAAACAAAGCCCGCCACTGGTAGTGTATATGTTCCTGTGTCCGATCGTGTGCTACGCACGGGCACAGGGTAAGGCGGGAGGGAGGACAGGAGGAGGACAGGCACAGGATAGGGAGGGGGATGAGGAGGAGAAGGAGGAGGAGGACAGGCATAGGATAGGGACGGGTCGGAGGAGGGGTGGGCGAGGCAGTCGGAGGAGGAAGAAAAGGAGGGTCCTCCTCCGCCTCTTCGAACTTCCTTCCTCCCTCCCTCGTTTCCCTCCTTCCATCCCTTCCTCGTTCCCGTCCTCCTCCCTCCTTCCTTCCTTTCCTCCTTCCCTCTCCCTTTCCACATGTTCCTCCTTCTCTCCTCTCCCAGTTTCCTCCCCTCCATCCATCCCTACCTCCTTTCCTCGTTCCCCTCCCCATCGCTCCCTCCCCTTCTAAAGCAGGAATATCTGGAGATCCGAGCCATGGGACCACGAGGTTGTCGCCCGCGGGTGCCACGGCGAACAAATGGAGCCACGGCGAAACCACCTCAGGCCCGCAGCCCACGCTCCCCACAGAGGTCACTCCAATGACACACTCGGCCAGGGATGCGTGCCAACTAGAGCCATGGCAACGGCATCCCTATAAGACCCCGGCCAGGCTTCCGCAAGCACAGGCCTTCAAGCTCAGGCCTTGGCCCAAGCCGCTGGGCACAGGAAGTCCCACGACCTTGGCAGAATCCACCGACCCCGTCGGCGTGTGCGAGGGGCTTTTGTCTGTTCGAGTCGTCGTCTACGTCAGTCGTCGTCTCGGTCGTCCCCTGTCCCTGCGCCCTCCTCCTCCTCCTCGAGTCTGTCAGCGAGGGAGAAATCGAGCAATGTCGTAATCGGGTCGAAAGGAAGCCCCATCTGGTTGATCCCCTCCCCATCAGGGGGGAGGGGTAGGGGGGGGTAAGGGGGGGAGTAGAAGAGGTTGGGTAAGGGGGGGTCCCTGGTCCTTAGAAAGTACCAAGACAGTCCATGAGTGCCCCGAGGCACGGTCCAAGAGGGCACCC
>CAUYUJ010018664.1:137559-190059 GCA_963575745.1 Prorocentrum cordatum | reverse complement strand
TAGGAGTAGGAGTAGGAGTAATGTAAGTAGGTAGTAGGTAGTCGGTAGGTAGGTAGTAGGTTAGGTAGTAGGTTAGTAGGTAGTAGGTAGTAGGTAGTAGGTAGTAGTAGTAGTAGTAGTAGTAGTAGTAGTAGTAGAAGTAGTAGTAGTAGTAGTAGCAGTAGTAGTAGTAGTAGTAGTAGTAGTAGAGTAGTAGTAGTAGTAGTAGTAGTAGTAGTAATAGTAGCAGTAGTAGTAGTAGTAGTAGTAGTAGTAGTAGCAGTCTTAAAAAATAAGCACATTAGTTGTAGTAGTAGTGGTAGTAGTAGTAGTAGTAGTAGTAGTGGTAGTAGCAGTAGTAGTAGAGGACAGAGGAGAAATGACAGAGGAGAGGAGAGAGGACAGAGGAGAGAGGACAGAGGAGAGGAGAGAGGAGAGAGTGGTAGTATGAGTAGTAGTAGTAGTAGTACTTGTAGTAGTAGTAGTAGAAGTAGTACTTGTAGTAGTACTACTACTACAAATGCTACTGCAAGTAGTAATAGTAGTAGTAGTAGTAGTAGTAGTAGCAGTAGTAGTAGTAGTAGCGGTAGTATTGGTATTGCGTGATTTGCTATGAGTATCAGTCCAGTAGTAGATATAGTACATATGAAATACTGCTACTACTACTACGACTACTACTATATTACTACTCCTACTACTATACTACGACTACTACTTTACTTACTACTACGGCTATACTCGAATGCGATGACTACGCCTACTACTACTACTTAACTACTTACTACTACTACTACTACTACTTCGGACTACTACTACTTACAAACTATACGACTACTACTCTACTACTAGCTATACTACTACTATACTACTACTACTACTACTATGACTACTACTACTACTACTACTACTACTACTACTGCCACTACTACTACCACTACTACACGTACCAGTGCTGCGGACAGTGCTATGATAGTTCGAATACGAATAATAATGTCACGATTGGTCGTGCCATACGTATTAGTGCCGTAAATACTAATAATGTTAGTGGTAATGCGACTTCTAGTATTGGTATTGCTAATATGTGTGTAGTATTGATATGTGCGGTGTTGACTACTAGTGGCAATAGCGTTATTCGTGCCAACAGCTTTACCATTATCGGTATAGCATTGGCAAGAGCATCCGAAACAATAGTCGTCGTACCGTTAGTCGTGAAACTATTAGTAGTAGTCAAATGGTTCGTGCTAGTGTTAGTCTAGTCGTGTTCTTAGTATTACTAGCGCTAGTAACTATAGTGTCACTAGTGTTCGGCTTCGCGCCCGTAATACGTATTGGTCGTAGTATGATTCGTAAGTTGGTGAGCCGCAGCCTTCGTATTATTATTATTAGTGTCAGTGGTATGGTTCGCATGCTTGATAGTCGTATTCCTGTTCGCCCTCTTTTCAGTGGAATCATTAGTACGATTCGCCGGATTAGTGGTAGTATTAGTAACACTCGTACTGGCATTCGTACCCTTAGTATTGGTAGTGTTCGCAGTCGTGTTCGTTATAATATTGTTAGTCCCACTCGTCTTCTGAGTACTAGCACACGCAATGTTGGTCCTCCTCATCCTCCTCCGCCCCCTCTTCCTCCTTTTCCTCCTCCTCCGCCTCCTCATCCGTATCCCCCTCATCCGCCTACTCTTCCTCCGCCTCTTCCTCCTCATCCTCATCATCCTCCTCCTCCACCTCCTCCTCCTCCGCTTCCTCCTCCTCCGTCGCCTCCACCGCCTCCTCCGCCTCCTCCTCCTCCCTCCTCCTCCTCCTCCGCATCCTCCTCCTCCTCCTCCTCCTCCGCCGCCGCCTCCGCCTCCGCCTCCTCCTCCTCCCTCCTCCTCCTTTTCTCCTCCTCCTTCCCTCCTCCTCCTCCTATTCTCCTCCTCCTCCTCCTATGCTCATCCATTAGCCTCTGTCTCCTCCCAATCGTCCTCCTCCCCATCCTTACTCCTCCTTCCTCCTCCTCCTCCTTCCTCCTCCTCCACCTCCTCCCTCCTCCTCCTCCTCCCGAGCCTCATCGTCATCCTCACCCTCATCATCATCCTCATCATCAGCATCCTCCTACTCCTCCACCTCCACCTCCTCGCCGTCGTCATTGTCATCGTCAACGTCATCGCCAGAGACATCAGCAGCATCAGCATCATAAGCATCAGCATCAGCATCATCATCATCAGCATCATCATCATAATAATCATCATCAGCAGCATCAGCATCATCCTCATCAGCATCATCATCATCCTCATCATCATCATCATCATCATCATCACCATCATCATCATCATCATCATCATCATCATCATCATCATCATCATCATCATCACCACCACCATCATCATCATCATCATCATCATCATCATCAGCGTCATCATCAGCATCATCAGCATCAGCATCATCATCACAAGAATCATCATCAACATCATCATCAGTCGCATCATCATCCTCATCATCACCACCATCCTCGTCATCAGCATCAGTATCGTCATCAGCATCAGCATTATCAGCAGCAACAGCATCAGCATTACGATCATGATCGTCCTCATCAGCATCAGCATCATCACCATCATCATCGTCGCCGCCGTCATCGTCAACACCAGCATCATCAGCATCATCAGCATCAGCATCAGGAGCATCATCAGCAGCAGCACCATCATCAGCAGCAGCAGCATCATCATCAGCATCATCAGCATCTTCATCAGCATCATCATCAGCATCAGCATCAGCATCAGCATCCGCATCAGCAGCATCTTTCTCAGCATCATCCGCATCCTCATCATCATCATCCTCCGCATCATCATCATCGTCATCATAATCAGCCACAGCATCGTCATCAATCATACCACCATCTTCATCGACACCATCAGCACGATCCGCATCATCATCATCGCCATCAGCATCATAAACAGCATCAGCAGCAGCAGCATGCATAATAATCAGCATCATCAGCAGCAGCAGCATCACCATCATCCTAATCAGCATCAACAGCAACAGCATCATCATCGTAAGCAGCAGCAGCAGCATCAGCATCAGCATCATCAGCATCATCATCATCATCAGCATCATCATCAGCACCACCATCATCAGCATCAGCATCGTCATGATTATCGGCATCATCATCAGCAGCATCCGCATCATCATCAGCATCATCATCACCCCCCTCATCATAACCCTAACAACCATCATCACCACATAGCATCAGCCTCCCCATGCCCAGCGTCGTCAGCGTCAGCAGCATCAGTATCAGATCCGTCAATCGTCATCACCATCAGCAGGATCGGCATCGTCATCGTGATCGTCATTGTCGTCGTCAGTATCGCCGTCGTCGTCGACATCATCATCATCATCATCATCATCATCATCATCATCATCATCATCATCAGCATCATCATCAGCATCAGCATCAGCATCAGCATCAGCATCATCATCATCATCATCATCATCATCATCATCATCATCAGCATCATCATCATCATCATCATCATCATCATCATCATCGTCGGCATCATCGACAGCATCAGGATCATCATCATCATCATCATCATCATCAGCAGCAGCATTCCCATCAGTATCATCATCCGCAGCATCTTTGTCATCGTCGTCGGCGGCGGCGCGGTCGTCGTCCTCATCATGATCATCAGCATCATCAGCATCATCATCGGCGTCGTCGTCATCATCAGCATCATCAGCATCATCACCACCACCATCATCATCAGCAGCATCATCATCGTCCTCCTCATCAACACTACCACCATCGTCATCAGCATCAGTATCAGCATCATCGTACTCATCATCTCCATCAGCAGCATCGTCATCATCAGCATCATCATCATAGTCATCGTCAGCATCATGAGCTTCATCATAATCATGAGACTCGTCATCGTCATCCACATCATGATCCGCATCATCATCATCATCATCATCATCATCATCATCATCATCACCATCGTCAGCATCGTCATCATCATCAGCATCATCCTTATTGTCCTCATCATCAGCATCCTGATCCGCATCATCATCATCATCATCATGTTTGTCATCGTCATCAGCATCATCATCATCACCATCATCATCGGCATCGTCATGAGCAGCATCATCGCGACCCGCAGCATCATCATCAGCAGCAGCATCGTCATCATCGTCATCATCATCAGCAGCAGAATCATAAGCACAAACATCAGCACCATCGTCATCATCATCAACAACAACATCATTATCAGCATCAGCATCATCGTCATCATCGTCATCATCACCATCACAATGACCATCGCCATCATCATCATTATCATCATCACCATCAGAGCAATGGTCATCACAGTCGCCATAACCATCACAAAAATCAGAATCCTCCTCCTCAGCACCATCAGCATCCGCATCATCGAGCATCATTATGATCATCGTCATAATCGTCACAATCCTCATCCTCATCCTCATCTTCATCCTTATCGCCATCCTCATCATTATAAGCATCATCAATCTCATCGCCAGCATCATCATCATCATCAGCAGCATCATCATCAGCATCATCATCATCATCATCATCATCATCAGCATCAGCATCATCATCATCAACATCATCATCATCATCATCATCATCATCATCATCGTCAGCATCAGTATCATCATAATCACCATCAACATCAATACTATCCAACCTCCTGTCACCCTGACTCGCCGTGCCTTACCATATGCTCGCTCTCTCATCTGCCCTCCTGCTCATCATCCATCCACCTCGTCCTCTTCCTCCTCACTCCTCACTCCTCCTCACTCCTCCTCCTCCTCGTCCTCCTCCTCCTCCTCCTCCTCCTCCTCCTCCTCCTCCTCCTCTGGCATCCTTGACATGCCCATGCCCCCCCCAACCCCCCAATCCCAATCCACCCGGGGAGCATGGTCCGCGTGTCCTCCGCCTTGGGCCTGCCGTACAGCACCTCCGAAGAGGGGGTGGAGAGGACGTGGCCAGGGGAGGCAGGGCGGGGAAGACGGAGAGGCGGAGGGGAAGAAGGAGGGGGGGAGGAAGAGGGGGAGGAGGAGAGGAAAAAGTGTTGTCGGGGGATGAGGAGACGTGGGGAGGAGGAGGAGCGAGGGGCAGGAGGAGGAGTGAGGAGGAGGAATAAGGAGCGACGGGAAGGAGGAAGAGGGGCGAGGAAGCAGGAGCGAGGAGGAGAGAGGAAGAGGAGAGAGAAGAGGAGTAGCGCCGCCGTATTCTTCGGGGAAGGTGTGGCTGCTCAGCACACACACATGTGCACTCGCACCAGGCCAGCGTGGCTGCACGGCAGATTGACGAAGAAGCGACGCCACGCACAGCGACCCCATTGGATGCTTAGCCATGCAAGCTGCGCATATTATGTCCCAACGCTTTGCCTCCGAGGAACGTGCAACATGTAGCGATGCTTTGGAGCAGCTGGAGAGGCGCAAATTTCACGTGGCAGGGCTCCAAGAGACCTCGTGCAAAACATCGGGCAGACAGGTCTTGAGTGGCGTGGCCTCTGGACACAAATCCATCGTCATCCAATCAGCGGGAGTGCCCCCACGTACGGTACCCTTGGTTGTTCCAATCCGGCGTTGCATCGCTGCACGCCCCACACCAGGCCAACGGGGAGTGCGCAACATGGTGGAAGGATGCTGCGTCGTTGTTGCCGTCAGGACTAAGGGACCCCCCTGCGCTGGCAATGATTGATTCCAACATTACCATGCCAAGTGTGTGGCCCCTACAGACCACCACGAGTATCGGCACGGGCGGCACCCCGTTGCCCACGAATGCCTCCAACCACAGCGTTTTTGACACATGGGCGTTGGAAATGGGGTTGTGGCTGCCTGCTGCCATGCCAGAGACGTGGGCAGAGGGCAGGTCACAAGACCCGCACATTGGCCATGGCTGTTGCACCATGAATGATTATGGAATGTTGTCGCATGGCGCTGCGGCTCATACGCTGTGGATAACACATATGGCACGGCCAATGAGCACGATGATACAGTCAAAACGTAGATTAAGGACGCGTGGTAAGGATGCAAGACCCTTGGAGGCTGAAGTTGGGATGCTTTTGGGCGGCGGCGACCAGTGAAAACGGCAAAGGACGGGCCACAGAGGCAAGGACGCAAGGGTATCCTAGATGAAAGCGTGCGTCCTTACTAGGCGCGTTGACTGTAACTTGCTCGTGTGCGCCTGGGTGGCACTGACACTAACACTTTCCCGATCCATGCAGCGGCGGCGCGCTGTGATGTACGATCGGCACGGCCTCGAGGATCCGAGCAAAATCGAACACTTCAAATTGCTGTTGAAGGGGCCCACAAACACACAAATAAATACACACTAATTAAATGATTTCCCATATTTTCCTGTATGTTCTGGGTTTTTGTCTTCCCCCCCACTTCCCATATTTTCCCATATTTTCCTGGGGATCGACAATTAATTGTGTCTGTGTTTTTTCCCCTCCTGAGTTATTGTCGCAGCTTCCGCCTATGCCTGTTCACGTTGACCCAACGCCGCACTACGCCAGCAACACGTTCAACCGGCTGCCGTGCCGGCGTTTCCGAAACCGCGGGTGTTCCAGGGAAACAGCGCGCTAAGCAGAAGCACATTGGACCTCGCCACGCGCAGAGGGATGCTCCGCAAGAGATCCCGTGCATCTGGGAGGCAGATTCAAGCCTCGTTCGATTCGTCTCTGTGCCTATGCGTTCTCGAGTCGTGGTCGGCGCTCTCCTCCCCTTTCGCCTCCTCCTCCTCCTCCCCTGCCCTTCCTTCCGGCCTTCCCCCTTCCCCGCCTCCTGACCCCTCCACCTTCTCTTCCTCGGTTCCCCCTCCCTCCTCGCCTCCTCCTCCTCCTCCTCCTCCTCCTCCTCCTCCTCCTCCTCCTCCTCCTCCTCCTGCTCCTCCTCCTCCTCCTCCTCCTCCTCCTCCTCCTCCTCCTCTCGCCCCGCCATTCGCCCATTCCGCCCCCCCAGCGTCAGGTGGACGACCGAGCAAGCCGGGAGACTTAAAGCGTCGCTTCTGGAATGCCTGTCTGAACAGGCGCTTGTGTGGAGAATCCATCGATGACCTGAGAGGTCGCATAAGGATGGCATTGGATGGGATGCCGCGGAGTTCGCTGAACGGAATCGGTCTGAGCTAGAGAGTGCGGCTGCGGATGTGTCGATGCATCGCATGCTTACGGTGTTGACGCCGCTTTGCAAACCTCTCCAGCAGTCGGCTGCCAGCGTGAGGGGGTCTGATGGTGCACTTACGTTGTGTACAATACAGAGCGTGAGCTCTCCACGCAGTTTTTTCCGGTAAACAAATGCACCTCCCAAGAATCCGCTGCCTCTCGAGGAGGAAACGGCCCAGGGCACGCAGGGGTGTCCTGCGAACGTGGCCGAAATCCTGCGTGAGAGGCCGCGCGGGGAAAGGGGGAAGGAGGAGGAGGAGGAGGAGGAGGAGGACCGCAGGGAGAGAGGAGGAGGAGGAGGAGGAGGAGGAGGAGGAGGAGGAGGAAGGAGAAAGGAGCTCTCCACGCATTTAGCTGGTCCGCTTGTTGGCGGGCGCAGGACGAGGTCCGATCTTGTCCACGAAGGCGAAGACAGAGCTAACAAACTTGGTGTTGGTCTTGTTGCGCAAATCGGCGCTGCTGACTTTTAACCTGTGCCCCGCTGTTGGTTGAAACTGCCTCCACGTGTGCACACCTGCGTCCTCTCACAGTGCGGACGCGGCCGCAAGAAGCCCTCGCAAGAAACCCAGCCCTGAAGACCCTGCGACTGGGGGGAAGTCCAGGGCGCAGAGAGGTCCCCTGGAGGCTCCAAGAGGCCCCCAAGAAGGCTCCAAGAGGCTTCCGAGAGGCCCCAAGAGACCCCCAAGAGGCCCCCGTGACGCCCCAGGATGTCATACCGCCAAAAGGCCCAAAAAGAGGCTCCAAGAGGCCCCCGAACGGCCTCCAAGAGGCCACGAACGCGCATGCAAACGCCTGCGATGGCACAACACGAGCCAGCGGAGTGAGCGAAGCGATTAAATAACAGCGAGGCTGGCACAGATAGGACTGGCTGGCCTGAGGCAGTGTAGGAGGGTGCGGCGATTCTTGAATGCTACCCAAGGTTTTTCGCTTCACCTGGAACCTGCTGGGCCCGCGTACTTTCTGGTCTTCCACGAACCCAAGTAACGGGCAAACATGTAATAGGCGTGCCATGTGAATGGCTGGCCTGTGGATTATACTGGCGATGATGCTAGACTCCTCCACCACCGCATCCTACATCCTCGGCTCTCCGAGCCTCCTCCACTGAAAGTGGTCGGGAAAGCTGCCCTGGCCGACTGAATTGTTAAATATAGCTTCTGGCGGCCATCATGAACTACGGGTTGCGCCCTGACCGCAGGCGTAAATCAGATTTCGAACTGAACAGCTCTAAGTCCGAGTACTTGGCAGTGCGACGCCGATCCAAAGTGGAGGAAAGACAAAAGGAAGATGTGCAATACGAGGTAAAATGATGCCGGTCGGTAGTCTCGTCGCAACGGCGCGTCGGCCTTAGACAGCGTTTGCCGAGCGAGCTCCCAAGCACCACGCCGCGCGTGGAATGTTTTCTCTCGCGCCCGCCCGCGTCGAGACAATGTGGGCCGACGTCCTTCGACGATGCCAGCCCATATAGAAGCTCCCCGCCCCACCCGCCACCAACGCACGCACGCGCCACGCACGCGCGCACATACACACACACACACACACACACACACACACACACACACACACACACACACGCACACGCACACACGCACACAAAATGCCCTAACACGACCCACAAGAGGGGGGAGGAGAAGGAACGCCAAGGGTGAAGAAGAAAAGGTAGCCAAGTGCTGCTGCAAAGCGCGGTGCTCATTCTGGTATCCACTAGTCACTGATTCACCCCCTCCTCACCTCCACTGAAACTACCCCCACAACCTCCTCCACCTCATCCTGATACACGACCGTCCTGAGGGCGTCGTGAAGAAGCATGCGACCAACGCCAAACGCGCGGGCTGTCAGAAAGTGTCATGACCTGCAATGTCGGAGGGCCTCATGCATTGAAGCAACATCGAAAATGATACATTTGGCCGTTAACGGTTTTCGAGAGATTGGTCTTGCACGGAGCGCAACGTTAGCATTCTCTCCTTGCTTCTGTATGATCTGAAACTGTCGAGGTTGGTTTAAATATCACCATTGTTTCCTGGTGACTTCAGCTTTTGAATTGTCGCCATCGCACTGTTTGTACTTGTCGGGCTTACCATCTGAAGCAGCTGATCCTGCCGCATGCGCGCATGTCTCAACAGGCGCGGTGCTTGTGTACCGTTTGGGTTGTCGAACAGGCACTTGTCCACTCATCAATGCTGACGACAAGGAACTCCGGCAATCAATGCACCCGATGAGTCTACAGACATCCAACCAACACGCGTAGCAATGATACGTCCAGTGATGTATTTCCTGTGGCCGTGTTGGTAGTTTTCGTCCGCGATGGTTGGTGGTCTTGGTAAATTAGCTCTGATCTATGGGGGCGCTGAAGTACGCGCATTACTAGAAGAAGCC
The DNA here is from genome assembly GCA_963575745.1 of Prorocentrum cordatum. Lineage (NCBI taxonomy): Eukaryota > Dinophyceae > Prorocentrales > Prorocentraceae > Prorocentrum > Prorocentrum cordatum. Next base: position 180,539 of record CAUYUJ010018664.1, on the reverse strand, counting down.
GCGCTCGTTGGTATATCATGACCCTGTTGTACGAAAGTATGTGTGCTGCCAGTAGCAATCATGCCATGCTGCCCATTAAGTTTGCAGCTACTTTCAACAATATCTGCGTCGACGATTGTGCTGTCTGCAACTGTCTGGCGTTCCGCTGAATGCGATGGCGGCGGTCGGAAATGGTGGAGGAACTGGCGGCGGGCAACAAAAAGAGAGCCCACTGTGACTAAGAGATGGACGAGAGGCGGTAGACTTTGCTTGTACTGCGGCAGTTGCAACCTTTTGGCGCTCGGCACACACACACACACACTTTGGCATATCTGTTGAGTCCGCCACTGCATGTGGAAGTGCCAACTAGTCCGAAGTGATCACAGCCACGACCCACATCTTTAAGGATCAGGAGGACGTCGCCAGAGAGAGATGTTGTTTGCAAGCAGCGTCGCTGAGGCAATTGCAAGTTTTGCGGATTTGTGCGACAGATGAAGCAGCTACATGCGCAGAAGAATGAGAAGACCATGCCATGACGACGTGTCTCTGGAAATGGCTATGGTTACGTTGGCTCTGTCGTGACCTCCCGCGGATGGGAAGCGGGCAACGCACCTAGCTCACGGCTCTCTCCATGATTTGAGAGGTCATGAATTCCTCCTCCTCCTCCTCCTCCTCCTCTTCCTCCTCCTCTTCCTCCTCCTCCTCCTCCTCCTCCTCCTCCTCCCTCCCTCCTCCTCCTCCGCCTCTTCCTCCGCGAGATCCTCCTCGAGCTCCTCCTCCTCCTCCTCCTCCTCCTCATCCTCCTCCTCCTCCTCCTCCTCCTCCTCCTCCTCCTGCTCCTGCTCCTCCGCCTCCTCCACCTCCTCCGCCTCCTCCTCCTCCGCGAGATCCTCCTCGAGCTCCTCCTCGAGCTCCCCCTTTCCCCCCAGGAGGGGCGGCCCGCCTCCACGATCTTGAGGGCAAACTGCAGGGAAGTGCCTCTCGCCGCGCGCCCCGCGCCCTGGGCAGGCGCCCTTGAGGGGGGCAAAAGGCAACCAACCTCCTGCACCGGACAGGACAACGCCTTAAAAGCTTGGGTCGTAAGTGTCCCCCTACAGGCGGATTTTGGACGAAAAATTCAAAAATCGTCGAACATGCGGAGCAAAATTATCCCAGTGCGGCCCTACCTAGGAGTTGGAGCCTCAAGGAAAGCAACATTACTAGGAGCGGTAAACGCCGTCCTCCTCCTTCTCCTCATCGTCGTAGTTGTAACAGTAGCGGTAGTAGTAGCATGGAACATACGTGCGCACACACACACATAGTACATATCTATAGCAGCAGCAGCAGCAGCAGCAGCAGTAGTGGATGCTGTGTTGCGCTATGCTATGTTTTGCTATGCTATGTTCTGCTATGCTATGCTATGCTATGCTATGCTATGCTATGTTGCGCAATGCTATGCTGGGCTAGGCTAGGCTAGGCTATGTTATGCTATGTTATGCTATGCTATGCTGCGCTATGCTATGCTATGCTGCGCTATGCTATGCTGCGCTATGCTATGCTATGCTGCGCTATGCTATGCTATGCTATGCTATGCTATGTTATGCTATGCTATGCTATGCTATGCTTTTGCTTTGCCTTCGCTTTTGCCTTCACTTTTGCCTTTGCGTTTGCTTTTGCTTGGCACCCAGGGAGGGCAACTGGGGGAACCGCGCGTTTGCTGTTACCTTTGCTGTTGCTTTTGCTTGGCTCCCAGGGGACTGGGGGAACCGCCCGGGGCGCTTTCCACTGCCCGGCCCCTTTTAAGCTAGAGAGTAAGAACCCTTCTAGGCAGAGCCTAGGTAGAGAAAAAAACCTCACCGTACTATTTGTTGTAACTATTTTTGAGGATTCCCCCTGTAGAGGGACGTGCCCGACTTAAAGCTAAGCGACGAAGGCCGATCATGGCCAGGCCCATCCTTCGAGTAGGGGATGGACTGCAGAAGTGATGCGCCCCGGAGCTGACTCTTCGCATCGGATCCACGGAAGATGAGTAGAGACTGCGCAGATCTGCGAACATTCTAAATACCTGTGCTGAAGATTCGACGAGGAAATCAAGCTTCAGCTGAGCGACGAGCAGAAACGGGTCTTACGCGACGCGGCACAGCGACCTCACGCGGCGGCTTACGCGGGCCGCCAGCGCGGCACGCCACACTAGAAGCGAGGGCGCTCGCGCGGAACCTCACGCGGGCAGACTTCGCGCCACTGTCGGCGCATACGATCCCGTTTTCTGCGCGTCGCTCAGCTGCGCGACGAAGACCGATCACGGCCAGGCCAACCCTAGGCTAAGACGAGGCCAGGACGAGGACAAATTCGGGTAAAGGTAAAATTCAATCTCGGAGATCCGGCGGATCTGGAAAAAGTGTCTTGGGCACCGCGGCCTTCTCAGAGCGTTCCGGAACGCTCTGAGAGCGTTCTGGAATGCTCTGGAGCGGACTTATCCTCGTCCTAGCCCCGTCCGAGAGGTCCAGGGCCGGAGAATGTGCACTCCGAGGTTGGGGGGCCCAGGGGAGGAGAGGGTACGGGAGGGAAGGGAAGGGGAGGGGAGGGGGAAAGGAGGAGAGGGGAGGGCAGGGAGGGGAGGGGGCGGGGAGGGGAGGGGAGGGGAGGGGGAGGAGGAGGGGGAGGGGGGGAGGGGAGGGATGGGAGGAGGGGAGGGGGAGAGGAGGGGAGGGGAAGGGAGGGAGGAGACGAGGGGAAGAGAGGGGAGGTGAGCGGAGGGGAGGGAGGAGGGAGGGAGGGAGGGGAGGGGAGGGGGAGGGGGAGGGAGGGGAGGGGAAGGGGAGTGAGGGGAGGGAAGGGGAGGGGAGACGGGGGAGGAGGAGGGGAGGGGACGTACGCTTCCGGGTCATGCTGGTGTCGGGGCTGGGGTTTCTCTGAACCTTCGTCGGGGTCACGGTTGCTGTCCCCGCTCGGGTCAGCACTCGGGCTGGGGCTCGCGCGAGAATCTGGGTCAGGCTGCGGGTCAGGGGGCTCGCGCGAGAATCTGGGTCAGGCTGCGGATCAGGTTCCCTCCACCTCCTCCTCCTCCTCCTCCTCCACCTCCTCCCCTCATGATCATCAGCATCATCAGCATCAGCATCAGCATCAGCATCAGCATCAGCATCAGCATCAGCATCAGCATCAGCATCAGCATCAGCATCAGTATCATCATCATCATCATCATCATCATCATCATCATCTCATCATCATCATCATCATCATCAGCAGCAGCAGCAGCAGCGCCAGCGCATTCATCATCATCATTCATTCAATCATCATCATCATCATCATCATCATCAATGATCACATCATCATCATCATTCATCATCATCATCATCATCATCATCATAATCAGCACAGCATCTCATCAAGCATCAGCAGTCATCATTCATCATCAGCATCATAATCACCATCACCATCACCATCACCATCATAATCATCCATCATCACATCATCATCATCATCTAATCAATTCATCATCGTCAGCAGCAAAGCAGCGATCCAGCAAAAAGCATCCATCATCATCATCATCATCATCATCATCATCATCATCATCATCATCATCATCATCATCATCATCATCATCATCCTCTTCCTCATCATCCGACTCCTCCCCCTCTTCCTCCTCTTACTCATTCTCTTGCTCCCCCTCCCTATTCCCTCCTGCCTCCTCCCTCCTCCTCATCCCATGAGCTCCGGCGCTTTCGAAAAAGCACGCAACGCCGCAGTAGATCACGCCGGCAAGACCACGCCTGCCGCGATCTGGTTCACGACGCCCGGATCTGGGGGCCACCGAGCATTGCCAATGCCGCGCTCGTCTGATGTTGTTCCCATCGTGCTCGAGCACCCAGACAAGCGTCGAAGCAGTGTCGAACGAGCATCGCCTCCCAGTGCCCGACGCGTGAGAACTCTCCAGTCTCGGTGCTTTCCTGGTGCTTGAAAATCTCTCTGGTGACCGAGGCCAATGTGGAACGCTCGTCGCCGCTGCCACCAACGCAGTCGTCGCTGGCACCTTTTCGCCCCAAGCCCTCGGGCGGGCGCCGCCGGGGGTCGGGGCTGGCCTAGCGCGCGCGCCCAGACCTGGCGCGCCTCCTGTGCCGGGGGAGAGCCTGCCCTTGCCACAGGAAGGCGGGGGCGAGACGAGGGGAGAGGGAGGGAGAGAGAGAGAGAGGGGGGGGGGACAAGCCAGGTTCAGGTCGGGCATGACCTCCTCCAGGCGGATCTTGGAAGAAAAATGAGAGATAGTCCAACGATATGCAACAGTAGTCCAAAATAATCGACACATCGTCCCCCAGCTAATGTTCTACTATTTCTGGATATTCTTCCTGCAGAGGGATACGCCCGACTTAAATCTAGGTGCGTTCGCGTCATGTCTGACATCCTATCCCTTCCTCAAGTACATTCCCATGGCACTGATGTTCTCTCTATCCGCGGACGCGCGTCATAGCCAACCTGGAGCCCCGCCAAAGACCTCATCATGTTGTGCACACTCGGAAGAACAGGGAGCTGCGTACATAGGAGAAGCATGAGGTGACGGGTGAGCAGGAGGATGGGCAGGAGGAAGAGGAGGAAGAGGAGGAATATGAAGAGGACGCAGACAAACAGCAGCAGCAGGGACTGGACTGGAAGGAGTGGGAGCAGCAGGACCAGGGGAAGGCAAGGGAAGCGAGGGGGCGACAACAATGAAAAAGAACTCGGATAATGAAGAGTGGCCCGCGCTGGGGCGGGAGCGCCATTCTGAACGACGGGAGCACAGCGCCGATCCGAAAATGAGGCACACGCTGCTGCGGAAGCACCATGAAACACTCGTAAAAAAACACAAAAACAACAACAGCATTTAAAATAGCATATCAACTGTCGACTGCCTGTGTAAAATCTTGGGAGGGCGGGACATCTTCCGCACATAATCTCGGGACAGAGGAGAGTTGTACTCATAATGTGTAGTTGCGGAGGGACGAGGGGACTGGGGGATGATGGGGGGGGGCGGAAAAACAGGGCCAAATAAAGTGAGGGGGGAATGGGGAAGGAGGGGAAGAGGAAGGGAAATGGCAGGGGGAGGGCGGGAGGGGAAGGGGAATGAGGGAGAACGGAGGGGACAAAAGGGGAATAGACCAGAAGGGAAGAAGAGGAGGGGGAGATAGAGGGGAGGAGGGAGGAGGGAAGAAGGAGAGAGGAGGATAGGCGGGAGGAAGAGTGGAGAGGGGGTGGAAGGGGGAGTAAGGCAGGAGGAGAGGTGGGGAGGAAGGCATGGGGAGGAGGGGGAGGGGCGGACGAAAGGAGCAGCAGCAGGTGAACAACCACAGGGAAAGAGGCGGATGAGGGGCTGAGGGGAATGATGAGGGCGAGCGAAGAAGAAAGCAGAGGCCTCCTCCGCCCGACCTCTGTACAGGTATGGCAGGGAGGCATTCGGCCCCCGCCCCCTACCTACTAACTCCGCCTCTCAATCCTCCTCCTCCTCTTCCTCCTCCTGCATCCTCCTCCTCCTCCTCCTCCTCCTCCTCCTCCTCCTCCTCCCCCTCCCCCTCCTCCTCCGCGTCCGCCTGTTTCTTTTTTCCTTCACAACTTCACCATATGAACACGGCTCCTGTCGATCGCCGGACCCTGGCCCCGGCCGGATTGTACCGGTGCATTCGCGAGGACTTTACTTTGAACGCGCTGCACGGAGAGGGCCGAACGCCATCACACACGTCCCGCACGACAGGAGAGGGCGCGAGGAGGAGGAGGCGGAGGAGGAGGAAGGAGGACGAGGAAAAACGAAGAAGACGACCGTCGCCAAACAAACAGGTGGCGGCGCTGCAACGTACAGGCGAGAATGGCAATTGCCGCGAGGCTGCTCTGCCATTCCGAATCGCGAATCAAATTTGCAAAAACTTCGAGAAAATAACTGTGCCGTTTGGGGGCCCGGCAAAGAAACGGCATGATTATTTTCCTGCGTTCTTCCGCACGGAAGGGCCCTCCATGCCGCTCCTGCGGGGTTCCGCCGGGGAGTGGAAAACGCATGGCGGGAAAGAGACCCAGACACACCCACACCAGAGGCCACAGGTGTCTTTGGTGTGTCACAGTGTACTCCCGCTGCAGCGTAGGCCTGGTTCTCGCATCGGTGAGTTGAATGCAGGAGCGGGGTGCAGGAGGGATGTGTTCCCAGAACGCGTGAAGCAAATTGCACGCTTGATCCGCCAACTCGAACCTCATTGTTACGGACAGAGCTGGCCGCAGCGCGCGCGTGCATAAGATGTCATTTCAATGCTAAGCTGGTCCTGACTGTACAGTCGGGGCGTTGACCTAAGGAACCTTAAATAAGGAACGGGGCCCCTTTTCTCCCATAAGTTGAACTTCGATTTCCCATGGAAAACCTCAGGAAAACAGAAGGCAAACTGTAGAACAATCAAGGAACACCGAGCCCCTCCCCAACGAAAAGGGTTCCTTCTTCAGGGCCCCGGCTGTACCATTCGACTCGGTGCTGTGCTCCCGTCGTTCCGAATGGCGCTCTCGCCACAGCGCGGGCCACCTGTCTGAATCCGAATCCTTTTGTCATCGTTTCTTTCTTTCGTTGCCGCAGCTCAAGAAGCCTAGAACTTCAGCTGTTTCTACTCTACTGCAATAGGGCTGCTGCCTCCCGAGAAGCCTCATCTAACGCTACAGCTTCTGCTTCGAATACTGTCACCGGAAGCTCCAGAAAAGTGCCGTGCACGACCAACGGTTCAAAGAAGTAATCGCCGTTTCCCTCGTTTCCCCTCCTCCGCCTTCCCCCCTGGTCCTCCTGCTCCCCCAGCTCCCTCCCGTCCAGCACCTCCTGCTGCCCTTCGTCCCAAGACTATGTCCCCCCACATGTTTCGTGGGGTTATGGTTTTTTTCCTTGCCGCGTCGCACCCGCGTCTCCCGCACACCTCCCCTCCTCCTTTTCCTCCTCCTTCTCTTTCTCACACAGCACAACGTAGCACAGCGCAGCGCAGCACAGCACAGCACAGCACAGCACAGCTCAGCACAGCACAGAACACAGCACATTGACACACAGCACGTACACAGCACAGCACAGCACAGCACTGCTCAGCAGAGCTCAGCTTAGCACAGCGCGTAGCACAGCTCAGCACAGCACAGCTGCTTCCTCGACACCAGAGGCGGTGCGCAGGGGGTGGTCCCTCACCGCGGTCTCTATACGCGCCAATGTCCCAAGGCCTAGCAGGCGTGGCACTTTCTCGACACCTGAGGCGGTGCGCAGGGGGGGGGCCTCACCGCGGTCTCTATACGCGCCAATGTCGCAAGGCCTAGCGGACGTGGCACTTCCTCGACACCAGAGGCGGTGCGCAGGGGGTGATCCCTCACAGCAGTCTCTATACGCGCCAATGTCGCAGGGCCTAGCAGGCGTGGCACTTTCTCGACACCAGAGGGGGTGCGCAGGGGTGGTCCCTCAGCGCGGTCTCCACACGCGCCAATGTCGTGGGGCCGAGCAGGCGTGGCACTTGCTCGGCACCCAAGGGGGTGCGCAGGAGGGGTCCCTCCGCGCGGTCTCTATACGCGCCAATGTCGCAGGGCCCAGCAAGCGTGGCACTGTGTCGACACCCAAGGGAGTGCGCAGGGGGTGGTCCCTCAGCGCGGTATCTATACGCGCCAATGTCGCAGGGCCTAGCAGGCGTGGCACATTCTCGACACCAGCGGGGGTGCGCACGGGGTGTTCCCTCACCGCGGTCTCTACACGCGCCAATGTCGCAGGGCCTAGCAGGCGTGGCACTTTTTTTTTTCGGACGGCCAACGGACGGCTTGCGCAGGGGCAGGGCGGGAGGTCCCTCACCGCGGTATCATACGCGCCAATGTTGCAGGTGCCTAGCAGGGTGCGAACTTTCTCGAAAACCAAAGGGGGGTGCGCAGGGGTGGTCCATCTCCCCTCTCCCTCAGCGCGGTCTCTATACGCGCCAATGTCGCAGGGCCTAGCAGGCGTGGCATTTTCTCGACACCTAAAGGGGTGCGCAGAGAGGGGTCCCTCCGCGCGGACTCTATACGCGACAATGTCGCAGGGCCTAGCAGGCGTGGCACTTTCTGGGGGGGGGTCCTCACCGCGGTCTCTATACGCGCCAATGTCGCAAGGCCTAGCAGACGTGGCACTTTCTCGACACCAGAGGCGGTGCGCAGGGGGTGGTCCCTCACCGCGGTCTCTATACGCGCCAATGTCGCAGGGCTTAGCAGGCGTGGCACATTCTCGACATCAAAGGGGGTGCGCAGAGGGTGGTCTCTCAGCGCGGACTCTATACGCGCCAATGTCGCAGGGCCTAGCAGGCGTGGCACTTTCTCGACACCAGAGGCGGTGTGGCAGGGGGTGGTCCCTCACCCCGGTGTCTATACGCGCCAATGTCGCAAGGCTTAGCAGGCGTGGCATGTTCTCCGCACCAGAAGCGGTGCCGCCCTCACCGCGGTCTCTATACGCGCCAATGTCGCAGGGCCTAACAAGCGTGGCACTTTCTCGACACCAGAGGAAATGGCAGGGGGTCGTCCCTCAGCGCGATCTCTATACGCGCCAATGTTGGAGGGCTCAACAGTCGTGGCACTTTCTCGACATGCAACGCTATCGGCGGGGCAACGGCCACCAATATCATTCGCTCATGCTTCACTTCAGCTATGCTCACTCCAGCCACAATATAAGTTTGTGGGGTTTCTCGGTAGCGTAATGTTTGACTATTTCTGAATACCCCTCCTGTAGAGGGACAGGCCCGACTTAATGCTCGTCCTCATGCTCATCGCCACGTCCTTCTCCTCCTCCTCCAATGTGCGCAGCTCCCTTGTCCACATGGCGCAGAACACAACAGGGTCCTCGCTGGAGTGCCGAGTCCGCTACGACATGCCGTCGGCGGATAGAGCACAAAAACAGCACTATGGGAAAGGATGGGTGGAAGGGGTACACTTGCCATCGCTCGGACGTCCATTCTCGTTAATGCTTCGGTTTCGCAAGAAAAAATGCACACGTCCGAGCGATGCCAAGTGGGACGACAAATATGGCGCGAGCGCATCCCGCTTGACCTCCCCGCTCTGGCTCCTCCATCCTCATTACTGTGCCGCTTTCCTGTTCCCCCCTCAGCTCCTCCCTCCCCCACCACCACCTCCTCCTCCTCCTCCTCCTCCTCCTCCTCCTCCTCCTCATCATCATCATCATCATCAGCAGCAGCAGCAGCAGTAGAAGCAACAGCAGCAGCAGCATCCGTGTCATCATCATCATCACCAGCATCATCATCATCATCATCATCATCATCATCATCATCATCATCATCATTAATCATCAATCATCATCCTCATCCTCATCCTCATCCTCCTCATCATCATCATCATCATCATCAGCCTCATCACAGCATCACCAGCAGCTCCACCAGTCATCGAGGGGTGCGCACATTCTAGGCCTCCCATCATCATCATCATCATCAGCCTCAGCATCAGCATCAGCATCAGCATCATCATCATCATCATCATCATCATCATCATCATCATCATCATCATCATCATCATCATCATCATCATCATCATCATCTTCATCTGCAGCAGCAGCATCGTAATCATCACCATCATCAACAGCATCATCAGAATCGTCATCAGAATCATGATCAGCAGTAGCAACATCATCATCAGCAGCAACATCATCAGCATCATCATCAGCAGCATCATCAGCAGCATCATCATTAGCAGCAGCAGCATCATCATCGTCAGCATCAGCATCATCAGCATCAACAGCATCATCATCATCAACAGCATCATCATAATCATCATCAGCAGCAGCATCAGCATCATCATCATCATCAACAATATCAGCATCATCATCATTATCATCATCATCATCATCATCATCATCAGCAGCAGCAGCAGCAGCAGCATCAGCAGCAGCAGCAGCAGCATCATCATCATCATCATCATCATCATCATCATCAGCATCATCATCATCATCATCATCATCATCATCATCATCATCATCATCATCATCATCATCCCTACTCCATCGCTCTCATCCGCTCCTCGCCCCGCCTCCCTCCCCCTTTCCCCTTTCCCCCTCCTCCTGCCACGACGACGGCGACGACGCCACAACCACGGAGACGAAGCAACCACAGCCACCATGAGGACGACGACGACGACTCAGGGAGGTGGAAGGAGGAAAAAGCGTGGAATCGGCGATACACCGCCAATAGACAATAGATCGACGAGAGGCCCCCGATAGCGAATCCGCACGCTCATGGGCGGAGTGGATATTGTCGGGCCCCCGTGGGCGATGCGTGGGCGGCCCCTGAGCCCGTCCTCCTCCTCCTTCACCTCCTCCTCCACCTCCACCTCCCTGCTCATCCTCCTCCTCCTCCTCCCTCCTCCCTCCTGCTCCCCTCCTCCTCCTCCTGCTCTCCTCCTGCTGCTCCTCACTTCCTCCTCCTCCTCCTCCTCCTCCTCCTCCTCCTCCTCCTCCTCCTCCTGCTTGCGGGTCATGGCTCGGCTCTCCGGCAGCCTTTCGGGACGATCCAGGCACCCTTTGGGAACGCTCTGGGCGAGGCGCAGCTGCTGGAAGCCCTGCCAAGGCTGGAACCCCGCCGGGAACCTCCGAAAACCTCGCCACTCGACCCTCGAAGCTTGCCCTCCGCCACCCCCCCCCCCGCCGCCTCGGGGCCCGTCGCCCCCCCGCCCGACACGCTGCCCCGGAAGAAGGAGGGGCGGTGCGGTGCGCCCGGCCGGCCGGGCGCTGGGGGGCTGCGGAGGCTGCCCCTGGCCGTTGGAGCATCGTTTGACCGATCCCCATCCCCCGCGGCGTGGCCGGGGCAGACTGGCCGAGTCCCCCCCCCCCCCCCAGACGGGGACATTGGTCGTTCCCTGCGGGTTTCCAGGGGCGCCTCCCCAACTGGGAGGGCACAATTTGGCGGGGGTTGTCGCAGGGGATGGGGGATGGGGGTGGGGGTGGGGATGGGCTGAACGATACCGACCGTTGGAGCCCCTCCGCCCATCTGCCCCCATGGCCGGCCCCCGTCCTCGCAGGAGTTTTCGCCGGACGTATCGGCTCGAGTCAAGAGCGCAGACTCCCAAGCGCTCACCACAGCGTCGGGCGGGGAGACAGAACGAGGGCCCGGAGAGCAAACGAAGCTGGGGCCAAGGGCCCTCCGGAGTCTCGCGGAGTTGTGGTCTGAAGGCCTCTGGTTCCTCCCTGGAAATCCTGGGGGCGCCTTGGGCCAGGAGCACCTCTGGCGACACCCGATCGCGAGCCCGTGGTGACAGTGTCCTGGCGTCGATCAGCGCCTGGTAGTCGATGAGAGAGCGCTGCTTTGACGCCGATTTGGGCGTCGATGAGCGCCGATTTGGCGTCGAATGGCGTCGAATGGCGTCGATGAGCGCTGATTGGCGTCGATGAGCGTCATCTGGCAACGCCCGACGAGGTAGGCCCTCAGAGCGGGTCCACGGGGTCGAAGACCGCTGGCAGGCCGGCCTCCTTCCGGATCACGTAGACCATCTCCGCCCGCCGGGGCGGTGGGGGTGGGGGGCAGGCCCCGGCGAGGAGGGGTGGGGGGTGCCCCGGGGACGAGCGGGAGGGGACAGGGAGGGAGGGACGGGGAGGGGGGGAGGGAGTGGGAGGGGGGGGGAGGACAGGGGATGGAGGAGAGGGGGGGGGGGGAGTGTCAAGGAGAGGGAGGAGATCGTCGCACGGATTCGGAAGAGTTCGACTTCGCAGGCCTGCTGCTGCTGCTGCTGCTGCTGCTGCTGCTGCTGCTGCTGCTGCTGCTGCTGCTGCTGCTGCTGCTGCTGCGGCTGATGCGGCGGCGGCGACTGCTGCTGCGGCTGCTCTCTCACCCCCCCCCGCTCGTTTGGCCTGGGGCGGGCGCAGCGGCGGAGGGGGAGGAGGGAGGGAGGAGGGAGGAGGGAGGCGCCGCATCTGACATCCTCCTCTTCCCACCCGTCCCTTCCCACGGCGCTTGCATTTCCCCTATCCGCCGAAGGCTGTCCTGGCGGACCTGGCGCCTCCCAGGCCCGGAAGCGGCGGAGGGAGCTCCCCTGAGGTGCACCGAAGCGCGGCGCCCGCGCCCACGAGCCGGCGGCCCGAAAGGGAGGGCGGCCCTCGAAGAGGGCGGAGGGGCGTCGCGGAAGGCCCTCAGAGGGAAGCATCCTTCTCCTCCTCCGCCTTCTCCTCCCTCCTCCCTCCTCCTCATCCTCCTCCTCCTCCTCTGAGAAGGCATCTTAGAAGCTGGGCGGGCTTCTGAGATTCTCAGAAGCCCCCACGACTTCCCCAGGACCTCAGAAGCCCGCAAAATCTCAGAAGCCCCATGGCTTCTCAGATTCGGAGGAGCCCAAATATGGCTTCTCAGAGAAGATCCCAGGCTGGGCGGGACATCCAAGAAGGCATGGTGGCTTCTGTAGCCCCCACCTTCTTAGAAGTCCTGCCGCCCTCTTAGAAGTCCAACCCCCTCGCGCCACACCCATGTGGGCGCCGTCGTTAGTGTATCTTTTGCCCACTCCCGGACGCCAGGGCTCTCCTCCTCCTCCGACGCCGACGCCGACGCCGACGCCGACGACGACGACGACGACAACGACGACGGCGGCGACGGCCTCTTTTTTTTGTGCAGGCTGGCGGCGCTCCTTGGACATATCCGTGAGTATCGCTTATCAGATCCCCATCCCCAGCGGCGTGGCCTGGGCCCCACTGGCCGATTTAGCCCCCTAGATGGGGATATGAGCCGTTCCCTTCGGGTTTCGAGGGGTGTATCCCAAACTGGGGGGGTGATTTGGTGGGGGTCTCGACGGGGATGGGGATCGCTTAAACGATACCGAATCCCTGGGAGCACAGCTTGGGGCCAGGGGACGCCCTGGCGTGGGTCAGCGCAGACCCGGGTCGGCCCCGCCGCGCCGCAGAGCCTGGCGGGCCGCGGAGCAGCTCCCAGCCACCTGGGTCGGCGGAGGGCGGAAAGAGGGGGAAGAATCGGCCCCGCGTGGCCCCCCAAAGACGCGCCAGCCAGAGTTGGCGGCGCGTGCTGGGGGGTACAGTCAACCAGTATAGCAAGGATGCGCGAGAAGGATGCAAGGGCCTTGGACGCCCATTTCGAGGCTTTTCGAGCGGGGCGCGGCCAGCGACAGTGGCCAAGGATGGGCCGAAGGGGCAAGGATGCAAGGGTACCCTTGGGAAGGTTGCGCATCCTTTCTATGCGGGTTGACTGTAGGGGGAGCGGGGGGCAGGCCTCTCAATAAGAGGCTGCCTCTCAGGAGGCGCAAGCCCTGCATCTAGACAGGTGAGGCCCGAGCCTCTGAGCCTCCTGAGAAGCAGGGGTGCCTCTAGAGAAGCATTCCCCCCTCCCCCTGCCCTCCTCTGTCGCAGACCTAAATATTGACACCAACACCAATATCGGCGCCGTGCCTCCACCGACGGACGAAGATCCCGATCTCGGTCATGGTGGCAATGTTCTGGCTTCCAGGGTGACCGATCTGCTACCACCAACACCGAACTCGAGGCTCATCTTCCCCCTGTGGAGGCAACCCCCTGTCTTGGTGCTGGTGCCCGTTTCCAGGCCTGCGACTCTGCGCGCGGCCGAGTCAACACTGACCATTGCTGCGTGCGCCCCGACGCTTCCCGCCTGCAGCCGCGCCGGGTCACAGCTCCCGCTTCCGCCGGCGCCGCGGCTTCCCCGCGCGCACGGGCTGCCAGAAGCCGTTGTGGATCCAGCCGTGCGGGGCCGCCCAGGGCTGAAGAGGCCAGGAAGGCACAGAAGAGGTAGACACGAATGCGAGGACTCCCCTATTTCCCAACTCTCCTGCGTTGGGTCCTCGTCTCGGACAGAGACTGTGGTCTCGACTCCTGCTTCCCGCCACCTACTCCTCCTCCTCCGACTCCTCCTCCTCATCCGCCTCCTCTGCCTCCTCCTCATCCTCCTCCTGCCTCCCTCCTCACTCCTGCCTCCTGCCTCCTGCCTCCTGCCTCCTGCCTCCTGCCTCCTGCCTCCTGCCTCCTGCCTCCTGCCTCCTGCCTCCTGCCGCCTACCTCCCTGCCTCCTGCCTCCTGCCTCCTCCTCCTCCTCATCCTCCTCCTCCTCCTCCTCCTCCTCCTCCTCCTCCTCCTCCTTGTCCTCCTCCTTCTCCTCCAACTCCTCCTCGTCCTCATCCTCCTTCCTCCTGCCTCCTCCTCCTCCTCCTCCTCCTCCTCCAACTCCTCCTCATCCTCTTCCTCCTCTCTCCTGCCTCTTCCTCCTCCTCGTCCTCCTCCAACTCCTCCTACTCCCACGCATCCGAGGTGGAGGTGAGGGCTACACGCAAGGGTGGCCCGAGGCAAGAGCGACCTTGGATGCGCGATGTTCGGGGGCCGAGGGGAGGCCAAACCCGAGCGCGCAAGATGCTGCTTCAGTCCAACTCGTAGAATGAGGACGCACGATAAGGATGCAAGGGCCTTGGGGTCCTCTTGGGGGCCTCTTATGCAATTTTGGAGCGGTCTTGGGGGCCTCTTGGGCCGTCTTGGAGCGTCGGGGTGCCAAAAGGCTGAAAACTCTAAAATCCATCGAAAACCGATGGGAAAACAATGAGTTGTGCCTCTTCGGGCCTTCTTGGGAAGCCTCTTGGAACCTCTTCGGCCCTCTGGGAGCTTCATGAGGCCTCTTAGATCCTATTGCGGGCACTCTTGGGGGTTCCTGAGAGCCTCTCGGGGTGGAAGGCTCGGAATTTCGGTTCGTGTTGCCCCTCTTGGGTCCCTCTTGGGGCCGTCTTGGGGCCCTCTGGGCCGTCTTGGGCGCCTCAGGTAACCTCTTGGGGCCCTCGTGGGCCGCCCTGGGGCCCTGTTGGAGGCCTCTTGGGCTATCTTAGAACGGTCTTGCAGGCCTTTTGGGCCGTCTTGGAGCGTCGGGACGCCCGAAGGCTGAAACCTTGAAAATCAATGAAAAACCGATGGCAAGACAATCTCTTTTGCCTCTCGGGGCCTTCGTGGGAGGCCTCTTGGAACCTCTTCGGCCCCCTGGGGCGCTTCTTGGGGCCTCTTGCGGCCTGTTGGGGGCTTCCCGGGGCCTCCTGAGAGCCTCTCGGGGTGGAAGGCTCGGAATTTCGGTTCGTGTTACCCCTCTTGGCTCTCTCTTGGGGCCGTCTTGGGGCCCTCCCGGGCCGTCTTGGGCGCCTCAGGTACCCTCTTGGGGCCCTCTTGGGCTGTCTTGTGGCCGTCTTCGAGGCCTCTGGGGCTGTCTTGGAGCGGACATCGGGCCTCTTGGGCCGTCGTGGAGCGTCGGGAAACTGAAAAGGCGAGAACTCAAAAATCCGTGCCTCCTGGGGCTCTTTGGGAGGCATCTTGAAAGGCCTCTTGGGGCGTCTTGGAGGCCTCCTGGACAGTCAGGGGCTCCTTCTGGGGTGATCTCGGCCATCATTGGTCGTTTTCGCGGTCTGGAAGAGCCATTTCTGGCGATCCGGGGCCGTCTTCGGGCATTTCTTTTTTTTTCCCCGCAAAGAAAATCCGCTGCCCCTCGAGGCTTTCTTGAACCCCGCGCTCGATACGAAATTGCCCGGAAACGTATCGCCTATAGACCGGACCGTCTTCGGGCAATTCTAGAGAGCCCCAAACGCCACGGCAGGGCCACCCGGGGGCCCCTGGTCCGAGGGCCCCAGCCCGGGGCCCCGCCTCGCGCCCGCGGCAGGGCGTCCCTGGGCCATCTCGGCGCCCTCGTGGGGCCTCTTGGGACGATATTTGAATGCCTAGGACCGTCTTGGAGCGTCGGGACGCTGAACAGGCAGAACTGCTGAAATCCATCCAAAGCAGGAGAACCAATGATTTGGAGTTGGGGCCCTTGGAGGAGTGCTCTTGGAGAGCCCTTGGGCCGTGTTGGAAGAGCCTTTTAGGCCATCTGGAGGCCATCCTGGGCGTGTTCGAACGATGTGTTCGCGTTTCGAGCCCTCTTGCAGGCCTCTTGCGGCCATTTTCATGCGTGCTGGGGCTACGATATTTGGCAGATGTCATGACTCCGGCCACGAGATCGACACCCCCACGGAAGTCCCCAGGGGCCCCCCCTTGGACGCCCCCAAGCTGTTCGCCGCCCACTTGACGCCGGCCGTGACGGGGCAACCGCTGTGCCAGCTGAACTCGTCGATGTCGCCGTCGGCCTTCAGGTTGTAGAACAGCACCGCGGAGGCGTTGGTCGGGTGCACGCTCGCGCCCCGGCCGTCGCACGCGAGCCACGCGCCGTAGGGTATCGGCCGGTAAGGCTTCGGGCTGCGAACAGACAGACCCCCCCCAGGCAGCGCCGGCTGGCCTCAGCAGGCCCCCATGGGTAGTCCCAGCTGGCCTCAACAGGCCCCCCGAGCAGTCTGGGGCGGTCTCCACACCTCAGCCGCGAGGCGCGAAGCGACGCCCCAGGGTGTTGAGCGCTGCCAGGCCAACCCAGCATCAGCAACGGCGAGATCTGAGTTGTGGAAGGACAGGGATCCAGAACGAGCTACAAACAAATCCAGCTGACAGTCCTCCTCCCCCTCCTCCAGAACGAGCTACAAACAAATCCAGCTGACAGTCCTCCTCCCCCTCCTCCTCCTCCTCCTCCTCCCTCCCTCCCTCCCTCCCTCCCTCCCTCCCTCTTCCTCCTCCTCCTCCTCCTCATCCACCTCCTCCTTCTCCTCCTCCTCCTCCTCCTCCTCCTCCTCCTCCTCCGCCTCCTCCGCCTCCGCCTCCGCCTCCGCCTCCGCCTCCGCCTCCGCCTCCGCCTACGCCTCCGCCTCCGCCTCCGCATCCGCCTCCGCCTGCGCCTCCGCCTCCGCCTCCTCCGCCTCCGCCTCCGCCTCCGCCTCCGCCTCTGCCTCCTCCTCCTTGGCCTCCTCCTCCTCCTCCTTAGAAACCCAGGCGGCTGGGACTGCATGGGGGGCGGGCTGTCTGCGCGGGTAGCCCCAAGCCTCACCAGCATCGGCCCGCCCGAAGCCCTGGGGAACCACGTCTGGCCACCCGCCTCCGGCATCTGCAGGTACCACAGCAGCGTCGCGTGCCGCTGATTCCAGTAGCCTGGAGGGAGAGTTGGCGGCGCGCACAAGGCGGTAGGGAGGAGTGGAGAAGGCTTCTTAGAAGGACGCTGCATCTCAGAAGGCGCTGGCCCTGCATCTATGGACAAGGCCCGCGCCTTCTGAGACAAGGCAGGGGTGCTTCTAAGAAGCCTTCCCCCCTTCCTCATAGTTACCTCCCTCTGCGCGTGGTCGAGGAAGGAACGCGATGACCACGGCCAAGACTGGGCGGGGAAACGCGGGTGCCGATCTTGGCCATCGCCCATCTTGGTCGTCGTCGATTCCTGAATCATCCTCGCGGGTCGGCGACGGCCGGCACGGAGCATGACCAAGATCGGCGTGCACAGGACCCCGCGACGTGGTGCGCTGGGGAGCCTGCGCTGGGGAGTCTGCGCTGGAAGGGCCCCGAGAAAGTCGCCCAAGAGGGGGAACGAAAGCAGATCCGCTCCTCCTCCTCCTCCTCCTCCTCCTCCTCCTCCTCCTCCTCCTCCTCCTCCTCCTCCTCCTCCTCCTCCTCCACCCCCTCCTCCTCAGCGTCGGTCCCTGGACCCCTCCCGGGGTCGAAACCGGCAAGTTGCTCCGGCCGCGTCCGGCCATGGCGGCGAGGGAGCCCCTCAGCCCAGGTGCTGGACCACCTCGGCCCCCCAGCCGGCTCCAGTTGTTTTCCCCTCGACGGCCATCTCTGTCGGTGAACTGCTTCGGGTTCGGGAACTCCCGAGGGTCCCAGTAGTCGCGGTGGGCGTCGTAGAACTGGTCCGTGCTGTATCTCACCACCTGCAGGCTCTCCAGGTTCTCCTCCGGGACCCGCGCCAGGAGCGCGGTGCCCTCGCGGAGGGTCTGCAGCTTGGGGTCCCGGTCGTACTCGAGGAACGCCTGCTGGCTGGTCCGGACCCCGCCGGAGTTCTGCTGCTTCGCCAGCTGGGGCTTCGCCACCTATGGAAGATGAAATAATGGAACAGACATACGCTTCCACCTCGCCCTCCCCTGAGATCTGCTACCCTGTCAGAAGAAGGGAAAGCCGCGGGGGGACGTGGAAGGGAATACAAGCCCCCAACGACTCAGACCCAGCTCGTCATGCAAGAGAGAGCGAGTTTCACGGGCGCTTGCCTTGGAAACATTCGGCGGCGCGTTTCAAACGGGGGGGTGGGCCCCCCCCCAACACTCGGCGCCATCGATCAGAACCAGGGGACTCTCCTCCCCCCCAACACCCCCCCCGGCGCCAGCGCCGGCGCTGGCGGCCGCCGCAGCGCCAACGCAGCGACGATGACCAGAGAGCCCAGGAGGGGAAGGAGGGTTCAAACCCCCCTCCCTCGCCGGCGCCGGCGCTGGCGCCAGCGCTGGCGGCCGCCGCAGCGCCAACGCAGCGACGATGACCAGAGAGGGCCCAGGAGGGCGGGGGAGGGGTTCAAACCCACCCCCACCCTACCCCGCGCTGGCGCCGGCGCAGGCGCTGGCGGCGGCCAGCAGCGCCGACGGCGGGGACGCAGCGACGATAACCAGAGATGGCCCAGAGGCCGCAGAGGGAACACACAAATCGCCATATCGAGCCCTCGCATGCTTCTCAGACGCCCCCGAGACCCTTCTGACGAGACCTCAAGAGGCATCCACTAGAACTCTGAACCAAAGCCAAAACACAGTGGCGGGAAGAGCCGAAGGCCACACCACCACCACCACCACCACCACAACCACCAGACCACCATACCACCACCACCACCACCGCCACCACCAAAACCACCACCACAACCACCACAACCCACCACCACCACAACCACCACCATCACCACAAACCACCTCACCACCACCACCACCAAAAACGCCGCCACCACCACCAGCACCACTACAACCCACCACAACCCACCACAACCAACACCACCACCAACACCACCACAAACCACCACACCATTACCACCATCATCACCACCACCGCCACCACCACCACCATCACCACAACCCACCACCACCACCACAAACCACCGCACCACCACCACGACCACCACCACCACCACCACCACCACCCACCACCCACCACCCACCACCACCAACAGCTCCACTACCAGCAGCAGCGGCACCACCACCAACACCACAGCCCACCACCACCACCACCACCACCACCACCACAAACCACCACGCCTCACCACCACACCCACCGCCACCACCACGACCACCACCATCACCACCTCAACCCACCACCACCACCACCAAACCACCACACACAACCACCACCACACCCACCACCACCACCACAACAGCTCACCACCACCACCACCACCAATACAATAACCAACCACCACTACCACCACCACCACCACCACCACAATCTACCACACCACCACCACCACCACCACCGCCACAACCACCACCACCACTACTACCAGCAACACAACCCAACACCACCACCACCACAACCACCACAAACCACCTCACCACCACCACCACCACCGCCACTCCCACCACCACCAGCACCCCCGCCGCCGCCGCCAGCCGCCGCCGACACCGGCGCCGGCCCGATGAGAGAGAGAGAGGAGAAGTGGAAAGGGGGGGGGTTCGAAGCCTCCCCCACACCGGGTGACACCCTCCGTCACGGGGGAGGGGAGGGAAGGAGTGGGGGGGGGTTCGAACCCCCCCCTCCATCCAGGGGTGGGGGGGGGTCGGTTCCAACTCCCTCCCCTCCAAGCGACCACAGAACGCGCTCTCTCATGTAAGATACGATTGCCCCTACCACGTCGTAGCGATCTCCACACGCTCCTCACTTCGTCTGGGGTTCGGCAGGATGGCGTAAGCCTCATTTTCGGAGCTCCACGTGGATGTCTTGGATCGGCGCTGGGCCCCATCCCTGGCGCATGTCCATCGCCGATCCAAGAGATCCGCGGGGATGACAGAAAGTTCACGCTTATTCCCCAAACAGTGCTTGCGCTTTGGGGTCCTTAATTCTTTTCTGGGCCTGCGCGTCGGTCTGGCAGCTATGTGGCCGCCGTCGCCGCCCCATCGCCGCCTCGTCGCCGCCCGTCGTCTGGGCCTGGGCGGCGCTCTGGCGGCTGTGTGGCCGCCGCCGCCGCCCGGTCGCCGCCTCGTCGCCGCCCGTCGTCTGGACCTGCGCGGCGGTCGGGCGGCTATGCGGCCGCCGTCGACGCCCAATCGCCGCCTCGTCGCCGTCCGTCGTATGGGCCTGCCGCCTCGTCGCCGCCCGTCGCATGGGCCTCCGCGGCGGTCAGGCGGCTACGTCGCCGCCCCGTCGCCGCCTCGTCGCCACCCGTCGTCTGGGCCTGCGCGGCGGTCTGGCAGCTACGTGGCCGCCGTCGCCGCCCCGTCGCCGCCCGTCGCCGCCGTCGCCGCTGGTCGCATTGCTTCGCATTGCTTTTCATTGTTTTGCGTCGATGCGTATTGCTTTGCATTGGTTATCTTTGCTTTGCGTTGCTGTGTATTGCTCTGCTTCGCTTGCATTGTGCTTCATTGCATTGCTGTGTAGTGCTTCGAACTGCATTGCAGCGGTTTGCATTGCTTTACACGACATTTCAGTGATTTGAATTGCATTACAGCGGTTTGCGTTGCTTTGCGTTGCTGTGAATTGCTGTGCATTGCATAGTTTTGCATTGATGTGTTTGCCTTTGCATTGGTTTGCATTAAATTGCGGTGCATTGCCTTGCATTGCGTTGCATCGCATTGCATTATCTTACAATTTGCATATGTCTGCGTTGCTGTGATTGTTTGTTTTGCTTTGCATTGCTTCGCGATGCTTTGCTTTGCATTCTGTTTCCGTGCACTGCTTTGCGTTGCATTGCATTGCATTGCATTGTGTTGCATTGCGTTGCATTGCTTTTCATTGCCATGCATTGCTTTGCATTGATTTGCATTGCGTTGCATTGCTTTGCGTGGCTTTGCATTGCTTCGCGTTGATTCGCATTGATTCGCATTGCGTTGCGCTGCCTTGCACGGCACAGGCTGCCCAACACGCTCTGCACCGCCCAGCCTGCCTCGCCTTGCTTGCCCCACCCAGATGGCACCACACGGATTGCAGAAAAAAACGCTCTTCGGGGTCCACGCTGGCTAGCATGCCGCGGTTCTTCGTCAGACCTCGACAACGTCGGACAGGAGCCCCCTGCTGAGCTGCTCCTCGCCCTCGCCGCCGCCGTCGGCCGCGGTGGCCCTGTCGCGGTCGATGACCACCTCGAACAGGGCAGGCTGGCGGGCCACTGTGGTCAGCTTGATGCCCCTCATGACGGGCCTCTCGTAGCCCACGCGGATCGTCGGCCAGCGCCAGGCGCCCCCCTCGAAGAGCAGCAGCGTCATGGGCCTCCGCCGGCTCTGGAAGGCCTTGGCCAGCAGGGCGGCCTCCTTCCCGACGGGCAACTGCTGCCCCTTGGCGGTGAACAGCGCCCAGGGGCGCCTCTTCCACTTCATCGGCGGCTTCCCTTGCACCTCGTACTGGATCGTTTCTCCAAACCTCGGCAGCGGCAAGAGGTGACCATGATCCCCTCGGTATCGTTTAACCAATCCCCATCCCCATCCCCTTCGAGACCCCCACCAAATTACCACCCCAGTTGGGGATACACCCCTCGAAACCCGAAGGGAGCGACCTATGTCCCCATCTAGGGGGGAAATCGGTCAGAGGGGCCCAGGCCACGCCGCTGGGGATGGGGATCGGTTAAACGATACTGATCCCTGGGGCCTGCCCCCCCACCTCGTGAAGGGTCATCTCTGCGGGCCGCCGGGACCTCCCCGCAAAAGACTGGGGACGCCCTGGACCCAGGTCACCTCTGTATGCGAGGACGGGGCTAGGACGAGAATAAGTCCATTCCAGAACGTTCCGGAACGCTCCCAGTTCGTTCCGGAACGCTCCCAGTTCGTTCCAGAACGCTCCCAGTTCGTTCCAGACGCTCTGAGAGGGCCGCGGCGCCCGATACCTCCTTCAGAGCCACCAGATCTCGGAGATTCTCGATCCGTCCTCCCCCGAATTGATCCTCGCCCTGGCCTCGTCTCAGGATGCCTTCAGAGCTCTCCAGAGGCCTCCATGCAGGGACGTCCCGCGGAGGTCTCCAGAGGCCCTCGGAAGCCCCCAGGAGGCCCAAGAACAGGCAAAAGCACAGCAAAGAGCATGGAACATCTGCCCTTGGGCCAGGACCTCCTCCTCCTCCTCCTCCTCCTCCTCCTCCTCCTCCCCTCTTCCTCCTCCTCCTCCCTCATCCTCTCCTCCCTCCTCCTCCTCCTCCTCCTCCCTCCCTCCTCCTCCCTCCTCCTCCTCCTCCTCCTCCTCCTCTCCTCCCTCCTCCCTCCTCCTCCTCCCTCCTCCTCCTCCTCCGCTCCCGAGGCTCAAGAATCTCGAGCATCGGCCCATGGGCCCCAGGGCCACCACCTCTGGCAGCTATCGGGGGTGAACAGAGAGCCCCCCTCTGGCAAGAAACACCCTTCTCGCCACCGCTCCGACGCCCGTTCCCCGTGCCGTGCTTCGACTTCGTGCGCTTACTCTGTCGATAGATCCCACTGGGGGGGCTGCTACGCCAAAGTAGGCCGCGGATTAAGCGGGGTCAAGCCGGATTTCAGCGGGAGTGCGCCAGATTCAGCCGGATCGAGCCAGAGTAGGCCGATTTCGCACCGGGACAGAGCCAGAATCTGACTCCCCAGGAGATGCATCCGAACAACTCACTCTTTCGTTGGATGACCCTCGCCGAATTGCTCCTCGGCCGACGCTGTAAAAGGCCACGGCCCCAGCCCCCATCGCCGCCACGACCGCCTGCGGGCGACCAGTCGACGACAAACCTTGATCGTCAATATAGACGTCCAGGGCCGTGGAAGGGGGACGGGGGAATGCTGTCGTACCCCTCGAGACAGTGCGCACGGATCAGAGTAGTAGCCACCGAGCAGCCAGCGATGACGCCATCAATGCAGAATCTAACTCCCCAGGATCTGCTCCTCGATGGCCCTCGCCGAAGAACAAAGACACACGCCCGAGCGCTGCCGCCAGAGCCTTTCGCAGGAGGCAGCCCACGGCCGGGCCCCGCGGGCGGGCGCGGGCGCGCCGGCAAGAAAAGCAGGGCGGCCGCGGCGCACCCTCTCTCGCGCGCGGGGGCCCGAGGAGGGCGCGCCGCTGCTCGAGTGGGCAGGGTGGGGGCTCGATCGTTTCGCTCGGGCGTGTCCCCCTGCAGGCAGATCTTGGAGGAAAAAGAATTACGCTACCGAGGAGCCCCACATACTACTTATATTATGGCTGGAGTGATGATGGCTGAGGTGAAGCATGTGAGAATGATGTTGGTGGCCGTTGCCCCCCGCCGATACCGTTGGTGACGCCACTCAAGGGGAGAGGTGGAGAGGAGAAGCGCCGCGGTGAGGGACCACCCCCTGCGCACCCCCTATGGTGTCCCCCTGCAGGCAGATCTTGGAGGAAAACAGAATAAAACATTGACACAAGGTCCTCAGGCAGGGTCCGAAGAGAATCGGGAAAACGGCCCCGGGCTGTTTCTTGTGACGGTGCTTGAATACTCCTTCAGCAGAGGGACATGCCCAACTGAACTCTATCAACCTCCGAAGCGAGAGGAACGGGATCCGAGAGTACAGTCAACGTCTACAACAAATAAGTACGCGCGGTAAGGATGCCAGGGCCTCGGAGGGGCGCTGGCCCGCAGGGGCAAGGATGCAAGGGTAACCTTGGAAAGCCGAGCATTCTCGCTGTGCGGGTCGACTGCAGATGTTACTGAAGGGGCCCCAGGACACACAAGTAAATACACACGAATAAAACTATGCCCCATACTTTCCCATATTTTCTGGGTTTCTGTCTTCCCCCCCACCTCCCATATTTTCCCATATTATCTGGGGGATCGAGGATGAATTGTGTCTGTGTGTTTTTTCCTCTCCTGAACTACGTGTCCGACCATGGACCCGCTGCTACCCACCGGCCCTGGGCGGTCTCCGGCGGTGTTTTTCGGTGGCGACGGTCCTCTGGCGCTCTTCCGGCGGTCTTCGGTGGTCTTCGGCCGTCTTCGGCCGTCTTCTGATGGTACTCGGCGGCCTTCGTCGCTTTTCGGCGCGAAAGCAGGATGGCTGCGATTCATAAAAAGGGTCCATGGTCGACCACCAGATAGATGGGGTCGGTGGACTGCGCCGCCTCGCCGACGCATCGCCGATGCACCAGCGCCGTCGGCGTGGAGAAAATCGAGCCGCATCGCCGATGCATCCGTGGTGCGGCGCGATCCTCCGAACTCATCTGCTCTTTGCAAGGCCAGGAGAAGCAACTAGGAGCCTCTCGCAGCGTTGGACCCCCGGAGGCCTACCTCTGCCCCGGGACCGGTGTGTTGCCATCCCGAGCCGCTTCTGCAAGGTCCCAGGCCCGGCAAGGGCTCCCAAAGGCCGACAATGCCGGGGATCTTCGGACCCAGGTCGATCCAGTCCCGGGTGAGTCAAGCCTTGCAGAATCCTGCAAGATCCTGCAAGATCATGCACCCGAGCCCGGGTCGACGCGAAGGATCCTGCAAGATCCTGATGGATCCTACACCCAAGCCTGGGTCCATGCGACCCTTGCCCTGCAGGATCCTACAAGATCGCACGCTCTGGCTGACCCCCGTTTGCACTGACCCCCGTCTCTTCTGGGATGGGTGCCGGGGGTGCTAAGGGGATAGGGGGGCTATCAGTGGACGCCAAAGGGGTTGTACCTGGCCAAACCTAGCTTATAAGTGGGTTGCTGATGTCCCAAGTGGCTTGGGGGATAGCGATCCAGGCAAAGCGGGCTCCGCCTACTTGGCGGAGTTGTCTAATCCCCCCAAGCCACTTGGGGCATGTGTAACTCACTTATACGCTAGCTTAGGCCAGGTATATAACCCCTTTGGCGTCCACTGATAGCCCCCCTTATCCCCTTGGCAACCCCCGCGCCCATCCCAGTTGGGCCCCGAAAATGGCCAAGCAGCCTTCCGCCGTGAGTTGGGGTCCTCCCTCCTCCTCCCTCCTCCCTCCTCCCTCCTCCCTCCTCCCTCCTCCCTCCTCCCTCCTCCCTCCCTCCTCCCTCCTCCCTCCTCCCTCCTCCCTCCTGGGCCTGGGGGGGTCAGGAGCCGACCACCAAGAGCTCTCCCGGGGTGCGCTCTGACCAGGAGGCCGGAGGCGAATCCGGCCGCGGCGACGCGAAGCCCCAGCCTGCAAGCTCGAAGCTCAAGAGTCGTCGCCCTGGCTTATGATGTTCCGACCTACTTTAGCCTTGACCGCCAAAAAATCTCGAAAATCTCGAGCACCAAAAAAAGCACCGAAACTCCAGGGTTTTCACGTGTCGGGCCCTGGGAGACGCTCGTCCGACACCGTTTCGACACCCTTTCGACACTTTTCTGGGTGCTCGAGATGATTTCTGGGATGTGGTCCTCAAGTACGATGGGAGCAACATAAGCCTTGGCTGAGGAGGCCTAAGGTTATGTTGCTCCCATCGTACTTAAAGACCAGATCCCAGAAATAAGTCCGAGCACCCGGAAAAATGTCGAAAGAGTGTCGACACAGTGTCGAAACAGTGTCGGACGAGTGTCTCCCAGGGCTCGACACGTGAAAGCACTCGCGTTTGGGTACTTTTTTGGTGCTCGAAACTCTTTCTGGTGATCAAGGCTAAAGTAGGCTGGAGCATCCGAAGCCTGGAGAAGCACCCGTGGAGCCTCAGGACGCCACCGAGGCTCGCGCGCAGGGCGTCCCCGCCGTCGCCGTCCAGGGTCACGCGCAGGGGCGCCTCGCTCGCCACGCCGCCCTGGTACACGAGCGCCACGCTGGCATCGAGGACGCACAGCACGTGGTAGCCATCCTCGGATTCCTCCTCCTCCTCCTCCTCTTCCTCCTCCTCCTCTTCGTACTACGCTTATAACTAGTATGATTATTATTAGCATGCAGAATATTATCTTTGTGATTATCATTGTCCAAGTCTCATGATTGTATGTATTATGATTGGTCACGTGATGCGTCTTTTTCGTAGTAGTGTTGTTGTGTTTGTGATACGTAGTATTAATAATAATCGTATTATTGTTATTGGCTGTTTCATATTAGGTCCATTAGTCGTATTACTCGTTATGTTTATGAATCGTGTGGTTATTTGTATTCGTATTCGTATTCTTCGTTTTACTAGTAAAACAGTTGTCGTTTCCTTGTTAGTATTACGTGTCGTATTACTGGTTTTCTAAGTAGTACTAATGTTGTTTTTCTTATTAGCAATATTAGTAGTCGCACTCTGCTTAAAAAAACATTAGTATGATTCGTCTTCTTCTTCTGCAAATTCATATTGTTATTATCAGTCTCATGAGTATCATTCTTGGTATTCGCATTATTGTTATTATCGTATTATGAATGTCCGTATTATGACTAGCACTCTTACTATGAATCCCACCAGCCCTCTGGGCGTAGGTGGTCTAACGATATTATATATTTCCTCTTCCAAAAACATCTCTTCCCCTTCGGGGAGGGGTCTACCACTGTTCCCTATAAATAAACACCCCCTTCCGCCAGGCGACTGGTAGCCAACCAGGAACCATGAGGGCACCCCCCCACACCATCCCTTGGTACAAAAAAACGCACCAAAACACACTATGCCTCTAAATTCGGAGCATGCGCGACCAACCCGATGCGGCCTCTCCCCACCATCCCTGTCAAAAAACAATACAGAGTACACTTGGCGGCGGCGGCAACTGCGGCGGCTGCGGCGGCGACGGGCGGCGACGGCGGCGGTGGCGGTGGCGCATGCGGGGGCGGCGGCGGCGGCGGCGGCGGCGGCGGTGGCGGCGGCGGCGGCGGCGGTGGCGGCAGCGGCTGCGGCGGCAACGGCTGCGGCGGCGGCGATTTGGCAGCGGGGGCGGCGGCGGCGGCGGCGGCGGCGGAGGCGGCGGCGGCGGCGGCGGCGGCGGCGGATTGGCCCCCAGTAGCGGCCCATCCAAAGACGACTGCTGAATATGCTGAGGCTCGGGGCAGACTCGGGTGCTACGTATGTGTTGGGAGGGCGGATGGGAGTGAGCAAGACGGCTTGCGGGCGGGGAGGGAATCTTGACCCCTCCCCCTACCCCTTCCCCAGGACTTTTTGGGGGGAGTTCGCGGGTGGTTGGAGGGTCCTTTTTCGGCCCCTGGAAGGGCCAATTTTCAGGAAGGCTCCAAAATCGAACCGAACCGGCCGAACCGAACCGGCACCGAACCGAACCCGAACCGAACGAGACCCAATTTTGAACCGAACCAAACCGAACCCGAATCGATTTCGAACCGAACCGGGCCGAACCAGATGGAACCGCCATGAACCGGAGGTCTCCAGAGCCCTGGTTTTGCAAGTCTCGAGGCCGTTCGGCCCCGAGGCCCCCCATGCAGGGCCCCGATTCTGCAAGTCCCCCGAGGCCCCCAGGGGCCCCGATATTGCAAATCCCCGGAGGCCTCCCAGGGCCCCGATTCTGCAAGTCCCCGCAGGCCCCCGGGGGCCCTGATTTTGCAAGTCCCTGGAGGCCTTGTGCAAATGATTTGCAAAAAAGGCCTCTGGGGACTTGTAGACAAGCTGCTGGGGACGCGCAAAATCAGGCCCCCGGGGGGCCTCCAGGACTTGCAAAAGGGCCTCCGAGACTTGCACAATGGTTTCTGGGACTTGCAAAATGGCTTCCGAGAGGTGCAGCTTGCAAACTGCGCCCGGGATTGGCAAAATGGCCTCCGGGACTTGCAGAATCGGGACCTGCAAAATCGATTCCAGCAATTGCAGAAACGCGTCCGGGACTTGCAAAATGGCTTCCGGGACTTGCCAAATCGCCCCTGGGGCTTGCAAAATGACGTCGTAAACTTGCAAAGACGCCTCTTTGACTTGCAGAATCGCCTCCAGAACTGGTCCATGGCGAACCCCCCGTTCTACGTGGCGAACCGGGCGGAACCGGAGCAAAACGCATGGCGAACCGGGCCGAACCGGACGGCACCCCTCACAACGACGAACCGAACCGAACCGGACCGGAGAATTCCGACACCGAACTGAACCGAACCGAACCGGACGCACTTCGGAACCTAACCGAACCGGATCCTTCATGAATTTTGGACACCCCTCACGAGGATCGTGACCCCCGAGGGGGGGGCCTCGATCGGGACCCTCCCTCCTGTGATCGATAGCCTCGAAGAAGGCCCCAAGATGCGCCCCAGGGCTCCCAAGAGAGCCCCAAGAGAAGCCCAAGACGGCTCCAAGAGGGTCCCAAGAGGGCCCCAAGAGGCACCCGAGACGCCCCCAAGAGGCCCCCGAGCGGCCTCCGAGAGCCCAAGATGACCTCCAAGATGGCTCAGATAGCCGAAGCTGGCTCAAGATGGCTCCCAAGATGCTCCAAACGGCCCCAAAAGCGCTCCAAGAGAGCCCAAAGAAGCGAGTTGCCGGCCCCTGAGGGGGGAGCTGAGTTGGGGACTCCCCCATCCTGTAATCGATGGCCTCCAAGAAGATCCCAAGAAGCCTTCCAGGGTTACCAAGAGGGTTCCAAGAGGGCCCCAAAAACTCCCAGAGAGCAGCAGCAGCAGCAGCCGCAAGAATACCTCTAGATGGTTCAATGAGTCCTCGTCCGCGTCGTCCTCATTCTAGTCCTCGTCCTCCCCGTCCTCGTCCTCATCCGCGTCCTCGTACTCCTCGTCCTCCTCCTCCTCCTCCTCCTCCTCCTCCTCCTCCTCCTCCTCCTCCTCCTCTTCCTCCTCCTCCTCCTCCTCCTCCTCCTCCTCCTCCTCCTCCTCCTCTTCCCATCGCCCCCACGCGGCACCCAGGGATGGCCCGACGAGAGCTTCCAAGGCCACCCCCTTGCTCGCTTTGTCTCTTCGTCCCTTTTTCCCGTCAGTTCTGAAGGCCAGGGTTTCTGAATGGGCTGGTGGGGATACTTTTTGTCGCGGCCGCAAGCGAAGGCGCAAGCGGCGTCCGAAGGGTCGGGCGGGCTACGCGCGAACCTAATTGCCTAACGCGCCGGCAAACCGGTGGCCTAAGCAGCACCTTAGCGGACCGGATGCGAGAGGTGGTGCGGGGTTGGTGGGGATACGCAAAGCGTGAAGAATTTCACGTGGATTTGTTTAAGTCTTCATTCCTGGCCCAAAAAATCCGCCCGAAGCTAATTTCGAAATCCGGAACGAAATTCTCCAGGATGTTGGCGCCATGAGAAGGGCGCACGCGCCAAGCCACGTACCACGGGGGAGACTTCAAGGTACTGATACAGCTACTGCCGAAATGGGTATGGGTGGCGGGGACGCATGCGAACTGTACCACTGGGACCTTCAGCGGAGCTCCTATGGGGCCACGAAACGTGTGAGGGGTGTGCCGAAATGGGTGGAGGGGACGCATGCGAACTGCACCACTGGGACCTTCGGCGGAGCTCCCGTGGGGCCGCGAAGCGTGCGAGGGGCGTGCCAGAGTGAGGGGGTGACGGGAGGAGAGAGGAGGGGGAGAGGAGGAGGGAAAGAAGGGAGGAGGGAACGCGGGGACCGTCTCTTCCAAACGAGGGCCCAACACCGCAGGACGGCTGGGAAGAAGGACGACCGACCGGCGGACTCGACACCAAGGGAAGGGAGGGGAGGGGCGGCTGGCAGTGGCGGCTGGCGTGCGCCGCCGCCGCCGCCTCCTCCTCCTCCTCCTCCTCCTCCTCCTCCTCCTCCTCCTCCTCCTCCTCCTCCTCCTCCTCCTCCCCCTCCTCCTCCTCCCCTCCTCCTCCCCCTCCTCCTCCCCCCTCCTCCTCGTCCTCCTCCTCCTCCTCCTCCTCGCTCTCGTTCTCCTCCTCATTCTCTCCCTGTGAAGCGCTACTGCTTCCTGACAAGCCGTCTACTATCTTCACCGGTGCAACTTCCGAGCATTGGGCGCGAGACCGACCCGGACAAGTGCATGAGCACAGCATGCGCACGGTGTCCTGGTGGAGCAGCAACCACCCCTCCCGTCTGAAGAGAAAAAAAATCATAGCAAAATAAAGATGTCGGAGCCCCCCGCGGATGTCCTGGATCGGCGCTGGAGCCCCCCCTGGCGGCGCCTCTGGCGCCGCCCCTGGCGCGCGCACGGTGTCCTGGTGGAGCAGCAACCACCCCTCCCGTCTGAAGAGAAAAAAAATCATAGCAAAATAAAGATGTCGGAGCCCCCCGCGGATGTCCTGGATCGGCGCTGGAGCCCCCCCTGGCGGCGCCTCTGGCGCCGCCCCTGGCGCGCTCCGGTCGCCCGGCAGGAGGACCCCCAACGCCGATCCAAGAAATAAGATGCGCGCGAACCTCCTGAAGTTCATGTTCATGCTGTTTTTGGTTCCTCTACTCTCGGCGGTGGACATACCTCCCTTTAGTAAACCTCCCCTTAGTTAAAACGGCCTGGGACCGAAACCGACGGTCCTGGACCCGCAAAAATGACGGCCGCGACGCCCTCTCGCGAATCGAAAACGGCCAATACCTTAATCGACGTGTCAGAGTAGGAGGTCTATCCACCTCCGATACTCCTGCCCCCTGCTCCTGGTGGGAACCGATGCGGAATCAGAACGTGAACGTGTTCTTATTCGACGTGTCGACATTAGGCGGGAGGGGGTGGGGGGAGGGGGGGTCTGGCACTGGACCTCAGCTTAATGCGACTGTCTGCAACAGTGCGTCCTATGGGGGAGACTCCACCTACTTGGAACAGGCGCCAACAGAAACAAGATCTAATCGATAGGGGGGGGGGAGGGCGAGTGCAAAGGCCCGCGCCGATCGGCAAAACAATGAATAAGAAAACGATCACAACTCCGACGGCCACTTGGGAAGGACTTCTAGTCGAAGAACTACCCTGGCCAACACTCCGGCCAGCCTCAAACAACCCTCTGGCCAACCTGGGCCAACCCTCCCTGCCGACCCCCCCCCTGGCAAACCATGGCAGGGGTAACTCTCCCCATGAGATATTGTACGGCGGGCTCGTGTCGTGCCGACTTCGGCGTTGGTTTCTGACACCGCGGGGATCGTTCAACCACGAACGATCGACCGTTTCCGAAGCGTCAGATCTTTCGAGATTGGCCGATCCTGGGTCGCCAGCGGCCTTCAGCCTTGAACGCCAGCGGCGGGGTCGCCGCCGGTCGACACGACGCGAAGCCACCCTGCATGATCAGGGCGGGTGCTCTCGCCCTCTGGCTGCTGTTGCGCCACGGCCGTCAATCACGCGCAGGTTCGCCGACGGGGCCGCCAGAGGCGGAACGAAAACCACGGCACGGCGCAGCACGGCGCAGGACGTAGAAGGCCGGCGTTCCGAGCAGACCCTCAGACGACCTGCCGAAGATCACCCTTCCTCCCAGGCGGGACCTCACGTGGCATGATGATGGCTTCTTTCACGCCCGATGCGGGAAAAGCGTCTGCTTGCAGTCTCATCCGCCAGTAGCACGCGGGCCGTTCAATCCCACCAGCGCTTAAGGGCGTGAGTGGTTTCGCAGCACATTTACTCTTCAGCCCGCTCCTTCCCCTTCGGGGAGGGATCTATCATTGTTCCTTACTGATAAAAAAAACCCTCCTCCTCTGGACCCGCGACAAATCTGGAACAGTGCCAACACCCTCCCACCACCCCTTGCAGAACACAGGCATTTTGCACCACGAATCTGGATCGTGCGCGGACACCCCGCGATCACTTTGCATTGGTTCTGTTGCACGTGGCACGTGCGGCGGGGGGGCCAACATATTGCCTGCCGTGTGCACTGCCAGCAATCCCCCACTGTCCCACGCAACGAGAGAGCAGGACAAGACTCTGGATCGTGCGCGGGCGCCCCGCGCTCACTTTGCACTGGTTCTTTTGAAGGCTGGCGGGGCGGCCTGCACAGTTTGCCTGCCCTCTGCACTGCCAGCACCTCCCTGCCATCCCTTGCAACAAAGAAACGAGGTGCACTCTGCACCAAAATCTGGATCGTACGCGGGCGCGCCGCGATCGCTTTGCACGGTGTTTCACCAGGGCGGCGGGGGGGCCGGCATCTGGTCCGCTGTGTGCATGCCCACGATCCGTGTCAAAAGAAAATGCAGTGTGCTCTTTGCCAGGGACCGCGGGGGGGCAGCATATTGCTTTCTACCCGAGACGTGCCCAACCCTGCGAGGCGGCTGTCAATAGGACCGCGCTCCGTCCTTGCAATTTGCCTAATACAAGAATGCGAGCGGTGCTAAGGCGAGAGCCACGTCTTGAAAACGGAAAGCCCTCTATCCTCGCCACTTTTGAAAAGCTTTCGAGACGAATGCGCACGGCGCTGGAGCGAGATGATCGTTCTGAAAACGACACTTCCTCCATCCTTGCCTCCATCCGTGTATCTGTTGGCGGCTTAGAAATTGGCACCAACACCAACACAGGGGGTTGCCTCCGCAGGGGGAAGATGATCCTAGATTTCGGTGTTGGTGGTAATAGTTTGGCCACCTTGGAAGCCAGAATATTACCACCATCACCGAGATCGGGATCCTCTTCCCTCGGTGGAGGCACACCGCCGATCTTGGTGTTGGTGTCAACTTCTGGGCCTGCGAATCTGTTGGAAATTCAAGCTTCAGGGTCCTGAGCGGCGAGGACGCGTCAGGGGAGAAAAAACCTGGCACGCCCTGCCGACACGCGTGCGGGCGCGACGAGCGCGAGGCATTTCTGGAGGTCACCTGGGGACACCTCCTTGCCGTCGCTCGGACGTCCATTTCCTGTGCATTTTTCGGTCTCGGGCGTGTTTTATTTCTCGATGGTCCAGGATGGTCCTCGACGGTTCTCGCCGAGGGAAAAACGCACACGTCCGAGCGATGCTAAGCCTCGGGCCAGAGACGCCTTTTTTACAGTATAACGATCGCCAGATAGAGAACACGCCAACTGCAGTTGGAGACCACTGCCTGGACTGGACTGGAAGAACCCGCGCCTACGCGGCGCACCGGCAGAAAGTCGCGCACGAACGGATGCCACAAAAAATTGGGAAGATCTGGCCGCTGAGTGCATGCGCGCAGGAACACGGCCACTGAGTTCGCAGTGGTGGGCAGCGGTTGCGATACATCAGCGGGTAACCTGCAGTTGGAGACCACTACCGCGCCTCCGCAACCCTCGCCGCCCTCACCGCAACGCGCAGGCGGTCTGCCCAGCATTCCCGTTGGCCCAACACTGGCAAGCACCGCTTTTCACCATCGTTGTCCCAGCGAACATCAAGAACGGCGACGCCGTGAAGCAGCCTATGAAAGTAAACGCGCAGAGCAAAAAAGCGACGCCCACGGCGGCGGCACCTCCTGCCATGGACCCAATCTGTCCACCAGTGCACCTCGCCCTGCGCCGCCTGCGCCGCCTGCTTCCTTTCTGCGTGAGCGCGCCATCCATCCCCTTGGCCAAAGAAGCTTTGCGTAACTGCGCCTCTAGGCGCCTCTCGAGGGAAGCCGGCATCTCCTGCGTTTGGAGCACCTCGACCATCTCTTCACGGCTCACCCAGACGATCTCCGTCCCAGCAGGGATCTCGAAGGCCAGGGTGTGACCAACAGGTGCCTCGCTGACGAAGTCGAAGGCCATGCCCATGAACGTGTTTGGGCTTTGCGCTGAAACTGCGAACGTGTTGTTCTCAACCTGGTACGACGCGGTGCTGTTCCCCATGGACTCCACGCGCTCACTATCATGAGGGCACTGCTCAGTAACATTGTCAGTGTCCTCCACGAAAAACATCTTCAGCATCACAGGGTTCGCTGTTCTGCGATATTCCGCTGGCACGTCCATCAACATTGCAGGAGCATCGTCGGTGCCAGCCCCCATAAACGTCACGATTTCTGGCATGTCGACTGCAGCATCTGGGTCAGGGGTTAAGACTGTCTTGATGATGTTCCCACGATATTCCACTGTGGCCGTCACGTTCAAACCTCCATGCCCTGTGTAATAACAGATGTTGCCATTGGGGCAAGGCAGCAAGCCCCCTTGATAGCTGCATCCATTTTTGGCCAGCTGGCCAGAATACCTGCGCCACGTCTCGGCCGCACGGGCATGGAGCACAGTCTCCGACGCGGCGTGCTGGTCCATGAGGTACCGAAGGTCCAACATGCCACTGCGACTGTCGACTTCTTCCGCTGCAGCACCATGACCAGCACGCCGAAGCAGGGCCTCATCTGCGGCATTATCCAGCGTCAGAGCCTGCAGTTGCAGGGCGAAGTTAGCAAGTAGAAGAAAGTGAACGATCCGCCACCGTGCGTCGAGGCACGAGTTGGAGTGTCCTCAGGTGCCTCAAAGTTCTCTCTGTTGAATATTGCAATATGCTGTAAAGTGCGCACAACCCAAAGTTCTGGGCGCTTCAAAGCAGCCCCCGAATCGCCCAACGACCGCAGTAAGACGCCCAAGATTGCCGCCAGGCGGCCCAGAAAACCCCTTATGACGAACCAAAAAAACTCCAAGAGGCCACCCAAGAGGGACCCAAGGGGGACCCAACAGTCGAACATCATTGAGACTGCGTGGGGATTCGCCGGATTTAGCGTTATCGTTTTTTCGGGCTCCCGACGCTCGAAGACGGCCAAGAGGACCCAAATGTCGTCCCAAGACGGCCCCCAAGAGGGCCCAACATAGCCGGAAGACGGCCCAAGAGGCCACCCAAGGCGGCCAAAGAAGGCCAAGAGAGGGTCCCAAAGAGGGGAGCACGAACTGACATTTCGAGCTCTCCGCCCCAAGAGGAATCCCGAGACCGCCAGCAGGCCCCCCAAGAGGCCCGCAAGGAGCCCTGGGAGGCCCCCGAGAGGCCTCCAGGTGCCCAACAGATGCCCCAAAACATCACAAACACTGCTCCCAAGAGGCTTCCGAGAGACCTCCCGAGGGATCCCGACGGGTATCCGAGAGGCCTCCGACCTACAAACCCAGGCGTGGTGGTGGCATGGGCCGCAGACCACTAGATCCGCCGCCCCCCCCCCTGTTTGCTTGCACCCAGGTTATGTTGCATCCTCGGGGGTCCTTGTCTGTCCCGTCGCGGCCCTGTCCGCGTCGAATGCGTGTCGAATCCATGTCGGACGCGTCGGATCCGTGTCGAATCCGTGTCGAATCCGCGTCGAATCCATGCCAAATCCGCGTCGAGTCCGCATCGAGCCCGCGTCGGGCGCCCAAAAAGACACCAATTTTGGGGACAGGCGAGGTCCCCCGAAGATGCAAGAGAACCCAGGGCGCATGGCGTGCTGGACCTTGAAAGCGGTCCTTGTGAAGGTTCGCTTTTCAGGCGTTCGGCCGATCGCGCCGGCCCTGCGGAGGAGAAGGCTTCCGTCGGCGTTCAAATCCGTTGAGACCCACTGGCCATCGCTCGGACGTCCATTCCCTGTGTTTTTATTCGGTTTCGTGCGTGGTTGTTTCGCTAAATGATCAAGGATGCTCCTCGATGGCCCTCGCCGAAGGAAAAATGCACACGTCCGAGCGATGCCAAGCCCATCAACTTTCCAGATCGTCGGTCTTCCCACGCCAGACGGCCCCAAAGCGGCCTCCAAGACGGCCAAGATGGTCTCCAAGACGACTACGAGGGCCCCGAGAGAGCCCAGGATGGTCCAAGATGCCTCCAAGACGTGCCGAGATGCCCCCGAGATGGCCCAAGATGGCCTCAAGATCGTCCAAACCGGCCCCAGAGACCTCCTAGACGGCCTAACAGGCCCCCCGGAAAGGCCTGACGATGCCAAATTCAATCATACTCCGTATGGTTTCAAACGATTTGGACGTTTGCTAATTTTCGACCTCCCGACGGCCCAACACAGCCCCACAGGCCACCAAGATGGCCCCAAGAGCGCCCAAGAGGCCCCGAGGCGGTCTCCTCACGGCCCAAGAGGCCCCCAAGACGTCCCCAAGACCTCCAAGCCGCCCAAGATGATCTCCTGGACGGCCCTGAAGCGCCCCAAGCGGGCCCCAAGTCGGCCCGGAGAGGCCCCCTAGACGGCTTCCAGCGGCGTCAGACTGGCCAGAGACGCCCTCAGTCGGCCAAAGAATCACCCAGGGAGTCCCAAGGAACCCCCCAAAGAGGCCCCCAAGAGGCCCCCAGGAAGCTCCCAGAGGCCCCAAGGGTGCCCCAAGAGGCTCCCAAGAGTTTTCCTCCTCATCCTTATTTTTCCTCCCACCCTTCTCTTCGTTATTCTCCTCCACGTGTTCCCCAGCGTATTTCCACAACGGCTGGGGGAACAAATCGTCCGATAGCTTGGCCGAGCTCTGTCCGCAACGTTCGGCCACGTAGACTCTTCCAAGACGCAGGGGGCGGTGGCAATTCGCCGCAGGCGTCTTCGATAGCCTTGAAAGCCATGGGTTCACCTTTTTTTCGTATGTGTGCGGTACTGCAAATAGCTTGAAGCGACTTGTGCGATCTGAAGGGCTTGAGCCGAAGTGTCTCTGGTCAAACGAAGGGCGCATTTGACAACACCCGAGATGTGTAGCGCTCCAAAACGCTCTGGTCGGCGTCTTCTGTCGTGCTCGTACGCTTTTCGAAGCTCCTGGAGGTTACCCTGCCTCGGGATGCGTTCCAGCAGTTGCGCTTCACCGAGATCGTGCACGGGGCGTCCGAACCGTCACGAGCGGCCGCCCACAGAGCCGAGTGACCCTTCGCCTGGGTCACGTTCGCGCGCGGCTGTCGTGGGGCGCAAGGGGGGGGCACCCCCAAGCGCGCACGCCGCCACTGCTGTACCGCACGCAGCGAACTGCAAACCGCGCTTCAACGGTCACTCGTGCCTTGGGCGTCTCCTGTGCGCAACTCGTATGCAAGAGCCGCCATGGTCGCCCCTCGCGCTGCGCGAAGCGCGAATCATTTCGCGCTCTGGCGCCGCGCCCCGGGGGGGAGGAGACGAGGACGAGGAGGACGAGGGGAATCGTGAGTCGCGGGCCACGAGTAACTTCGCGCCCTCGTGGCGGCTCTTGAATATGGTATGGGGCGATTTCTATGTATCCTTCGCCTGCCTGGCGCTCCCACATATCTCTCACGCCTCTTCCTTCGAGCTTCCTCCCTCGAGCTTCGAACTTGGAGCCGTGAACCTTGAACTATCCGAAAAGCTGTGGCCCTCGAACCCCTCCCACCAGGAAACGCTGGGGAGGGGCGGAAACCAAAACACGAGGTGACAAGAAAAAAAGGACGACCGACTGGCGGACTCGACACCAAGGTACGGGACGGGAGTGGCGGCTGTCAGTGGTGGCTGGCGTATTATTACCAATAGTAATATTATAACTGCTAAGATTAATATTAGTATGATTAGTAGTAGTAGTAATAGTAGTACTATTATAAATGATAATATTCGTATTCATAGTATTCCTCCTCCTCCTCCTCCTCCTCCTCCTCTTCCTCCTCCTCCTCCTCCTCCTCCTCCCCCTGCCCACTCCTCTTCCTCCTCCTCCTCCTCCTCATCATCCTCCTCCTGTCCTTTCCTCGTCCTCCCCCTCCTATTATTAGTAGTAGTAGTAGTAGCATTATTTTGTTACTAGCATTAGGCTTATTATTCGTATTCTTCGTTTTAGTATTAGCAGTCGTATTATTATTCGTCGCATTATTATTCGTATTAGTAGTAGTATTATGATTCGTATTATTCTTCATCGCGTTATTAGTCTTAATATGCTTCTCCTTACTGTTAGTATTAATATGATTGTTATTCTTATTATTCTTAGTAATATCAGTCGTATGATTCTTAGTAGTCTTACTATTCACATTTGTATTATTATTCGTCTTCCTGATAGTCTTATGAGTATTATTAGCGTTAGTCGTATTATTATTATTAGTATGATTAGTTGTACGATTAGTATTATTATTATTCTAATTAATATTACTCTTATTCGTATTATTATTAGCCGTGTTCTTCTTATTCGTCCTATTATGCTTATTCGTCTTCTTCTTAATATTATTAGTATGTTGTTATTCCTCCTCCTCCTCCTCCTCCTCGCGACACTAAAGCGCGCGCCACATTTTGAAAACGGGTGATCCTCAATCCGCGAAACTCTTGCAAATGTTTAAAACGAACTTGCGCGGCGCTAGGGCGAGAGCCACATCTTGAAAACGGGTTATCCGCAATCCGTGAAACTCCTGCAAGTGTTTAGAACGAATGTGCGCGGCGCTAAGGCGAGAGCCACAGTTTGAAAACCACCCGCCCTCCATCTATAAAACTGCTGCCGATTTCTAAGCCTCAGAATCATAAATGGTGAGGAAGTCTTATGCGGAACACCCGGCCCGCCCTAAAGACTGGCCTCGGGGTGCGACGGTGGGAAATTGTGTATAAAAGGAATGCAGGAGGAGGAGGAGGAGGAGGACGACGAGAAGGAGGAGGAGGAGGAGGAGGAGGAGAGGGAAGAGGAGAAAGAGGAAGCGGAGGAGGAGGAGGAGGAGGAGGCGGAGGCGGAGGAGGAGGAGGAGGAGGAGGAGGAGAGGGAGAAGGAGGAGGAGGAGGAGGAGGAGCAGGAGCAGGAGGAGGAGGAGACCAGATGGACGACGAGGACCACCACCACTACCACCACGACGGAGGCGGCGGCGGTGGCAGCGGCGGCGACGACGACCTCCGCGGGGGGAGTCACTCGCCCCCGCCCGATGCCAGAGGGACGAAGAGGAGCCCAGAGGCCCAAGAACGTTTGAAAAACTTAAACCTCGGATCGCCCTGCGCCCCTCCTCCCGTCTTCCCTCGAACCCTCTCCGAGCAGGGGCGGGGTCCTTGCCCCCGAACCTGGCGCCGCAGGGACGACGACGACGACGACGACGACGACGACGACGACGACGAAACGACGACGGCCCCTGGCGGCCGCGACGACGACAACGGCTAGCGGCGGCAGCAACGACGACGTCGTCGTCGACGACGAAGACGACGACGTCGTCGACGACGACGACGACGACGACGACGACCAGCGGAAGCAGAAGGGGTGGACAGCCCATTGTGCTGTTTAGATCCGGGTCTTGATATCCGGTGGCCGCCCCGAAAAGTAGAAAAGCGCGAAAAGCGCGAAAAGTGGAAAAGCGCGAAAAGCGCGAAAAGTGCGAAACATAGAAAAGCGCGAAACATGCGAAAAGTGCGAAAAGCGCGAAAAGCGCGAAAAGTAGAAAGGTGCGAAAAGTGCGAAAAGTGGCGCGAAACATTTGAAACGCACTCGAAAAGTAGAAAAGCGCGAAAAGTGCGAAAAGCGAGAGAAGAGCGAAAATGGACACAGCGATGCGCACAAGAGGCCGAAGAGCGAGAAGTGTTCGAATGGCGCGCGAAAGGTGCAACAAAAAATACGAAACGCGCAACAAACGCGAAAAGTTTAGACAACAAGTCGCCGTCGGTGGAGAAAAGCGAGAACAGCGAAACAAATGTGAAAATACGCGGACACAGTAACACGACAAATCGGAAGACCGAGACGCGGAAGCCTGCAGAACGCTGAGAAGTCAATTCCTTGTGAGAAATTCAGCAACGAGAAACTTGGCAGACAATCCTGCTAACATTGCAAAACCAATAGAATCCGGAGAGAGGAAAGCGAGGATTTACATGTCACGGAATACCCCGTTATCCTTCCTCCTCTTCTGCTTTCCTGACATGGGAGCCGCAACGCGCGGAAACGAATATGAGAAACACGAACAGCGGAAAACATGTAAAACACACGCGACCGCGAGAAACGCGAACCACAGAATACCGAGAACACGGGACGCGCGCAATAGCCGGGCGAAAAACATGAAGACCAGAAACGCATCCAAAGCGGAAGTATGTCCCACCAGCCCTCCAGGGCGCAGGTGGTCTAGGGCGTTTCCTTTTCCAACCTCTTTCCCCCCCCTGCTCAGGAGGTTTTACCATCCCTCCTCCATGGGTCTGGACGGGCTCCCGCGCGAGGTGTCAGAGCGTTCTTTTCGGCCCAAGATGTCCCAAGAGGGTCTCGGAAAGGCCAAGATGGCCTCCAAGATGGCTCAATATACCTCAAGATGGCCCAAGACAGTCTCCGAAATGTCTCCAAAAGGCTCCAAAACGGCCCC
Organism: Prorocentrum cordatum; assembly: GCA_963575745.1. Taxonomy (NCBI): domain Eukaryota; class Dinophyceae; order Prorocentrales; family Prorocentraceae; genus Prorocentrum; species Prorocentrum cordatum. Next base: position 140,817 of record CAUYUJ010018664.1, on the reverse strand, counting down.
AAGACGGTTCCGAGTGCCCTCCGAGCCCTCCGAGGATCCCCCCAAGAGGCCCAAACTTGTCAAAAACCAACAGAAAACATATGTGTGTTGCCTTCTCGCTTTTTCGCTGACGCGGGGCTCTTGAGGCCTCAAGTTGGCCCCAAGAGGGCCCCAAGACGGCTCCAAGAGCTCCCAGGAGCGTTCCAAGAGCGCCGCAAGAGGGCCCCAAGACGCTGTTTTTGAGCCTCGGAGGGGTGGGGGCCTGAATTGCAGCCGCCGACCTGCTTTTGAACAGTGGGGCCCAGGATTGCCCCAAGAGGCGCTCCCAGAGCTCCTCTAAAAGCACCAAAAGGGCTCCCTGGACCCCTCCAAAGAGTGTCAAGAGGGCCCCCAGAGGACCCCAAGAAGACCCCAAGATGGCGCCAAGAAGGCATCACGAGTCCTCGAAGAACCCCTCACCACAACATAGCCCCAAAGCCCAACTTGTCATTCTCCTTATCATGATCGCTGAGAAACGGCGCGCATATGCATGTAAAAGGGTGGGGCAAGGAGGGGCGGGGGAGATTAGAGCAGAGCGGCGAGGAATGAGGCACGGAGTGCACAGGGGCGAGTGTGGATGAGCGGGGAGGATAGGGGAGAGAAGTGGAGTCGAGCAGAGCGAGGCGAGGAGGAGCGCGAGAGCGGCCAAGGAGCGGGGGGTAATGGAATTGACCGGGATGGGAATGAACGGGAAGGAGTTGGGAGGAACGCGGGGGGCGGCGAAATGGGAGGAGCGCGAAGGATTGACGAGAAGTACAATGGAGCGGAATGATGCAAACGAAAGGGAACGAGTGGGGAGGAGTTGAAAGGAGCGGGGGGGGATGGAAAGGAAAGTGAAATAGTGGGACGGAGCGGATTGAAGTTGGGAGCACGGAGACGAAAGGAGAGGAGCGGGGAGGAGTGGGCAACAGTGGGGAGGAGCGCGGAGGGGAGAAGGGGATTGGAATAGAATGGGGAGGCGCGGGAGGAGTGCGGAGGTTTGCGGGGGCATGCGGCGAATGGGGATAGGAGCAGAGTGGAAGGAAGCGGGCAAGGGTAGAAATGAGAGGAGGGGGAGAAACGAGGGGGAGCGGGGAGGCGGCAGGAAGGAGCTGATAGGGGAACTGGAGGAGAAAATGGAGCACGCAGCCGATGCCAAGAGACACCCGAAACGAAGTACGCTTCACAACGCACGCTGCCTGCCGCGTCGCATGCGGGGCGGATGCTTTCCAGCAGCTGCGTCTCATCGAAAGATTTCGGGGGCGCCCAAATCATCCCGAACTCTCGCCGGAAGCCTGAGTTACGCACGGCCCGAAAACCACTGGGAAGATCGAGCGAGGTTCGAGGATCGAGGATCGAGGTTGTTGAACGCTCTCGGCAACTATTGCGAAAAACTTTGGGGGGGAAAAACAAAAAAAAAAAAAAAAAAAAAAAAAAAAAAAAACGGCTCCATGCGAGGACAAGCGGAACGCAGGAAAAACGCAAGTGGAACACGGCCACGCCTCATCATCTGCCCCTCCTGCCGCTCTCTAATGTTTTTTTGTAGAATATGTTGAACCATTCGCGCGTTTCGAACTGGTCCTCCTTCTCGCGCTGCGCACTGAGGTTTCGGGGGCGCCCAATATCATCCCAAACTTGGAAGCCTGGAAATGGGCACCAACACCAATAGAGGGGTTTGCCTCCACAGGGGGAAGATGATCCTAGATTTCGGCGTTGGTGGTAATATTTCGGTCACCTTGTAAGCCAGAATATTACCACCATCACCGATATCGGATTCTCCTTCCATCGGTGGATGCACACCGCCGATATTGGTGTTGGTGTCAATCTCTAGGCCTGCGACAAACTTCCGCTGGAGGCCCGAGTTACGCACGGTCCGAAAACCACTTGGAAGATCGAGGATCGAGGATCGAGGATCGAGGTTTTTGAACGCGCTCGGCAACTATTGCGAAACATGTAGAAAAAGCAAAGACAAGAAAAACAAGCGTGCTCCATGCGAGGACAAGCGAAACGAAGGAAAAACACGTGTGGAACACGGCCACGCCTCATCTTCCTGCCCCTGCTGCCGCTTCGTTGCTTTTCTTTTAGAATATGTTGAACCATTCGCGCGATTCGAAGTTGCGCTGTTAAACACGCGGTTCCTTCCTAAAGCGTTTCTCATTCCACGTTCGCTCTTATCGCGCAAGTCCCGCTTTGCTGCCTTTCGTTATTATCGCAAGTTTCAAACGCACGTTCCCCGTTTTATCAGGGTTCGACTTTCTTGTTTTTCGCACCTATTAGCGTTTCTCAATTTGTTGCGCTGTGTTGCTTCGTGCTTCTCGCACATTTCGTCCTTCTCACACTTTTTGTTGTACATGCTCGCACTTTTCTGCTTTTCTACTTTTCGCACTTTTCTACGTTTCGCACGTTCGCACGTTTCGCGCTTTTCTACTTTTCACACTTTTCTACTTTTCACACATTTCGAACTTTTCGCACTTTTCGTCGTACTTTTCTACGTTTCTACTGTTCGCACTTTTTGCACTTTTCGCGCTTTTCTACTTTCCTACTTTTTTCGCACTTTTCGATGTCTCACACTTGTGGACGCTTTTCGCACGTTTCTACTTTCCTGCGTTTCGCACTCTTCGCATTGTTTCGCACTGTTCTACTTTTCGCACTTTTCGCGTCCGCCACCGGATGTTTTTGAGACGCCCAGATGGCCGGCTCAGACAGCCCAGGGGCGGGCACCGCGCGCACTGGCCATGGGGGGGAGGCCCCGCCGAAGGGGCGCGGGGCGAGGCCGGAGGGCGCTCCGCGCCCCTGCTGCGGCCGCCTTGAGAGCCCCCGAGGTCTGGCGCCGCAGGGAGGCTGCAGCATCGTCAGTAAAGGTTGGCGGCGCGCACAAGGAGGCGGGGGGAGGGGGGGGGCTTCTTGGAAGCAGGCTGCTTCTTCGAAGGCGCCGGCCTTGCATCTATAGACAGGGCCCGCGCCTTCTGAGAGGCAGGGGTGCTTCTGAGGAGCCCTCCCCCCTCCCCCCACCCCCCTCTGCGCGTGGCTGAAAAGGGGCCCTGGGACACACAGATAAACAGAAGCAAGTGCCAGGAGCCTCCAGGGGGCCCCAAGGGGCCCCCAAGAAGCCCCCAAGAGGCTCCAAGGCGGCCCACAGGAGGCCCAAAAAAGAGGCCCCAAACGGGGCCCCGAAACGGACCCCGAGAGGCCTCGAAGGTGTTGCCAGGAGGCCGGCGCAAGCCCAAGAATAAATGGACACAAATCCCAGGATCCCCCATG
>CAUYUJ010018664.1:112559-132559 GCA_963575745.1 Prorocentrum cordatum | reverse complement strand
CCCGGGAGCAAGAGGCAGCTCCCAGGTGGCCGCAGCTGGATCTGACGACTATATTCTGCAGCCCTTCCCATGGCCCCCTTCTGAGAAGCCTCAGGGAACTCCTCAGAGGGCCAGGCGCCTTCTCCCCTGTCCGCGCCAACGACTGCAAGCGTGGACGTGGACCAGAAAACGAGCGACACCGCCCCACCTGCGGCCACACGGGGCTTAGGCGCATGCCTGGAAATCTGACGTGGGTGTCTGCGTGGTATGCGCCACGCCCCCGATGGGCCAAGGGCGCAACATGGAAGGCCGCAGATGGGGTGGTGTCGTTTGTTTGTTGCTCAAAAGCGGGCGTCTTCGGCCTCGCGGTTCTGCGGCGTGTCCAGCGTCTGCGGCGCTATGCCGATCGTCTTGCAGCCCGCCGGCAGCCTCTCAACGCGCGCGCGCGCCGGTGCCTCCAGAGAGCGGGCACGGGCACGCCCGCGTCTGCGGCGTCCGCTTCCCGCCCGTCTACTAGCATCGTACTCCTCCTCCTCCTCCTCCTCCTCCTCCTCCTCCTCCTCCTCCTCCTCCTCCTCCTCCTCCTCCTCCTCCCCTCCCCTCCCCTCCCCTCCCCTCCCCTCCCCTGTCATCCCATCCACACCCCTCACCCTCCCCATCCTCCTCCGCCGCTCTTGTTCCCTATGAATAACCCCTCCCTCTCGCACCCCGTAGCCGGCCGAAAGGGCGGGCCAGGCGTTTCGCCAGACATTTCCTCACCAATTATGACCCTAAAGCTAAGAACTTGACAACAGCTTCACAGATGGAGGGCGGGGGAGCTTTCAAAATTTGGCTCTCTGCGTATCGCCGCGCACACTCGTTGTACATATTTGCGCAAGTCTTCGTCGTTTCAAAATGTAGCTCTCGCCTTAGCGCCGCGCACATTCCTGATAATAATATGCAAGAGTTTCAACGATTGAAGGCGGGCCGTTTTCAAGAAGTGGTTTTCGCTGTAGCGCCTCGTTTTAGCAAATTGCAGCAAATTCACAGATTCAGGGCGGGTCGTTTTTCAACTAACACAGCAGTTCCCCCAGTGGAAATGAACCCTTGTAGGGGCCCATGACGAGGGAGAGGGTATATTCCAACATCGTTGATGAGTCTCGGGTTTATAGTGGTCCTCCTCATCCTCCTCCTCCTCCTCCTCCTCCTCCTCCTCCTCCTCCTCCTCCTCCTCCTCCTCTTCCTCATCTTCCATCCTTGAATAACTCCTCCCTGTCGCACCCTGGGGACAGTCGGATGGGCGGGCGAGGCGCTTAGACTGAGCATTCCTCACCATTTATGAACCTAACGCGTACAAATTGGCAACAGTTTCACAGATGGAGGGCGGGTGGTTTTCAACATGTGGTTCTTGCCTAGCGCCGCGCACTTTCGTCATGAAAACTTACAAGAACTTCACGGATTGAAGGTGGCTCCTTTTCAAAATGTGGCTCTCGCCTTAGCGCCGCGCACATTCGTTTTAACCATGTGCAAAAATTTCACGGATTCAGGGCGGGTCGTTTTCATAATGTGGCTCTCGCCTTAGCGCTGCGCACATTGGCCTACAACATTTGCAAGAGGTTCTTTGGTTCTCATGGTTGACGTGCCAGAGATGGTGCTTTGTAATGATTCAGGAGTGTCAGGTCGCAACAATTACGTTGATTCGCGGAGTTGAAGTCCCAGGAATGGTGTTCCAGCACCGTTCAGGAACGTCATGGCGCAACAGCCAGGTTGACTCGTGGCGTTAGGGTCCCGAAAATGTTTGGGGGCACGCTTCGGGGTCTTCAAAGGGTTGACGCCCGACGAGGCAGCTCCCTCAGCGGAATTCAACCTTGTGGAGGCCTATGAAGGGTGAGCTTGGAGGGAGGTTATATTCGAAACTCGTTGATGAATCGTGGGCTTACATTGGTCCTCTCCCTCCTCACCGTCATCATCATCTCTTTCATCATCAGCATCATCAGCAGCATCAGCATCCTAATCACCGCGATCATCATCATACTAATCAGCATCATCTGCATATGTGTCGTCAGAGTCACAATCATCACCAGCATCGCCATCCTTACCCTTATCATCATCAACATCATCGTCATCATCGTTGCAATCACCATCTTCATCATCACCATTATCATGGTAATCGTCATCCTCATCATCATCATCATCGTCATCAGCATCAGCATCATCATAGTCATCATCATCATCAGCAGCATCAGCATCATCAACATCATCATTGCATCAACATCATCTTCGTCAACATCGACATCGTCATCGTCAACATGATCGTCATAAGAACAAACATCATCTTCATCAGCATCATCATCGTTTATTTGGACAGTCGTCACCATCATCGTACTAAGCAGCAATGTAGTGATCGTCATCGTCATCAGCAGCATCAGCATCATCAGCAGCAACATCATCACCATTGTCACCGAAATCTTAAACAACACCATGACCAGAATCATCATCACCCTCAGCACAGCATCTGCATCAGCATCACCAACAACAAAATAATCATTGTTCTCGTCGTCTTCGTCGTCAGCATCACCATCCGCATCACCACCACCGCCATCATCCTACATCATCCTTCCTCTTCCACCCTCCTCCATCCTGTTGCCTGATACTCACACTACTCATATTGTTCCTGCTCCTCCTACCACCATCCCTCTCTCTCTCTCTGTCTCTCTCTCTCTCCATCCCATTCCACTCCCCTCTCTCTCTCCCTCCCTCAAGCGTTCGCTTGACCCCCCAATTGACCATCGTATCTCCAGAACCCCCAGACCTCCGACGACTCGATTTGTTTCAAGTCTATGGCCGCTGGACCTGTAGACCTTTTCCCCAAGGCTTGATTTTCATCCAAAAACGTTGCTGTCGGTCCCGGGACCGTGAATCGCCCCAGGGTGCAAAGGAATACGCCCCCCAAAAAAACACTCCCGTCGCCAAAGTCTGGGCATCACATCCTGTGCGCGCGCGATGAAAGCCTGACACTGGCACTCCCCAAAAATCTCTGGGGCGCGATGTGAGTAGAATTCCTGAACGGATCTGGCTGTGGCGAAGACGACCCATAGCTTGCCGTCGCTCGGACGTCCGTTTCCCGTGCATTTTTCGGTTTCGGGCGTGTGTGTTTTTTGCTCGATGGCCCAGGATGGTCCTTGATGGTTCTCGCCGAGAAAAAATGCACACGTCCGAGCGATGCCAAGATAGAAGCAAAAAAGACAGGAAAGTCCTCCCTCCGACGCTCGACGGGTGACCTCTGCCGCAGGCCCAGCGCGCGCGCCGGCGCACCCGGCGCTCTCGGCGTCCGCCAGGGAGCGCACCAGGTGGTGCACGGCAGCTTTGGCGGTGCCGTACCTGCGCGGCGACGGGTGTCGACACGCTTCGCCGCGGCACCGAAGTGAGCTGGTTCCTCCTCCTCCTCCTCCTCCTCCTCCTCCTCCTCCTTCTCCTCCTCCTCCTCATCCTCCTGCTCCTGCGCATTTCCTCCGTCCGCGCACCCCCTCCGTCCCTCCAACGTCCGTTCTCCTCCCTCTTCGTCCTCCTCCTCCTCCTCCTTCTCATCCTCGTCCTCGTCCTCCTCCTCCTGCTCGTCCTCATCCCTCCTCCTCCTCCTCCTCCTCCTCCTCCTCCTCCTCGTCCTCCTCCTCCTCCTCGTCCTCGTCCTCGCTCCTCCTCCTCCTCCTCTCGCCTCCTCCTCCTCCTCCTCGTCCTCCACCTCGTCCTCGTCCTCCTCCTCCTCCTCCTCCTCCTCCTCCCTCCTCTCCTCCTCCTCCTCCTCCTCCTCCTCCTCCTCGTCCTCGTCCTCCTCCTCATCCTCCTCCTTCCCTTCCTCCTTCTCCTCCTCCTCCTCCTCCGCCTCCTCCTCCTCCGCCCTCCTCTTCCTCCCTCCTTCCTCCTCCTCCTCCTCCTACCTCCTCCTCCTCGCCTCCTCCTCCCTCCTCCTCCTCCTCCTCCTCCTCCTCCTCCTCCTCCTCTCCGCCTCCTCCTCCGCCTCCTCCTCCTCCTCCTCCTCCTCCTCCTCCTCCTCCGATCCATCTAAACATATTCTGTGAAAGCGCCTGTCGATGCCCCGCGCCCCAACACACAAAACACGGCGACTGCTTCTTACCTATTCGGGACGTATCTGCACTAGCGGGCTAAACAAGAACATTCCTGGAGAGACCCTGTGGCGAGTCACACCGTTCTCCCCAGGTCAGGTCACAAAACTGAGAGCCAGACCTTGGGCACTCTTCCCCATGGACGACCACCACAATTTCTAGCGCTTCTTATGAGGGCAAGGAGGTCGGCTGGCGCTGGGGTCCTGGGTTCAGACGCCCTCCACCCAGCATGCTACTTGGCCCAGCTGGGGAAGAGGCCCTGGAACGGACGGTTCCTCTGTCATTTCAAATCTTTGGTGGGGGGGGCATGCTCGGGCAATACCTGCAAAGCGAATCCACGCCCGCCCAAGCATAGCCCCCGCACCCGATGCACGACATCACCCACCCCCTCCCACCAACCAGACTCCCCGCCCCATCCCACGCCTTGAACATCAGCGGGCCGTGCCCCAACAGCATCACGGGCGAACTGGATTCCGAAAGGGCCCGCGAGCAACCTTCCGTCTGGCGGGAGCCGAGGAGAACGGAAGCCTCAAGCCTTAAGAGCACCACAGCTCGGGCCGAAGACGCTTCCTCGAAGCACACGTGGGCTGCACCAGGGTTAGGTCGGGCGTGTCCCCCTACAGGCGGATCTTGGACGACAAATTGAAGATACTCCAAAACGAATCGAAGAGGCTCGAAAATGGTCCGAGAATCGTCCCCATACGATCTTTTTACCTATCTTTGAGCACTCCTCCTGCAGAGGGACGCGCCCGACGTCACCTCGGGAGCACCACAGCTCGGGCCGAAGACGCCTCCTCGAAGAGCACGCGCGGGCTGCACCTGAGGTGACGAACCAACAACACACACCCATACCCATAGGGGGGTCGGAGAGGGCTATGGGTACGTGTTGTCAGATGGGGATCCCCGCTCGAACGGGAGCGTTCCCCAGGGTCCGACAACCCGCACCCATACCCATAGCGAGTCCTCCTCCCAACGACGGCCCCTGTGGGGGGGGGTCCTGCTCGTGGGCCTCGGGCTCCCCAGGGGAAAGCCCTGGGCGGCTCGGCCCACGACCTCTGGCGCAGCAGGACGTCCCGGACACCCCCCCACCACCACCACCATCACCACCCACCTCCTCCTCCTCCTCCTCCTCCTCCTCCTCCTCCTCCTCCTCATCATCATCATCATCATCATCATCAGCATCATCATCATCATCATCAGCAGCATCATCATATCATCATCATCATCATCATCATCATCATCATCATCATCATCATCATCATCATCATCATCATCATCATCATCATCATCATCATCATCATCATCATCATCATCATCATCATCATCATCATCATCATCATCATCATCATCATCATCATCATCATCATCATCATCATCATCATCATCATCATCATCATCATCATCATCATCATCATCATCATCATCATCATCATCATCATCATCATCATCATCATCATCATCATCATCATCATCATCATCATCATCATCATCATCCTACCTCCTCCTCCTCCTCCTCCTCCTCCTCCTTCTCCTCATGTATCCAGAGGCCTCCAAAATGGGGTCCGAGTAGATGGGGTCGAACGATCGCACCGCATCGACGATACATCGGCGACGTATCGGCGATGCATTGACGATGCACCGGCGACGTCGGCAAGGCATCGGCGACGTCGACGTGAAGCAAAATGGGATCCTCGTCGAGCCGCATCGCCGATGACTCGGCTATGCGGAGTGATCCTTCGACCCCGTCTACTCGGACCCCATCTGTGAGGCCTAGAGATGAATATCGTTCCCCAGTTTTGAAGGTCGGAAAGGGGTGTGGTAGAAAGCTTGGTGCCAGTGCTGACGATGGCGATGTTATCTACGATAGCCGCATTCAACATTCTCATTATTGGCTTTGCGCCGACCGCCCCAAACAACGTCAGAAGTCCTGATTCCAGCTTCCCCAAGCGACTGGAGTCCCCCATGTGAGCGGCAGCACAAAAACCCTTTCAAGGACGCACGATCACCGAGCACGCAAGTTCGGAAACTCCGAATCGCGGAAAGCGTGACTCCAGAATGTCCTTACTTCTAACTGTTGGGAGAAGAAAGAAGGGGAAGGAAGCGCGACAAACCACTGCAACGCCGAAGGCCAAAACTTGCATTGGCCTCAAACTGCCCAGAATTTGCGTATGACCCAACCAGACCCAGGACTGAAGAACATCCTTCAAGAACATGAGACCCTCCGCCGGCCAAATCACCCCAAAGCATAAGACCACTCGAGGATGCCCTCCCCAAGGATGCACAAGAACATCCAACAAGCACGAAGAACATGAGGCCACCCTCCCCGAAGCGACCTTGATGCTCTACCTCGGTCCGACCGTACGAAACGCCCGACTTTCTCGGGGATCCACTGACCCGGGTCAATCCAGACCAGGGCCAGTCAGTCTTTGCAGGATCCTACAGGATCCTGCACCCAAACCCCCGTCAGTGCACCCATGGCCCTGCAGAATCCTACAAGATCTGGCGCTCTGACTGACCCCTGTTTGCGTTGACCCCCCGTCTCTTGAGCCCCGACAGAACTTGGGGGCGAATTACTGGGGTTAGGGTGTCCCCCTACAGGCGGATGTTGGACGAAATCTGAAAAACAGTCCAACAGTACTCGGAAATAGCCGAAAGTACTGGAAAAATCGTCCCCCCGACTATTCTTTGTAGAGGGACAGGCCCGACTTCATACTGGAGGGGCGATAGATGGGGTGGGGGGGAAGAGAGGTGCCCTTCTCGGGCCCTTCCTGCGGTATAGGGGCGATCTTCGGGGCGCCTTCGGCCGTCTTGGAGCGCTGGAAGCTCGAGAAGGCGAGACAACGAAAAACATGTGAAAAACCAGCGGATATCAAGGCTATGGGTTTCTTCTGGCTCTTTCGGAATGCTTCCCGGGGCTCTTGAAGCCTCGTCTTGGAGGGGCCCCCTCCTGGGCCCCCAGAGGGCCCTTTCAGGGGCCCGGGGCCCCCCTTCTGCAGCCCTCGCTGCCCCTCCGCCCATCGCCCCGCGACCCAGCGCGCCGTATTACAGTCCTCGGCCTGACCTCAGGAACGAGAAATAAGAAGCGAAGCCCCTATACCCAAGCAGTAACGCATAGGGAACGATAGAGACTGTCGGGGGCTTGACCTAAGGAACCCAAAATAAGGAACGAGGCCCCTTATGTCCATGAGTTAAACTTCGATTTCCGATCGAAAACATAAGGAAAACCTGAGGCAAGCTGCGAAACACTCAAAGGAAAGCGGAGCCCCTCCCAAACGAAAAGGGTTCCTTCTTCAGGGCCCCGACTGTACTGCATCTAACGCGTAAGGAAGGATCAAATAAATGCAAGCCTGAGGATCGGCCAAGCCCCATTTTGAAAAATGAGCGTTCCTGATTCGAGCCGCTCACTGCACGCGTCCCCTGGAGAAGAGAGAAAGAAAAATCCGGGCACCTCCAAGGGGGGCGCCTCGGGCCGGACGTCCCCAGGGGGCCGAGCTCCCGCCCGCGGCCCCCAGCGCCAGGCGGTCGCCTTTAGAGCGAGGCCCGCGGCTCCAAGAGGGGGCCCTGGGACGACTTTCCCCGAGCAGAGGGCATCTGTCAGAGCCCCCGCGCCGCCTCCGCGAAGGGGGGGCCTCCGAGGGGCGAGGGGGCCTCCGACGGGGGCCTCCGACGGGGGGGCCTCCGAAGGGGGCGCCTCCGAAGGGGGGGCCTCCGATGGGGGGGCCTCCGAGGGGGGCCTCCGAGGGGGGCCTCCGAAGGGGGCGCCTCCGAAGGGGGGGCCTCCGATGGGGGGCCTCCGAGGGGGGGCCTCCCCGGGGAGCCTCCGGCGGGGCCCCCGCGCCGCCTCGGAGGGGGGGCCTCCGAGGGGGGCCGCCGCGGAGGGGGCGGGCCGCCCTCGGGCCGCCCGAGGGGCTCGCGGCGGCGGGGCACGGCAGGCTCCAGCCCGTGGGGCCCAGCGCGGCCGCGGCGCCCGGGAGCACCAGCAGCCCACCAGGTCTCAGCGCCTGCCGTCGTCGTCGTCGTCGTCGCCGTCGCCGCCGCCGTCGTCGTCGCCGTCGTCGTCGTCGCCGTCGTCGACGTCGCCGTCGTCGTCGCCGTCGTCGTCGTCGTCGACGTCGCCGTCGTCGTCGTCGCCGTCGTCGACGGCGTCAGCGCCGTCCCCCCATCGCATCCGGGGGCCCAGCAGTGTCGGGGCCTCGAGCTTCGAGGATCGAGGCCTTCTTGTCCGACCTCTGGGGGGCGGGGGGGGCCTCCTCGCCACGGCGGGGCTCGCCTCCAGCTATTATGGCCAGGGGGCGCGCGAGGGGAAGTCTGGGGGTCGACGTTTGGCCCCCAAGCTTAACTGAAATCCCTTCGCGTCGTAAAAAAATAGCGGCGGGGGGGCGTGTCTCATCTTCGGCCTCCGGGGGGCCCCCGCCCAGCCCTGAGGCCGTCAGGAAGCGGCTCGGGGCGAGAAGTCAGCCTGGGGAGTGGGTCCAGACCTCCTGGGGGTCGACGCTTTGGAAAAAAAATCCTGACGTCGGGAGTCTGGGAAAGGGGGGGGTCGTGAACGGGTGGTGGGCGATGCCGCCCGCGACGCCGGTTCCGCCATCGCCTCCCACTGCCGGGGAAGCGCGAACGGATCTCGGCGGTGGTGGTGGGGTCGTCTTCCCCCAGCGGAGACACCCCCTGTCCTGGTCTTTTTTTTTCCCGAGTTTTTTTTCCCCGCCAAGACGCCAGTCGCGTCTTGTCCTGACAACCGACTGAAGCCAAACGCATGCAGCGGCACGCGCTTGGAGATTCTCTTATATATAATAATAATAATAATAATAATAATAATAATAATAATAATAATAATAATAATAATAATAATAATAATAATAATAATAATAATAATAATAACAACAATAATAATAGTAATAATAATAAAAAATAATAATAATAATAATAATAATAATAATAATAATAATAATAATAATAATAATAATACGAATAATAATAATAAATAATAATAATAATAATAAATAATAAATAAATAACTAAATAAATAAATAAATAATAATAATAATAATAATAATGATAATAATAATAATAATAATAGAGGGAGCGAAGGGAACGACCTGTCCACCACCGTCGTAGCCCCAGCAAGAGCGGGAGGGGCCAAAGGCCGAGAAGCCCCCCGTCCTCTGGTCTTGGTGCCACTCTCCTGGCCGCACTCGAGACCCAGACCGGGACGGACCCCTGGGCACACCCAGGCGCCGCGACTTTCGACCCCTGGTTAGGGGGCCACACGCGAACCCTACCCCTACCCCCCACGATTTCTGTGGGAGAGGGTGGGGTTCGCTTCGCTCGGGAGCTCCCAAGCGAAATGAACCCCTCCCTCCCCCTCAGAAATCGTGGGAGTTGGGAGTAGGGTTCGCTTGTGGCCCCCTACTGGTGCAATCTCTGTGGGCCCAGAGAGCCACGGCACGAAAACAAATCCGCCGACCCTGTCGGCGTGTGTGAGGGGCTTTTCCGTTCGAGCCGTCATCTCCGTTATTCTTTGTACTCGTCGTCTCTGTCCTTCCCTTTCCCTGGGACTCCTCTTCCCCTGGGCTCCAGCCAAGCCGACCTTGAGCAACGTCGTAATTCAGTCGAAGGGAAGCCCCTTCCCTTTGATCCCTCCCCCGCCGGGAGGGGGGGGGGGGTAGCGACCCCCCCCCCGGGTCAGATACGACGCCCCCCCCTGGGACTCCTCTTCCCCTGGGCTCCAGCCAAGCCGACCTTGAGCAACCTCGTAATTGAGTCGAAGGGAAGCCCCTTCCCTTTGATCCCTCCCCCGCCGGGAGGGGGGGGGGGTAGCGACCCCCCCCCCGGGTCAGATACGACGCCCCCCCCCCCGTACCGACCTTGAGCAACGTCGTAATTGAGTCGAAGGGAAGCCCCTTCCCTTTGATCCCTCCCCCGCCGGGAGGGGGGGGGGGTAGCGGGGGGGGGTAGCGACCCCCCCCCGGGTCAGATACGACGCCCCCCCCCGTACCGACCTTGAGCAACGTCGTAATTGAGTCGAAGGGAAGCCCCTTCCCTTTCCCTTCCCCGACGGGGGGGGGAGGGGGGGTCCCGGGGGGGGTCCCAGGGGAGTCCCGGGGAAGTCCCGGGTCAGATACGACACCTCCCTCCCCCACCTTCTCGTCCTTCTCCCCGTTCCCCAAAACCATCCCACAGCCCGTGCCTCTTGCTGCGCATTGCGAACAGGGTCGGCGGCACCGGCCGTAAGGCCTTCGCAATCGTCGGGGCGTTGGACACTCCGCGACGCGGCGCACGAAGACGAGGGCCGTAGGGCTCATGCGAAATCGTGCTCCCCCGCCCTCCACGTGCACGGCCCCACGAAACACAGCCGCCTCGATCACCCCCCTTCCATGTCAGCAGGAACGTTGGAGAACACGGTGGGCGACGCATTGACCGCGCTGCGCATTCCATTGGAAACCGAGCCCCATTTGTGGTCGGGGCTGCGGCCCCGGGGAGCGGGCTGGGCCCGACGTCCCCCCATTTGCGGTCGAGGCTGCGGCCCTGGGGCCCCCGGGCCCGGTGCGGCGTTATATCTATATAACTGCCCGCCCCTGGAGGCGGGAGAACAGCCACAAGTATCCACCACGCCTCGGGACACCAGGGCTCGACCCCGAGGCGGCGGACGTGGACCGTACTGTCGAGGCGTTGACCTAAGGAACCCTAAAGAAGGAACGAGGCCCCTTTTTTCCCCCATTTGGGCCACTCCGACTTCCCATCGAAAACTCAAGGAAAACCTTAGGCAAGCTGTGGAACAATTGGGGAACACCGAGCCCCTCCCCGACGAAAATGGCTGCGTTTTCAGCGCCCCGACTGTATGATCTGGCGATGGAGACTATCCACACCATCTTTTTGTTGTGTTCGTCCGGGTCGGACTGGTTTCTTCTTGTGGTCCGCGGGCGCCGAATGGTCCAAGACGTCAGACGCCGGTCAGCAATAGTGGGGTGCACCGGGGGCAAATTGGGGCGCGGAGGCGACAAGGAACAGAGCGCGAGGAGGGAAGGAGGAAGGAGCCCGCTCAGACAATTGAAGCCGACGCGGGGCTGCTGTAGTACAGGGTCGGACGAACCGGAGGGTTAGCAAAGGGGGCCAGCGAATCGGCTAACGCAGCTGACTTTCACACCGCCTCCCGGCGGAAGCGCCGGTCTATCTAAAGGAGAGTCACCCCGCGGCGGGGCCGAAAGCACCTTCACCCAGCAGGTTTCGTAAACCCCCCTTTCCTTACCCGCCTGTCGGAGGAAGTAGGTGGAAACATGAAGTACAGTCGGGGCGTTGACCTAAGGAACCCTAAATAAGGAAAGAGGCCCCTGTTTCCCATAAGTTAATCTTCGATTTCCTATCGAAAACCTAAGGAAAGCCTGAGGCAAGCTGTGAAACACTTAAGGAACGCGGAGCCCCTTCGAAACGAAAAAAAATCCTTCTTCGGAGCCCCGACTGTAGCAGATCGGCTTCGGGACCGCCCATGGAGCATCAAAACCAACAAAAACACGGAGCAGGAAAGCGCTGGAAGTAGACTGGGATGCGGGAATCCAGAATTATCTACTTTCGACCCGAGAGGGGCGCGGAGCAGAGGGACCCGCAACCTTACGCAGAAGCAGCGGCAACTTACGCGCGCATGTTCGGAGGCCCGCGCCGACTTCCTGGCCCGAGGCTCGAGGCTCCAGGGTCCCGGGGGAGAAGCGACGGGGGGCCTCCTGAGAAAGCAAGGGGGGTCTCACAAGCCCTCCCTCGCTCCCGGTGTGCGCGCCGTGCTGGCGACGTGGGCGGCCACCACGGAGGAGTACCTCGGGCACGCGACGACCGCCCGCGGCGCTGGCGCGAGGCGAGGGAGCCGAGCGGCGCCCTCCCGCCCCGCGCTCGCGCTCCACTCCCGCGCGCCGGACGCCGTGCCCATGCCGCCAGGACCTCTCTCCCGCTTCCTGGCCCCTCCAAGGAGGAAGCGACTCTCTCCTCCTCCCCCTCCTCCTCCTCCTCCTGCTGTCGCTGTCCGCGTCGGCCTCGGAATTCGCTTCGAACGCGACCACCCCTCCTCCGCCCCCTCCTCCCCATACTCCTCCACCATTTCCTCCTACTCCGCCTCCTCCTCCTCCTCCTCCTCCTCCTCCTCCTCCTCCTCATCCTCCCTCCTCCTCTTTCCTCCTCCTCTTCCTCCTCCTCTTCCTCCTCCTCCTCCTCCTCCTCCTCCTCCTCCTCCTCCTCCTCCTCTTCGTCTTAGTACTAGTATGTTTATCCTTAGTAGCATGTTTATTATTATAATGGTTTTTCGTGTTGTTATGATTATTAATACACTCATTATGAATCGTACGATTCGCATTATAACACGTAGTATTACTAATCTTATTCGTAAATACAATATGATGCGTATTATGACTATTATTTGTAGTAGTGTCCGACTTAGCAGTCTGAATATTCTTCGTAGCACTAGCATGTTTAGTGCGATTCGTAATGTGAGTCGTCTTCTTAGTATTCGTCTTATTATTGAAAGTGGCAGTGGTATTGTTAACATGATTAGTCCTCTTATCATTAAAAATAGTCGTATGAGGCGTACTGCTACTATGATTATGAGTCGTGCTATTAGTATTCGCATTATGAGTCTTATTATTGCTAAGCATATGATTAGTGCTCTTATGAATAGTTTTGCTAGTAGTAAAAATAGCATTCGTGCTCGTATTAGTCTTAGTAGTATTATTCGTATTAGTATAGTTGGTAGTGATCTTAGTATTGGTCGTCGCAGTCGTAAGTTATTAGTATTGTTATTATTTGGCGCATTAATATTCTTATTGGTAGTACAGAATTCTTAGTCTCAGCGTTACTAGCAATACTATTCGTAATAGTCGTATTTTGAGCATTATTACTATTACGCTTCATTATGTTAGTATGCTTTTTCCTCCTCCTCCTCCTCCTGCTCCTCCTCCTCCTCTTCTTCCTCCTCCTCCTCCTCCTCCTCCTCCTCCTCCTCCTCCTCCTCCTACCCCCCTCCCCCGTCCCGCGGAGGAGGCGCCGGCGCCAGCAGCGGACGCGTGCGCACCGCGCGAGCGCAGGGGCGAGCGTGCAGCGGGCGTGGGAACCGAGCGGCCGCGGCGCGCAGAGGGCCGAGTCGTCGCCGCTCGCCGCGGACTGCGGCCGCCCGAGTCGTCGCTCGACCTTCGAGCTGGCCGCTCGCTCGTCGCCCCGTCGCCCGCTCGTCGGTCGCTCGGTCGCTCGCGTGCTCCCTCGCCCGATCGCTCGCTCGTCGCCCCGTCGCCCGCTCGTCGGTCGCTCGGTCGCTCGCGTGCTCCCTCGCCCGATCGCGCGCTCGCCGCCCGGTCGACCCGTCGCCCGATCCTCGGGCGGGCCGCTCGCCGTGGCTCCGCCTGGGGGAGCACAAGAGGGCACCGATGCGGCCACTGCCCGAACCTCTCCCGGGGGTGCGCTCTGACCAGGAGTTCGCTCCGAACCTGGCCGTGGCGACGAGGGCCCTCGAGGTTCGGGTTCGAGGCTCGAGGTCTTCGGCGCGTTTCGTCGGTTCTCGCAGCCTCGGGATGCTTGTCAGAAGCTGCGCCGCGCCGGGGGCGTTCCAGGGGTGCCCGAATCGCCCGGAACGGCCGCCAGAGCCCCGAGTTGCGACCCAAAAACCAATCTCGGCTGCGAGAGAGGGCGACAAGAGAGAAAAAAAAAGGCCCTCTCAGAAGGCGGCGGGACTTCTCCGAAGCCCGTGCCCCCTCTGAGAGGTATTCGGTGTCTTCTGGGAAGGCTTGGGAAACTGATCAAAAGGCCAGGGGACTTCCGAGCCTTCTGCGAAGGCCCGCCCCTGCTCACTTCCCCCCCGGGCTCGGCAACACCCGACCTCGGGACCCGCTTCACATCCATGGCGACCGCTCGCCGCCTCGCCGCCGCCGCCGCGCACGTCGCCGCCGCCGCGCGCCTCGCCGCGCGCCTCGCCGCCGCCGCGCGCCTCGATCGCTCAGTCGCCGCCGCGCGCCTCGCCGCGCGCCGCCTTGAGGAGTGGCCGCTGTCCCGCGGCCGCGGGCGCGCGCGGGCCGCCGGCAAGGGCGCGGGATGGGCGGCGCGGCGCACACGGAAGACTCGACCATGGCGCGGGTCCTGCGGGGGGGGCGCCACATTGGCTGGGGCGCAGAAGGACGGAAGGTGCCGGCAGCACAGCGGAGGCTCCGATATGTCCCCCTCAAAAAACAGCAGCAGCACAAAAAACACAATCTTAAGGTGACCCCGCCTGTGGGTCGACGGCAAGAGCGCGCAGCCCTTCCGATACCAGCACGGCTCTGTTGCGACAGCATGGCCATGTCCCAAACCTCCAGCGGACTGCTGATTGACCAGAGCTATCGACCCCTTCCCCAGGCCGATTTCTGATTTCGGGTCGTTTTCTGATGGTGCTAGATCGAGGAAGCGTAAGACTCGGGTTCGGGTGATCCGGGTTGCTTTGACGGGCCCAACATCAAAATGACAAAACCCAGTCTGCCATTTGGCGTGCGCCCCCCCGCTGCAGACATCAAACGAAAACTGGACCGCTGAAATTCAGAACACGCTCGTCAAACAAAATCGGTAAACCCGAGTTTTGACGCACTCGAACCTGACGTTTCCCCGGCAACAACCCTTGGATTTGGAATCCAAGTGGAATAGAAGGTGGAGGAGAGGGGAGAGGTTGCCAGCATGGGATCGGGAGGGGCTGGATGCCACCGCCTCCCGTTCACTCTCATCTCGCCCACAAGCACACGCCCTGTCTTCTACATACAGAAACTCCCGATCAACCGCAAAAAGGCCGGCCTGAATAAGGAATCCAAAACCTGAAAGCTGGTGGAACACCAATCGAGGCTTGGCTTGACCATGGGTATCACAAACACCCTCATCGGATGAGAAGTCCTCCAGGGTCTGAAACCTCCTGGCACGTTCCTTAACGAACGCCCTCAGCGCACCACTACGATGCATCCCTCTTGGAGGCGTGCGTCCGACCAGGTCATACAACGCAACCTCGATACAGTATTGCATATCCCGTTTTCGCGGGCGGTCAGAGCCGCGATCGACATGAGATGGATCGGCGGAAATCGTAAACCAGTTCGGGAGGAGTCGCATCGGCGGAGACCGACAAGCTGATTTGGCCCCATTGACGAACCAACATTCAAATCAGAATCCGACGTCGAAATCGAACCGGAGTCGACATGAGTCCCGCCCCCTCGGGGAAGGATCGCTGTCGAAGACTCGCCCAAGATGGCCGCGGTCCAAGATTGGCCCCCGCTGGAAAAGCCAGCGGCCGACGCGGGAAAGGGGAGGGGCCACTGGGCGTCAGCTGGCCCTCTCTGGGAGGGAGGATCGCTGCCGAAGGTTAGCCCAAGATGGCCCTGGGGGCCCCAAGCTGAGGTGCCAGATCCGCCGTCGTCGTGAGAGTCGTCATCGCCGCCGTCGCCGTCGAAGCCGTCGTCGTCGCCGTCGTCGCCGCCGAAGCCGTCGCCGTCGAGACCGCCGTCGTCGTCAGACCCAGTGATAACCAGGAGCGTCTCGGCCAGGCGGTACCGCTGCGGTGTCGAGGACTTCGCGCAGCTGCACGCGCTGGCCATGCTCTCTCGCACGCGCCAGGCGCGTAAGCGGAATGAAAGGGGAGGGAGGGAGAGGGAAGGGAGGAGGGGAAATGAGGGGACGAGCAGGGGGGGGGGAGAATGCCCAGTGCAAGCGATCGTGTCTAGCCGAACTCTGCCGCGGGGCCTGTCCTGCGAACGTGGCCGAAATGCGACCGCAGCGGCGCACCCATCAAGGACTCCTGCGACACACGGGGCGTCCACCCAGCGTCGGCCAGCATCAGGTGAAGGGAGGAAGGGAAGAGGAGGAGGAGGAGGAGGACGACGACGACAAAGGGGGAGGGGACAGGCGGAGGAATAGTCAAAAACCAATCGTAGACAATGCCGATGCTGTCGTCGTCACCGCCGTCGTCGACGTCAAAGTCGGCAAAGTCGAGGCTATTAAAGTCGTCGTCGTCGATATCGCTTGTCGTCTTCAAAATCAACGCTGTCACCGTCGAAATCGTCGTCGTCGTTGCATTCGTCAAAGTCGTCATCATCGTCCTTGAAAGCGCCGTCATCAAAGTCATCGCCAAAGTCGACCTCGTCACCGTCAAAGTCGTCGTCGTCGTCGCTGTCGTCATCATCGCAGTCGTCAAAGCCGCGTTGTCAATGATGACGACGACGGTAACGCGGTCGAGTTGGGGAGGGGAGGGGGAGGAGCGAAGGAGAAGTGAGGACAGGGCAGAGAGGTCGCTGCCAGCGCAACTGTGTATCCTCCATTCTGGTTGTTCAAATAATTTCGCCGTCGTGTTGTTTGACAACTCACACGCGAGGGCGCTCTGAGGGGGTCCGCCGGAGAAGACAATGGCGGGGCGGGTTGGGAGGGCAACGGGTGTCAGCCAGCCCTCGAAGATTAGCCCAAGCAAGATGGCCCCCTGAGGACCCCAAGGTGGTCCCAAGGCGATCCAAGCTGGTCTCGAGGTGGCCCAGGACGCGACAAACAAGTGACCTTCGCTGTCTTGCCTTTCAGGGCTCCAGCGGGCTTCTCGGACCCAATGGCGGCCTCAAGAGGACCCCCACTGACCCCAAGAACACTCCAGGATAATTCCAAAAGCCAACACGAGGGCCAAAAGCGCCCCAAGGCGGCTCCAAGGATCTCAACGAGAGATCAAATTGGGCCCAAAGGTGGAGCATGCGAGTCCTCCAAAGGACGTCTGGTGAACGAGCAACGCCGAGGCTTCGGTCGGGCGCACAAGAAGCACCCGAGAAGCTCACCAGAGGCCCAAGAGACCTGGAAGAGGCCCCCAAGAGCAATCCGAAGAGCCTTGAAAAACCTCAGGCGTTTCAATGCGCTTCCCGTCTGAGGGGCCAGGGGAAAACCGCAAAAGCCCACAATGGTACCGAGAGTGTCACCAGTGTGGTTGCCACAACCGATATTGTCCGTGGTGGCCAAAGATATGATGGGCCTGTTTTCCACCACCACCACCACCGTAAGTTGGAGGGGGAGGGGGTCCTTCTCCTCCTCCTTCCCCTCTCTGTCATCATCCTCCTCCTCCTCCTTACCCCCTCCAACTTCTGGTGGTGGTGGTGGAAAACAGGCCCATCAAGATGACTCAGACACGCCCGCGGACAGCCTGCGAGGTGATCCCAAGAGGGCCCCAGGGTGCCCAAAGCCTGCTCCAGGGTGGCTTAGGCAGCCTCTCGAGCAGGTTGCCGAGGAGGCCATAATAATCGTTGATACCTTTGCGTTGCGATGAATGCGGCCGTCTCGTCCTCTTGGCCGCACACGAGTTCAAAGAGACCGACAGGCGGCCCCAAGATGGCCCAGAACGGCCTTACGACAGGCGCAACAGGGCTCCAAGAGAAGTCCAGAAGCCAAGAGGTCCCTCAGAGTCGAAAAGGCCCACGCGGCCTACAAGAGCGCCCCAGGAGGCTACCCAGCGGCGCCACGAGAGCCCCATGAGTACCACGAGGTGAACCCAGGAGGGCCCCAAGAGCTCCCAGGAAGAAGAACATCACGTGATTTGAGGCGCGGGTCAATCCACACCATATGGTTATGCATCCTGCTGCAACGACTCCTCATGCTCCCTGTGATCCTCAACCCTCTTCACACTCCTTCTCCTCCGCCTCCTACTCCTCCTCCTCCTCCCCCTCCTCCTCCTCCTCCTCCTCCTCCTCCTCCTCCTCCTCCTCCTCCTCCCGCTCATCCTCCCCCTCCTCCTCAAACTCCTCCTGCTGGTGAGGGGCTCGAAAGTGGACGAGAGAGGAGAAGGAGGAGGAGGAGGAGGAAGAGGAGGAGGAGGAGGAGGAGGAGGAGGAGGAGGAGGAGGAGGGGGGAGAGGGGGAAGAGGAGGAGGAGGAGGAGAAGAATGAAACAGGAGGGAACCTGGGCTTGTTAAGATTAATTACCCCTTTTGCTCATTTTTGCTCCGGGCCGGGCTCCCCTTCTCATGACGCTGCCGCCGCCCCACTCTTTCGCAGAGCCTGGGACACACACACACACACACAAACACACACACACACACACACACACCGTGTCGGCCGATCGCACTCGACACTTCGGGAATCAGCATGGACGGGATAACATGGACGGAATCCTGCTACGATTGAAACTTGAACGTCACATTCTGGAGAAGAAGACTGGGGAACAAAAACGAACACGAAGAGGAAACGGAAGGGTAGTGGGATGGACAAGGAGTCAATGGCGAGAACAAAAACGGAGGAGGGGAATGGAACACGGGACAGCGGAGAGCGAAAAAGGAAAGACCGAAAGCGAGAGGATAGGACAGGTAGAATACCACAGCCCCTGCAAGTGCGGAGTAGAGTCGGGGGCGGCGGGGTGGTCGGCAGTCTGCGAGGCTCGAAATAATATTCAAAAACCGCCGCAGGCGCCGAGTGTCTACGCAGTACACGACGCGCCCGCCGCAGGCGCCGAACTCAGCAATATTGGTAGGTCGCAGGTGGGTCGTGGATGGGTCGCGAATCGGCCGCGGGTGGGTCGCGGTTGACTCGCGGGCGGGTCGCGGGTGGGTCGCGGGCCGCGGGCGAGGACAACGACAACAACAACAACAACAACAACAACAACAATCATGTTAAGACTATTCGCTCTGATCTGCTCGCGTGCCACTCAACACGAATACCCCGAACCCTCGATACCCGCCCTCTTCGTCCTCGACTGTACCCCATGGGGGGGGATATCTTTCTTACCTGCAACGCGTATGCCGCGCAGCCCCTGAAGCAGGGGGGGAGAGGACGGATGGAAAGAAGGACAAGGGGGAGGAAGATGGAGCACGGGCTATGAGCAGAAAACACGTGGCTGAACCAGACGGGCACATCGGGCGGGTAGACCCTACCAGGCGGATCGGGAAGGAGGGCCCAGGCGGCCAATTCGAAGGCGGGTTGCTCAAGCGTGCGTCCTGCATGAATCGCGAGGAAATCTCGAGCGACAGCCAGATGTCCAAATCAATCGTGGGGAAATCCACAGCGAGAGCATGACTCCTGAAGGTCGAGGGTGCGGCGTCTGAATAAGTTACAAAGAAGTCCCTCGCGAGAGCGCAATTCCTGAATACCTTGTGAGGAAATCCCGCGCGAGAGCGCGATTTCGGAAGTATCGGGCGGGAGCCGTTGTTGTACAAGTTCTGGGGCCAAAAACGCAGTTTGACCCTGGTGATATCCCCTGATATAGAAAGAAAAAGGTGCGGGCCCTGGGGAAGCACTTCAATTGAAAAAAACACATTGGTCACCGGAGGGGGATCAACCATACTTATTCTTCGATAATGAGAGTTGAACCACAACAACAACAACAACAACAACAGCAGCAACAGCAGTAACAGCAGCAACAACAACAACAATCATTGTTGGACTGTTCGCTCTTACTTGCCCGCGTGTCATCCAAAACGAGTTCCCCACCCCCTCGATACCCGCCCTTTTTGTCTTCCCTTTGGGGGGATTCTTTCTCTTTGCGGGGGGCGGCGGGCTTAGACAGGCGGGCAAGACTGAACTGGCGGACAATCCTTCGTGGGCGTACATGTGCCCGCCATTGGAATTGGTGTGGGCCCTGCAAAATGAGGGGGGGGAACGAGGGAGAGTGGGAGGAAGGGAGGGGGGAGGGACGAAAGAAGAGGGAAAACGCAAGGAAAGAAGGGGTGAAGAGGGGGGCGGTTGATTAGAGGCAGAGAGAGAGAGAGAGAAAACAAAAAAATGGTAAGGGAGGTAGAGAAAGAAAGAGAGAGAGAGAGGGGACAGAGAAAGAAAGAAAGAGGGAGGGAGGAGGCAGGAGAAGGGAGGGAAAAGGGAGAAGGGAGAAGAGGGAGAAGGGATAGGGCAGAGAGGCATAAGGATGAGGGAAGAGAGGAGGGAGAGAGAAGGGAGGAGAGGAGGGAGGAGGGAGGAGAGGAGGGAGGAG
>CAUYUJ010018664.1:60059-107559 GCA_963575745.1 Prorocentrum cordatum | reverse complement strand
GCGAGATGGCACAGCGACCCTACGCCGCGGCTTACGCGGGCCGCCAGCGCGGCACGCAAAAATCATGGAGACGAGGGCGCTTGCGCGCGACCTCACGCGGGCAGCTCATTGGCGGCGCGCTCAGGGGGGGGAGAGGGAGGGGGGCAAGCTTCTTTCAAAGGGCCCAAGGACACACCAAGAAATACACACAAATAAAATGATTCCCCATATTTTCCCATATTTTCTGGGTTTTTGTCTTCCCGCCCAATTCCTATATTTTCCCATCTTTCCTGGTAGTCGACGATCAATTGTGTCTGTGTGTTTTTCCCCCTCCTGATTCTTAGAAGGAGGCTGCTCCTTCGAAGGCGGGGGATTACATTCCTGCCGGAACCGGGACGAGCTCCGGGGCTACCCTGCGGCTCTGGCTTCTCAATCCGAAACCCTCTTGGCCCTCCACGAGCTATCCAGGAATTGGGAAACGCTTAGAGAAGGCCTGACGGAACACTCTGCCACTTCAGGCAAATCGCGCCGACCCGAGCGATCCGCGCGGACCGTCGCAAGTTCGTGCTTGTGTTAGGTCGGGCATGTCCTCCCACAGGCGGAATTTGGATGACAAATCAAAAAAAACCTTTTTTTTGAAACAAAAAATGCCCAGAAATAGTCAAAGAATCGTCCCCTGACTATTTTTTCTAGTTTCTATTTTTAAATATTCCTCCTGTAGAGGGACCCGCCCGACTCAATGCTTGCGCCGCCGTGCTTCTTCGGCTCACAGGGCTGTTTGTTCCTCGCCCCCCTCTCCCCTCGCCATCGCTCGGACGTCCCTTCCCCGCGCCTGCTTCGGCTTCGCGCGCGCGCGTAGTTTGGCGGCGCGCACAAGGGAGTGGAGGGAGGGGGGACGGCTTCTTCGAAGGAGGCTGCTAAGAAGCCCCCCCCTCCCCCCAGACCCCTCTGCGCGCGGCTGAAGAATATTCCCCAGGCTGATCCACCAGGAGCTCCTCCGTGGCCCTCGCCGTGAAAAAATGACACACGCCCGAGCCATGCCGAGCCCCTCGCTGCGCCGGCGGTCCCCCCCGCGGCAGCAAGAGGCAGGCGAAAGAGAGGCAGGGTCAGGGGGATGTTGGACGAAATGCTCAAAAAAACATACCCACAAATAGCCAAAAGTGGTTGGAAAATCGTCCCCAGACTATTTTCTCACTGGTCTCGAATATTCCTCCTGTAGAGGGGCAGGCCCGGCTCAAAGTTGGGTCGGGCCTGCCCCCCACACAAGGGGATTCTGGACGAAAAAGCCAAAACATTCTCGAAAAATACTTTAACGTAGTCAAAAAAAACTCAAAAAAAACGTCGCCAGAATTTTCTCTGACTGTTCTCGAATGTTCCTCCTCTCCTGTAGAGGGACAGGCCCGACTTAAAGGCAAAGGCAACACGAACGGACGAAGGCGTGCGCCCACGCACGCCCTGCCGCCCCCCCCCCCCCCCACACGGGCTCCGGGCCGGAGCTCCGGCGGGTGCCCAGGATTGCACACGTGTCTCGCCAAGGCCTCCTCCTCCTCCTCCTCCCTCCTCCTGCTCCTCCTCCTCCTCCTCCTCCTCCTCCTCCTGCTCCTCCTCCTCCTTGTCCTCCTCCTCCTCCTCCTCCTCCTCCTCCTCCTCCTCCTCCTCCTCCCTCCTCCTCCTCCGCGACCTTGAGTTCTCAAAGCACGTCGGACCAAGACGTGTATATACCCCCCATCCCCCCATGTTCAAAACTGACGGGTTTGGGCTGCAGGCCAGAGGCCAGGGACAAAAAATGTGAGCGCTTCAACTTTCGCTGTGGGGGGGAGGGGTGAAGCAGGGGCACTTCGCTGGTGCGGTCGTTCATCGTGCTGCATCCCCCGACCGCCATGGGTGTGCACACTTCTTGTCCGGGCACCGTCGCGACCTCCGACCAGCGGCCAGCCCAGAGGGGGAAAGTGGAGGGGGCGGGCCGTCTCGGAAGGCTCGGAGGCCCCCCGGGCCTTGCGAGCGTTTTCTTAGTCGGCGTTTCGACAGCGGGCGGAAGGTGGGGGGGGGGGGGGCGGCGGGGGGGTCTGGCTCCGTACCTCTGCCTAGCGCGGCTGTCTGCGACAGTGCGTCTTGTGAGGGGAGACTCCGCCTGCTCGAAGCAGGCGCCAAAAACAGCCAAGATCTACTCCACGAGGGGGTGGGGGGAGGGGGGGGGTGCGAGGGCCCGCGCCGATCGGCAAAAAAATGAATAAAAAACGACCATCTTCTGACAAGTTCTCTGATTCTTCCCCGGGGACGCGGAGACCTTTTCGAGAAAATCGGAGGGCGTTTGAGGAGCCCCGCCGCCTTCTGGGAGGGCATCCTCCCTCTCGCTTCCCGCGCCCGCTCAACCCGCCGATCCGACTCGACCGTGCCGTGGACGCCATGTGGGTGCTGCTCACCGCTACCCGTCGGTCAGAAGAAGTAGTCGAAAACATGAAGCAGGAAGGCAGATAAAGCAGATTGGGTTCTGGCCCTCCCAGAATAACAAAAAACAGCACAAGCAGATCCATTCTCGGAGCAGGAAGGCGCTAGAAGTAATTTGTTAGGCGGGACCTACTGGGAAGTCGTCGGAAGGACTAGGAAGAATTGAGCCCCGTTGGGGGGCTGCTGCGCCTGATTAGGCCGCGGATTGAGCGGGATCAAGCCGGACTAAGCGAGATCAGACTGGATCAAGCGGGACTTAGCAGGATGAAGCCGATGTCGGACTACGGCAAATTCAGAATCTGACCCCCCAGGAGTTGCATCCGAAAGATTAGGATCTGGGAATCCAAAAACACTCACTTGGGGTTTCTTAAGAAGCGTGGGGGAGTACCCCCTCGACGGGGGTCAGCCTCGCCTCGTCGTCGCGCCGCGACGAGGGTCGATGTGGGGCTGTCGGCGGGGGTGACGGCCCCCCGACGCTTATCAAGAAACTCGGAGGAAGCGGCGGAGGAGGAGGAGGAGGAAGATGAGGAGGAGGAGAGAAGGAGGCGGAGGAGGAGGAGGAGAAGGAGGCGGAGGAGGAGGAGAGAAGGAGGAAAAGGGGGCGATGAGGAGGAGGAGGAGGAAGAGCAGGAGGAGGAGGAGGATCTTCAACGACGGGCGCGTGCTCAGCTCCCCGCCCGGCCCGACGGGAGCGCCTTGGAAGCCAGCGCCCGCGCCTGCGCCTCTCCCGGGGCAGGGGCGCGGGCCCGACGGGAGCGCCCGAGCGCCCGACGCCGCCGCCGCCGCCAACGACGACGCCGCCGCCGCCGACGACGACGACGACGACGACGGCGACGACGACGACAACGACGACGACGACGACGACGACGACGACGGCGGCGACGACGACGACGGCGACGACGGCGACGTCGGTGGTCGATGGTCGGGGGTCGGGGGTCGGGGGTCGAAGGTCGAAAGGCATGGATCAAGTGTTTGCCGTTTTGATACTGCATCGTTTCCGGAAGCAGTCCCGGAGGCCCCCCTGGCGATCCGAAGGCCGACGACGACGACCCCATTCCTCGGCCATCACTCCTCCTCCTCCTCCTCCTCCTCCTCCTCCTCCTCCTCCTCCTCCGCCTTCTCCTCCTCCTCCTCCTCCTCCTCCTCCTCCTCCTCCTCCTCCTCCTCCTCACATAAAACAATACCTCGCACCACAGACGCGCCGGTAGGATGTGCCAGGCGTTTCGCCTGAGGCATCCTCACAAGTTATGATCAGTAAGCTTGAGGTTTCCAACAAATACATGGACGGTGGGCAATTGATTTACAATGTGTGGCTCTAGCGCTAGCGCCGCACAAGACCGTCTTGAAGGGTGCGCAACAGCTACGCAGATGGAGGGCGTTTCCTGTTCGCGCCAAGTCTGCGCCGAGAGCTACGCGGCCGCACGCGACGGTCCACGGCGGCGGCATGCCAGATTGATAATCGCATAGTGGACCGCAACGCGATGGCCTCTTCCACCTGATGCACAAGGTACAACATCATGGAGCCCCGACGCTTCCAGCATCAAGGCTGAGCCCGCCGAAAACCGAGGCTCTCGCCACGGAACATTCCTCCAAAGTTGCATTGTCGCGCTGAGGACCTCGCACCCTGGTGGAATGTCCCATCAGAGACCTAAGTTGGAACTAGCGGAGGAGCGCGTGTCAAATCACCTGCCGAATAAGCTAACCCCGAAAATGGAAAGTGCTCAAACGAACGAACGATGCCGCACCCCTCTTGCAGTTCTCTTGCGCATCAAGGAGTAAGCGCTCTGTACAGCAGGTATCAGAGCTTTCTCCTGGTCAAGTCAGAAGTCAGCCTGCGCCCCAACTCCCGTAGGAGCGGTCGTCCGAAAACGAGGCAGCGCTCAAAGCGTTAAACTACATGTGCTGCGCCACCTCACAGCGTTGCGATCACTGCTACGTAAGCTGCGTGACAGAATCAGCAACAATAAATATTAACACAACTACTCTGCTTGAACTGCAACAATATCCCTCCAACGAGGATGACGCCGGCATGACACCAGAGCATTCTGCGACTTCACTTCTGCGGATCGCCGCGTGAACAGTGCGACTGCGAATTTGGTTTTCTGGGCCGCCCGAGTCACCTCCCAATTCTCGCACCCCGTAGCCCACCCAAAATTCAGCTTCACCTCGCGTGGCTCGAAATATGTTCCTCACCATTTGTTGCCACGCCGACTGAAGTCAGTTGCCGAAGCTGGAGGTCATCGCCGAACAATCACAGGCGTAGAGGGCTGTTAAGGCAACCAAAGCATCGAACAACGTGAGTCGCGATTGCACTGGATATGACTGGCAACACAAAACATCTCTGAATTGCGCGAAGCATCTCCAAGCGACATAAAACTCAGTACGAAAACTCTGTTTCGTGGAAACTGCCCGCGCAGATCTGCCTTCCCAGCTATCGCTCACCTCCCGTAGGGGGGCACCACCTCGATATTAGTGCCAGCAATGCGCACGTGCGCAGACAATTACCCAGAGCTGTTAATGAGCACCTTCGGTTTCCCCATGTGCACCTTCAGGCCGCATTATTGAGCTTTTGGTTGAAGGTCATCAACCTTTTTCGCTACGTCCGTCTTACTTGGAGCGACAAAGGACACGTCGTCCGCATAGCGCAAGTTAGTAAGCGGGTCGTTTGGCGATTCTATGACCATGCCGTGGAAGTGCCCGATCATCCTGTTGTGAAGCCCATGCCGTCGGAGCAAGCACGTGCAACAGGCATGGCGGCTCCCAGAACATTCAGGACCTCGCCGCGGGTAGCCCTCTGTGCGAAACATGAGCAACTCTTGCGGGCGCGCCGTGGTGTCGTCCCACTGACGCCGGGGCATGCCGCTGCCCGTGCATAAACTTGCTCAAGCTGCCCCAAATTCGAGGGTTTTTCTCTGCCAGGCGGTCTCCGCAAAGCGGGTTTTCAGCGTGACTCCCTGGCATGGTTTCCAATGGTGACGGCCACCTCCTGGGCCGTCGCCGAGCTGGGCACTCATGAAAACGCATGTTTGCGCCTTCCACTGGGGACCCCATCAACCTCGCAATCCTCATTGTCCTCCTCATCCTCCTCCGTCTTCTACTCCTCTTCGTTTTCCTCCCTGGTGAACATCCAGCAGCGCTAACATTGAGATCGCAGAATTCCTATGTTGGACAGAAATTCACGCATGGATTTACCCGTAAGTACACGAAGCCAAAGATTGGACGGCGAAAGGGGGGGTAAACCACCAACAAAAAAAACAGCCTGATTGGATCACACGCATGCCCTCAACGGGATAATGTCCGAGATGCTGTCCAGGCCCGCTACCCTCACTTGAATCCTGGGACTTTGCTAAAAGGGGTGGAAAACATGAGCGCGGGAAGGGGGAAGCAGGGAATAGCGGAAAGGGGCCAGGGGAAGCTGTGCCCAATTACACGGTGGTGCCAACTCCTACGTTTTTCCTTCCTCCTCCTCCTCCTCCTCCCCCCCTTCCTCCCCCTCCTCCTCGTCATATTCATCCCCATCCTCATCCCCATCATTTCCCTCACCCCCCTCATGTCTACACACGACACTGCAATTGCTGGCAAAAATGAGGGAGTGGGCGCGGGCGGGTCGCGGGTGGATCGCGGGCGGGTCGGGGGCGGGTCGCGAGGGGGTCGCGGGGCGAATCGCGGGTGCGTCGCGGGCAAGGACGACGACAACAGCAACTACTACAACAACGCTCACGTTAAGACTGGTCGCTCCTATCTTCTCGCATGTCACTTAATATGCATATCCCAAACCTTGCACACCCGCCCTCTTCGCATTCGATCGCACCCCCTTTTGGGGGGCAGATTCACCCCCTGTTACGCGCGGGCAGCGAAGCCCTTGAAAACGAAGGGCACCTGATAACGAGGGAGAACGAGGACGAAGGGATCGGAGGAATGGACGGGAGTGGCAGGAAGGAGGGAGGACGATGATTTACGCTGCGAATGGCGACTCAGCTTGCGCCATGGCTTGCGCCAGCGACTCCAACACACGTCAACGATAAGTTTCGCCATGGGTCGCGCCATAAAGAGCGCCGCGCACCGCCCCCGCGAAAGAACAGATCGTGGATACCCCCACGGGGGGGCGCATAGCTGCGAACTGGCGCCAGAAAGAAATTCCGTGGAACCCTGAAATGAAGCGGGGCGTCGGGAGAAGGGGGCGGAAGGACAGCGACAACTGCAACCGCGTCGAGAGGAGCACGGGGACGCGAAGTGGATTGGGATGGAGTGGACAAGAGTAGGGTCTCAGGAGGAGGAACGGCAAGGAGTGGAGAAGAGGAACCGGGAGGAGCGCGGAAGAGCGGGGGGCGCACGGGGGAATCTGGAGGTGGGGCACGGAATAATATGGGAGAAACGCGGAATGCGAGCGGGAAGGGGTGGGGATTGTTGGGGCGGGACGGGGCGGCCCGGGGGGGAGTGGACGGAACGCGAAGAACTGAGGAAGAGCACAATGGAGTACAAACGAAATGAAGATGAAGATAAAGGGAAAGAATAGGGATGACTGGGAAAGAACGCTGAAAAGTGGGAGCAGGCGGATACGAGCGGAGACTGGCGCGGAAACAAAGCGCGGGGGGGTTGGAAGGTACCCGAAAGCCTCCCACGACCTCCGGGGGGCCTCGGAATGGCCCCGATGGCCACCGAGCAGTTCCAGAGACTCCGAAAACCTGCGGGAACGCCCCGGGGGCCTCGTCGAGGGAGGTTTTCATTCGAAGCCTGCAGAAGAACCTGGGCCAGTGGAACACGCGCGTCTTAAAGGCCAGCAGACCGTGCCCCGGCAAGCGGCGGACCGTCGGCCTGGCCAGTGGCAACGCTGGCGATGCACACACCGACCCGCGGCAAGCCGACCCCAAGATGGACAGACAGCGGGCGCACCACGACGACGACGACCACGACGAGAGGAGGGAGGAGGAGGAAGAGGAGGAGGGAGGAGGTGGAAGAGGAGGAGGAAGGGAAGGAAGGAGGGAAGGAGGGAGGAAGGGAAGGAGGAGAGGGAGGAGGGTGGGGGCTGAAGGGCCGACAGGCTAGCCCTCGGCAGGCGGCGAGGCAGTCGCACGGATTATCGGCCTGGCTGCCTGAAGGGTCGGAATGCCGGGCTCCAGGCTCCAGTGGGGCCACAAAGGCCGACAGCGGGGCCACTCAGGGCAGCAAAGGGGCCACGAACGGCAGCGAGAGGGCCACGAAGGGCGACAGCGGGGCTACGAAAGGCATGCGTATAGGGTCACGACGGGCGACTGCAAGCGGGGGCCACGAAGGGCATACAATGCAGGGCCAAAATGGGCAGCGACGGGGCCACTGAGGGCAGCAACGGGGCCACGAAGGGCAGCGAGCGAAGGCGACCGCGGAATCAGCACGGGCAGCGAGGGGCATCCAAGGCGGGCGAAGGGCAGCAAGCGGCGACTGCAGTCCCTAACGGGCTGGTCGGGCGGGCAGGCCCAGACGGGCGGGTCGAGCGGGCAGGTCGTTGAAGCGTAAATTCTGCTTGAACCGCCAGGCAATATGCAGCGGGAGCGCGATTCCTGAGTGTCGAGGAGCGGCATATGAATAAATTGTAAGGAAATATCAAGCGGGAGCCGCGATTCGGTGGTAAGTGGCGAGGAAGTCCCAAGCGAGCGCGCGATTCTTCAATAAATTGTAGGGAAATATCACGCGGGAGCCGCGATCCGGTGGTAAATTGGAACGAAGTCCGAAGCGAGAGCGCAATTGTTCAATAAATTGTAAGGAAATATCACGCGGGAGCCGCTGTTGTTGTAAACCGGGGACAACAACACAGTTTGACTCTCAACACTTTCCCTCATAAGTAACCGGGCGCGAGCCCCGGGAAGGGCACTTAAACAACAGCAACAACAACAACAACAACAACAACAACAACAACAACAACAACAACAACAACCACCACATCCACAACCACAACCACAACAAACAACAAACAACAAACAACAAACAACAAACAACAAACAACAAACAATAAACAACAAACAACAACTACAACAACAACAACAGCAGCAGCAGCAGCAACAACAACAACAACAACAACAGCAGCAGCAGCAGCAGCAACAACAACAACAACAACAACAACAACAACAACAACAACAACAATTCAAAGACCGTTCGCCCTTATATGCTCGAGTGTCTAATAACGCGTATTTCCCAAACCCTCGATACCCGCCCTCTTCGTCTTCGATCGAACCCCTTTTGGGGGGTACACCTTTCTTCCCTGCAGGCCGGGCCCCGGCAAGCGGCGGGGCGGCCGCGGACCGTCGGCCTGGCCAGCGGCAGCGCTGATCGGCGGGGCGGCCGCGGACCGTCGACCCGACCCCAAGGACGACGGACAGGGGACCGACGACGACGACGACGACGACGACGACGTCGAAGACGACGGCGACGACGACGACGAGCGAAAGCGAGAGCGAGAGAGAACGACAGCAGGGCCACGGAGAGCACGAAGTAGGCCACGAAGGGCGACAGCGGGGACACGAAGGGAATGCGTATGGGGCCACGAAGAGCGCGAACGAGCGGCGGCCACGGAGTGCATATAATGCGGGGCCACAGAAGGCAACTATGGGGCCACTGAGGGTAGCAACTAGGCCACGTAGGATAAAGAGGGGGACACAAATGGCGACAGCGGGGCCACGAAGGGCATGCACATGGGGCTACAACGGGCGCGACTCCTGGGTGCCTGGGTGTCGGGAGCGCGGCGCCTGGGCAAATTGCAAGAAATTCCAACGCAAGGCCATTCTCCAGTAAATTGCAAGCAAGTCTCCAGCGAGAGCGCGACTCCAGAGCGCCGGGAGAGCGATTCCTGAATAAATTGTAAGGAAGACCCAAGCGAGAGCGCGATTCCTGAATAAGATGCGAGGAAGTCTCGGGCGGGAGCGGGGGTCCTGGCTAAATTGTAAGGAAGTCTCAAGCGGGAGCCGTTGTTGTTGTAACCCGGGGGCCAGGGGCCCAGTTTGAGCAGGAAGACTTTCCCCGTCAAAAAACAAGGTGCGAGCGTCGAGGGGCACACTTTGATTGAGAAAATTAGTATGCACCGGTGGGGGGGATCAACAATAATTATTCTTCAGAAATGAAAAATTCAACAACAACAACAACAACAACAACAACAACAACAACAACAACAACAATAACAACAACAACCACGACGACGACGACGACGACGACGACGACGACGACGACGACGACGACGACGACACCAACAACAGCAGCAGTAGCAACAACAACAACAACCATCAGTTCAAGACTGTTCGTTCTTACCTGCGCGTGCGCCATCCAACACGCATATGCCAACACAACTCGGCCTCCGCCCTCTTCGCCTTCGATCGTGCCCCCCTTGGGGGTAATTTCTTCCCTACCTGCTGCGGGCAGTTGTTGCGGCCCCTAGAACAAGGGAAGGAGGGGAGGAGTGACAAGACAAGGGCCAGGGAGAAGGATGGAGCAGAGGTCGGGCTTGTCCCCCTACAGGCGGATTTTGGAGGAAAAAAACAGATACCCTAAAAACATAAGTGCTGAAAACTTGTCCCAAAAATCGTTCCCAGACACTTTTGACTATTGTTGAACAGTTCTCCTGTAGGGGGACAGACCCGACATGGTCACTAGAGAAATTTGCAGGAGGGTTAGGAGCAGAAGCAGAAGCGGCGAAACCAGCCTTGGTGAGAGCTGGACGGATGGGCCCTCACGGGCAGGCCGGGCAGGCGGGCCTGGCCGGCCAGGTCGACCGGGCGGGTGGCCACAGCGGCAACCCGTCACGAAGGAAAGTTCGAGCGATGGAGCGATTCCCAAAAAGATCGTTATGGAATCCAGAACGAGGACGTGATTCCTGGGTGTCGAGGGCGCGGCGTCGGAATAAAGTGCGAGGACGTCCCAAACGAGGGCGTCAGGTCTGCATAGTGTGTGAGGACGTCCCGCGAGAGAGCGCGATTTTGGAATAGCGTGTGAGGACGTATCAGGCGGGAGCCGTTGTTGTTGTAGTTCGGGGTTCCCTTGTAAAAAAACAGGGTGCGAGCCCCTGGAGAAGGACGTCAATCCAAAATACAATGATTGCCGCGCTGGGGGATCAACATACATTTATATTTTTATATATATATATATTCTGGCGAAATCAAAACTCAACAACAACATCAACAACAACAGCAATATCAACAAACCACAACAACAACAGCAACAACAGCAACAACAACAACAGCAATATCAATGAACAACAACCACAACAACAACAACAGCAACAGCAACAACAACAGCAACAGCAACAGCAACAGCAACAGCAACAGCAGCAGCAGCAGCAGCAGCAGCAGGAACAGCAGCCACAGCAGCAGCAGCAGAAGCAGCAACGACAACAACTCAACAACAAGCAGGATCCACCGGAGGGAACGCCACTTCTGCCACGCACCCAAAAGCAATGAATGACCGTTCTGCCCACCCTACTCCGGCTAAAACAATTATGTGTTGTCATGGTGAGATAACACATATTGTTGTTACGCTAGTAGCGCTTTGGTTTTCGTATTAGCGATATGCCCATAAAGCTCTTACAGCGCGTTCTTAAAGTGCTTATGAGCAGCCCGACCGGCGCTTTACCATTCCGCTTTAGATCTCGACGTGGGCTGGCGGGGCCCGACCCGAACAAGGGCACTGCGACCGCGCGCACCGCGAGCACTCCGGTATGGGAGGTCTCCGTGGAGACCAGCGGGGCGCGACGGGACTCCGGAAATGACTTCTAGGGACTGCCGTCTTGCGAGGGACTCCATTCTGGTCGACGTTGAGGCCAAGACTCGAGAGCCTCATTAGATCCTCCACGTTGGCCGAGGCTTCTCCACGACGGCGAGGACCCTCTGTTTTTCATCACCTGCCGCATGTCAGCGGCTGTACGATGATTATTCATACGGCCCGCAGTGTTATTATCAAGACTTTTCGTGCTTCCGTATAATAGTAAGATCCGTCTTATCACTGCAATCATGGTTCCTCCTCCTCCTCTTCCTCCCCCTCCTCCTGCCCCTCGTCATCCCTCCTCCTCCTCCTTCTCCTCCTCCTCCTCTTCCTTCCCTCCATTCCCTCCCTCCCTATAAGCTCGTGCGAGACATCCTCGAATTCGCAGCGTATGTCGGTGTCCTAGGTAGTGATATCGTCAACACTGAAAAGGGCTCGAGTCCGCCGACGGAACGAATCGAACCCACCCGACCCCGCCTTGGAGTTCCTGGACCCCCCCTGGGCCTCCTGGGACGGCTGGCGGCGCGGGCGAAGGGGCCGTGGAGCCCCCTCCCGCACCCCTGATGGCCACCCCCCCTCCTCAGACCGTTCTGGATTGGTGGCTGTCAGGGTCGACAAAACTAGAGTGGCGGGGCACAAACTCGTGTTCCGCCGAACGTATGTTTTCTGTCGTAGGTGTGCCAGGTGCGCCCGCGACAGGTGGTCGGGTTTCCCCATGTCACCCTGGGGCCCAATGGGTGATCGGGGGTAGGCTCAATCGTCTCTGGGAGGGTACACATCCCACCAGTGGGAAGCCCCTTTGGTGGCTGGCCCTCAGAAGGCACTATTTTCTGACTCGGCCCGGGGGCGGCCCGATGCGGCCACGAGGCCCGCGCCACGATTCCATGGGGCGTCGTGTTCGTTCGTATCCAGCAGAATCCAGCTGAATGCCTCTCTCCCCCCCTCACTCCTCCCTCACTCCCTCACTCCCCCCCCCCTCCTCCCCTTTCCCTCCCCCTTCCGTCCTCCATCATCCATCCTCCCTCCTCCTCGCCCCTCCTCTCTCTTCCCTCCTCCCTCTTCCCAACTCCCTCCTCCCTCCTCCCTCCAGCATCCAGCATCCAGCCTCCCTCCCCCCTCTTTCGTCCTCCTCCTCCACCTCCTCCTCATCGTGTTCCTCCTCCTCCTCCTCCTCCTCCTCTTCCTCCTCCTCCTCTTCATCCTCCTCTTCCTCATCACCATCCTCATCCTCATCCTCATCCTCTCCTCCTCCTCCACGTATTCCTCCTCCTCCTCCTCTTCCTCCTCCTCCTCATCATCCTCCTCCTCAACGTCGTCCTTCCCCTCTCCTCCGCCTCATCTGGTTCATATTAGTGATGAAACGATTACGATGTTCATGATTATTGTGATTGCGATGGTGAACTTTGTCACCGTTATTAGTAGTAGTACTGGCACGATGAGTAACAGTAACCATATGAGCTGTATTGGCATTATTAGTAGTAGTAGTAGTAGTAGCAGCAGCAGTAGCAGTAGTGGTAGTGGTAGCAGTGGTAGTAGTAGTGGTGGTGGTAGTAGTAGTAGTAGCCGCAGTCATAGTATCATCCGTTGTACGACTACTAATCGTACTACGAGTCACAGTATTACCCGTTGTACTACTACTCCGAATGGCACCGATAAGTGGCAATACGATTATGATTACTTGGGATAGAATTACCAATTGTGTTATTACTGGGGCTACTAATAGTGATGCTACTAGTAATAATGCGACTACTACTGCCACCAGCACACTACTGCTACGACTACTTCTACAATTACTACTACTACTACTCCTACTACTACTAATACTACTACTACTACTACTACTACTACTACTACGACGACGACGACGACGACGACGGCTACTACTACTACTACTACTACTACTACTACTACTACTGCTACTGATACTACTACTACTACTACTACTACTACTACTACTACTACTACTACTACTATTACTACTACTGCTACTACTACGACTACGACTACGACTACGACTACGACTACGACTACGACTACGACTACGACTACGACTACTACTACTACTACTACTACACTACTACTACTACTACACTTACTACTACTACTACTACTACTACTACTACTACTACTACTACTACTGCTGCTACTATACCACTACAACTACCACTACCACTATACTACTACTACTACTACTACTACTACTACTACTACTACTTCTACTACTACTACTACTACTACTACTACTACTACGACTACGATTACGACTACGACTACTACTACTACTACTACTACTACTACTACTACGACTACTACTACTACTACTACTACTACTAGAACTAGAACTACGACTACTACTACTGCTACTACGACCACTACTACTACGACTAATACTACCACTACTACTACTACCACTACTACTACTAATACTACTACTACTATTACTACTACCGATGCTGCTGCTACTACTATTACGAGTGCTTCTACTACGACTACGACTACGACTACGACTACGACTACGACTACGACTACGACTACTACTACTACTACTACTACGACTACTACGACTACTACGACTACTACTACTACTACTACTACTACTGCTACTGCTACTGCTACTGCTACTACGACTACTACGACTACTACGACTACTACGACTACTACGACTACTACGACTACTATTACTACTACTACTACTACTACTACTACTACTACTACTACTGCTGCTGCTGCTGCTACTACTACTACTACTACTACTACTACCTACTACCACTACTAATCCTACTACCACTACTGATACTACTACTACTACTACTACTACTACTACTACTACAACTACTATCACTACTACTACTACTACTACTACTACTGCTACTACTACTACTACTGCTGCTACGACTATAACTACTAGCAGTAGTAGTAGCACAAAGATTAAGAGTAATCCCATGTTTATCATTGTTCGCATTGATGGTGGTGTTATCACTGTAGTATTCGTATTCTTCTTATGAGTAGTAGTACTGCGACGATTCGTAAAATTAGATTTCCTGGTAACATTCGTATGTTTCTTCTTATTACGTATTACTAGTATTCCTGTTCTGCTTATTTGCATGATTCGTACGGGTACTAGTACTACCCTTCGCCTTCAATACTAAAAATCATTCAGTAAGTGTTCGCCTTCTTGTGATATTAAAACGGGTACAAATGATCATTCAGTAAGGGGTACCATTAGTGTTAAGATTGTTCTCAGAGTTGTGCTTACCATTCTTCGCATTCGTAATACTATTATTAGTACCGATCGCACTACTGGTGTTTATACATATTCTTCCCAATAGTATGACTAATTGTTTCGTCTTCGCATCATGATTCGTCAACTTCTTCTCCTAATGATTACCCGTATGCTGAGGAATATGCATAGTATATGCTATTGGTATGTTTGTGCTTATCGCTACTAGTAGTACTAGTATCTTCTCAGTAGTATACTTATTATTCGTGGCAGCATTCTTTTCCGAACTAGTATGGTTCATCGTATGAGTCTTTCCCTTAACACTATGAATATATATTGTTCGCCGTAGACTTAGACTTTGCTTTTAGTACTACTAGTATGGTTATTGTTATTAGCAATCGCCAGACTAGTCTTATTCTTACTGACACTAGTAATACGATTAGTCTTATTCTTAATAAAATTCATATGTGTCTTCGCCGTCATCGTATTATTATTCGTATGTTTCTCATTATTCCTACTATTAGTACTAATCGTGGTCCTCTTCTTCAAAATATTATTAGCATTCGTATTAATAGTATTGTCCTCCTCCTCCCTCCTCCTCGTCACTGCTCCCTCATCAATCCTCCTCCCCCTCTTCCTCCTCCTCCTCCTCCTCCTCCTTCTCCTCCTCCTCCTCCTCCTCCTCCTCCTCCTCCTCCTCCTCCTCCTCCTCTCTCCTCCTCCTCCTCCCTCCCTCCCTCCTCCCTCCTCCCTCCTCCCTCCCTTCTCCCTCCTCCTCCTCCTCCCTCCTCCCTCCTCCCTCCTCCCTCCTCCCTCCTCCTCCCTCCTCCCTCCTCCCTCCTCCCTCCTCCTCCTCCCTCCTCCCCCTCCCTCCTCCCTCCTCCCTCCTCCTCCCTCTTCCTCTTCCTCCTCCTCCTCCTCCTGTTCTTCCTCCTCCTCATTCCTCCTTTTCCTTCCTCCTCCTCCTCGTCCTCTTCCTCCTCCTCCTCCTCCTCCTCCTCCTCCTCCTCCTCCTCCTCCTCACCGGCGCGCCCGCCCCTCGGCGATGGCCTCCGGCGCGGCCGACATCTCGAGTGCCACGGCGTGCGCTACGGGGAGCGCCGGAGAGGTGGCGGTGTCGGAGCCGATGGTGACCCACTGGCGGGCCGAGAAAACCTGGGGACGGGCCAGGAGGCAACTCCTGGGAGGTCTTCGCTGGAACGATGCAGGCCGATCAAGCCCGATTAGAGGGCTACGTCACCGGATCGGACCAGACTGAGCCCGGGATCAAGCTGAGTGAGCCGGATTTTG
Source organism: Prorocentrum cordatum (assembly GCA_963575745.1). NCBI lineage: Eukaryota > Dinophyceae > Prorocentrales > Prorocentraceae > Prorocentrum > Prorocentrum cordatum. The sequence continues at coordinate 91,901 of CAUYUJ010018664.1, read as the reverse complement.
CCAGATTGACCCAGATGAACCAACCTGGCTATCGACCGCGAGGATGCCAGCGCCGATACAGAATTTGACCTCCTAGGAGTTGCATCCTAGGACGGGGGGAGGTTGAGGCTTTAGGCCCGAGTCCACGCATGACGAGCAGTTTTTGTGCATGTTCGGCCCCTGTAGACCCTCGCACGCGGGGCCCTGGGACCGTCAGAACACGAGCTGGGATAAAAAAAAGCTGGTCCCGGGAGGCAACTTCTGGGAGTTCTTCGTTTGAACGACGAAGAGCCATGAAGCCCGATTGGGGGGCCATTCAGCGGTGCAGTAGGGACCCGACCACAAGAAACCTTCCACACGAAACCCAACCTTGAGAACCCAGGACGTCAATCGATTTTGGCGTGGGAGCGTGACGCTTTCCATGGCACAGCCATCGAAACCCAAGAAACCCAGGGCACCCTGGAGGCAAGCAGGGTGGTTCTTGGCATGGGCCCCAGCTGTATGAAGCCGTATCAGGCCCGAGATTGGGCCAGATAAAAGGGAATGAAGCTGGATTGCACGGGGTTCTACCAGATTTGGCCAGTTTTCGACCGCGGATATGCCAGCGCCGATGCTGAATCTAACCTCCCAGGAGTTGCATCCTCAGGGGCGTTCGAGGCTTTCGGCGCAAACCCTCTCGCGACATGGAAAAAATACGACGGGAGGTTTTCTGCTATCTTCGGCCTCTGGAGGCCCTCGGCCCTGGGACCCTCCCCCCCCAAACAAAGGTCCCGCGCAGTGGGTCGAGACCTCTGAGGGCCGACATTGTAAAAACACGGCGTCGGAGGTCTGGGGATTGTCTGAATGTTATGGCACTCTCTCCACGACCTCCGCGTCCCTCCTCCTCCTCCTCCTCCTCCTCCTCCTCCTCCTCCTCCTCCGCCGCGTCGCTGCGAGCGTAATTGGCCGCAGCGCGCCCCCGCCCCCCCCAAAAAATACTGCTGGACCTGCGGACGGCCTCTCGTCGCGCCACGGCTGGGTTCGCCTCGAACTTCTGGTCCGAGGGAGCCCCCAGACAGATCGGGGGTGGTAGTAGCAGCAGCAGCAGCAGGAATAGTAGTAGTAGTAGTAGTAGAAGTAGTAGTAGTAGTAGTAGTAGTAGTAGTAGTAGTAGTAACAGTAACAGTAGTAGTAGTAGTAGTAGTAGTAGTAGTAGTAGTAGTAGTAGTAGTAGTAGTAGTAGTAGTTGCTGTTGGTGCTGTCGTTGTAGTTGTAGTAGTAGCAGTAGTAGTAGTAGTAGTAGTAGTAGTAGTAGTAGTCGTAGTCGTAGTCGTAGTCGTAGTCGTAGTCGTAGTCGTAGTAGTAGTAATAATAATAGTAGTAGTCGTGGTAGTAGAAGTAGTAGTAGTAGTAGTAGTAGTAGTAGTAGTAGTAGTAGTAGTAGTAGTAGTGGTGGTAGTAGTAGTCGTAGTCGTAGTCGTACTAGTCGTAGTAGTAGTAGTAGTAGTAGGTAGGGTAGGTAGGTAGGTAGGTAGGTAGGTAGGTAGGTAGGTAGGTAGGTAGGTAGGTAGGTAGTAGTAGTAGTAGTAGTAGTAGAAGTAGTAGTAGTAGTAGCAGTAGTAGTAGTAGGATGAGTAATAATAGTAGTAGTAGTAGTATAATAGTAGTAGTCGTAGTAGTAGTAGTAGTAGTAGTAGTAGTAGTAGTAGCAGTAGTAGTAGTAGTAGTAGTAGTAGTAGTAGTGGTAGTAGTAGTAGTAGTAATAGTGTGGTAGTAGAAGTAGTAATAATAATAATAGTAGTTGTAGTAATAGTGGTAGTAGTGGTGGTAGTAGTAGTAGTAGTGGTAGCAGTAATAGTAGCAGCAGTAGTAGTAGTAGCAGCAGCAGTAGTAGTAATAGTAGTCGTAGTACTAGTAGTAGTCGTAGTAGTAGTAGTAGTAGTAGTAGTAGCAGCAGCAGTAGTAGCAGTAGAAGTAGCAGTAGCAGTAGCAGTAGCAGTAGCAGTAGCAGGAGCAGGAGCAGGAGCAGTAGCATTAGCAATAGCAGTAGCAGTAGCAGTAGTAGTAGCAGCAGCAGCAGTAGTAGTAGTAGCAGTAGTAGTAATAGTAGTCGTAGTAGTAGTGATAGAAATAGTAGTAGTAGTAGTAGTAGGGACAACAGCAGCAGTAGTAGTAGCACTAGTAGTACTAGTAATACTCGTAGTAGTAGTGGTAGTGGTAGTAGCAGTAGTAGTAGTAGCAGTCGTTTAAGTAGTTGTTGTCGTACTAGTAGTAGTCGTCGCCGTCGTCGTAGCAGTAGTAGTAGTAGTACTAGTAGTAGTAGCAGTAGTAGTAGTAATAGTAATAGTAATAGTAGTCGTAGTAGTAGTAGTAGTAGTAGTAGTAGTCGTAGTAGTCGTATTAGTGGTAGTAGAAGTAATAGGTGTAGTAATTACTAGTAGTACGAGTAGTAGTCGTAGTCGTAGTAGTAGCAGTAGTAGTAGTAGTAGTTAGAAGTAGTAGTAGTAGTAGTAATAATAGTAGTAGGTCGGGCCTGTCCCCCTACAGTGGGAGTTTGAGAAACAAATATTTAATCAAACTTCACTATACTCCCAAAATGCTCAAAGAATAATCAAAAGGATCGTCCCCTGACTATTTTTGAGTATTGTTGAACATTCCTTCTGTAGAAAGACAGGCCCGACTTAGTAGTAGTGGACAGAGAAGAAGATCGTGGCTCGAGTCGGCGGCGAGCGAGGGGGGGAAATGAGAAGGAGAAAGCCTTCTCAGAAGGCGGCGGAACTCCTGGGGAGCCCTCGCGCCTCCTGAGAGGTGTCGTTTGTCTTCGGGGAAGGCTCAGAAAACTTCTCAGAAGGCCGGGGGACGTCCGAGCCTTCTGAGAAAGCCTTCTCCTTCTCGGTCCCCGCCCTCGCTCGCCGCCGATCGAGGAGACTCCCAGGATCGGAGGCTCGGGCACTCTGGCCCGCTCTGGGCCTCCCGGTGCCTTCGGAAGCGACGGCGGCGTCGGAGTCGATGGGGACCCACTGGCGAGCCGAGAAAACCTGCGCACGGACAGGAAAGGGCGGGCCCAGACGCGAGCGTGTGTACGTATATTCGGCGTTTCGACATGGGGCGGAAAGGGGGGGGGGCAGGGAAGGGTCTGGCTCCAGACCTCTGCTGGATGCGTCCGCTTGCAGCAGGGCGCCCCATGGGAGGGACTCCACCTGCTCGCAGCAGGCGACAGAAGCAGCCAAGATCTACTCCACGGGGAGGAGGGGGGGAGGGGGGGAGGGGAAGGGGGGGGAGGGGGGGGGGGCGAGGGCCCGCGCCGATCGGCAAAACAACGACAAAAACAACAGCAACAAAAAAACAATCAACAAAAAAACAAAAGCAAAAAAAAAAACGACGACGGCCTCTGACGTCCAGAGGCAGGGCGGAGGCGCCCCGCAGCTGCCCTGCCGCCCGGGGGGGCCCAGCCGTAGAGCCCCGGGGCGGGGAGGAGGCGAGCGCGGACGGAGAACCTGCCGAGCCGACGTGGGCCCTGCTGGGAGCGGTCCGACGGGTGGCTTCTCGAGAAAACGAAGAGAGGCGTGAAGAAAAACACGCACTCGGAGGCCTCCTCAGGCCTCCTCCTCTCCCCTCCTCCTCCTCCTCCTCCTCCTCCTCCTCTTCCTCCTCCTCCTCCTCATCCTCCTCCTCCTCCTCCTCCTCCTCCTCCTCCTCCTCCTCCTCCTCCTCCTCCGCCTCCTTTTCCTCCCCCGCCTCCTCGAGCACACCGCTCGCCCCGCGTCCCTTGGAGGAGGCCTCCTTGGGCTCCCGGAGGCCTCCTCGGGTGGGGGTCCTCCGGGGGCCCGCCTGGGCTCCCGGAGGCCTCCCGAGGCCGCAGGGGGCCTCCCAGCGCCGAGGCTGGGTACACCGAGGGGGTCCTGCGGAGGACAGTGTCATCGAGCACTCCGCGATGGTGGTGGTGATGATGATGATGATGATGATGATGATGATGATGATGGGTGGTGGTGGTGATGATGTTGATGATGATGATGGTGGTGGTGGTGGCGATGATGATGATGATGATGATGATGATGATGATGATGATGATGATGATGATGATGATGGTGGGGATGCTGATGATGGTGGTGATAGTGATGCTTGTGACGAGGATGCTGATGTTTATGATGATGCTGATGCTGATGACGATGATGACTATAACGACGATCATGATGATGATGACGATGATGATGATGATGGTGACGACGATAATGATGGTTTTGATGATGATAGTGATGACGAGAATGCTGACGACGATGACGATGATCAGGATTATGATGAGTAGTATGATGACTATAATGGTGATGATGATGACGGTGACGATGATGATGTTGATGATGACGATGACGGTGACGGTGATGTTGGTGGTGAAGATGGTGATTATGATGATGGTGGTGATGATGATGATGGTGATAAAAAGTAATGCTGACAATGATGACGCCGACGATGATGATGATGACGATGATCATGATGATGATGACGACGATGATGACGATGATGATGATGACGATGAGGATAACGATGCTGACGACGATGACGATGGTGATGATGACGATGATGATAACGATGCTGACGACGATGACGATGGTGATGAGGATAATGATGATACTGAAGATGACGATGATGATGATGGTAGTGACAATGACGATGACGAGGATGAAGATGACGGTGACGATGATGATGATTATGATGATGAGCATCATGATGAGGATAATGATGAGGATAATAATGATCACCATCATGATGATGATCATGATGATGATAATGATGACGATATTGAGGATGATGACGATGATGGTGACGGTGATGATATTGGTGATGATGGTGATGATGATCATGATGATGATGACAATGATGATGATGATTATGATGGCGATGATGAGTATGATGACGATGATGGTGTCGGTGATGATTGTGGTGATGATGATGACGCTGACGATGATGATGATGATGCTGATAATGATGGTGATGATGATTGTGATGATGATGCTGATGCTGATGATGATGGAGATGATGATGATTATGGTAATGAAGATAATGATGATGATGGCGATGCTGATGGTGATGATGCTGATGACGACAATGACGACGACGATGAAGATGATGATGATGATGATGATGACGGTGGTGATGATGATTGGTATGGTGATGGTGATGATGAGGATGCTGCTACTGATGATAACGTGTATGATGATGCTGATGTTGCGGATGGTGATGGTGATGGTGGTGGTGGTGGTGATGGTCGTGATGATGGTGATGGTGATGATGATGATGACGGTGGTGATGATGATTGGTATGGTGATGGTGATGATGAGGATGCTGCTACTGATGATAACGTGTATGATGATGCTGATGTTGCGGATGGTGATGGTGATGGTGGTGGTGGTGGTGATGGTCGTGATGATGGTGATGGTGATTGTGGGTGGTGGTGATGGTGCGCATAATCTGACGATGCTGGTGGTGATGGTGGTGATGATGCTGATGCTGACGACGATGTTGATAATGATAAATAGGAGGCTCAAGATGTCGGGGAGGATGATGGAGGTGATGATGAGGTTGGTGATGATGATGGTGGCGATGGTGATGATGAATGTGATGTTGATGCTGATGATGCTGATGCTGATCAGGAGGAAAAGGCACAGGAAGAGGAGAAGGAAGAGCATGGCGAAGAAGAAAGGGAGAAACAGCAGGAAAGGAAGGGAAGGAGGAAGGGGTGGAGCCGCATGTGACTTCCGCGCTGTCGTACGCAGACGAATACCCTGTGCCCGCCAGAGCTTCCATTCATTCCCGCGCTTCCTTTGCACCGCTTTCCCTGCCGAAGTGTTCCGAGAGGGCGTGTATTGTGAAGCACGTTGTTGTCAGATCAACTCCCTGACGCAACGGCCATCCAGCCAAGGTTGGTCTAACGTAAAACTCAGGAAGGGGCAAGGAGAAACGGGCGGAGGGGAGCACCCGTGCGAGCAAGTTCGGGGCCTCCCCCCCCCCCCTGGCGCCATCGAGCGCAGTGTCCTGGCGAAGCGGGGTGCGACTTGACACCGGCAGGTGACTCGTCGGCCGACGACAGCAAAAGGGGACGACGAGGAGGCAGGAGGAAAAAATACTGGGACACGGGAAAGGGAGAGGGAGGCGAGGACGCAGAAAAAGCAAGAAGGGGAGAACATGCAAAGGAAAGCCAGGGAGACACGGAGGATGCGACGGGGACGGCGAGGACAAAAGCAAAACGACACAAAGGGGGGGTGGAGTGGGACACAGGAGGGAAGGGGGGCACCGCACGAGGGGGGGAAGGAGGGGGGGGGGGAATCTGGGAACGGGGGGCGGGGAGGGAGGGAGAGAAAGAGAGAAGGAGAAAAAGTGAGGAGGAAGAGGAGGGGAGGAGGAGGAGGAGGAGGAGGAGGAGGAGGAGGAGGAGGAGGACAAGGAGAGGAAGCGAGGAGGGAGGGACTGCAAGCGGGAAGGCAAGGGGGGAGGGCCAGCTAGGTGCGCAAGCGTCATACCTGACGTCATACCCCTCCCTCCCGTCCCTTACCATTGCGTAGGAAATTCCCCTCTATTCGCACAGTCGGATGTCGAACAGGGCAATGGTCCCGAGAGAGTACGCGACGCATGGCATAGCGCGGTATAGCATGGCATCGCGTCGAGAACGCGACTCAGGTCGACAACGAGGACAGAGGGCCACCACAAATCACACAGGACGGGAAATCCAACTGGACGGTTGGAAAGCGCGAAGCACAAAATGGCATCAGCGCTGCAGCGGGAGCACGATTTCGAAATATCACAACAACCAGAGAATGAGACCAGCGCTGCAGCGAGAGCGCGAGTTGGAAGGACTGGAAGCGCGGAAACGAAGCCAACCATGCTGCAGGAGCACGATTTGGAAGAGCCGAAACAATCAAATGAGGTCGGCACTATTGCGGGAACCTCATTTTTTGAACCGAGAACGGGAAAATGAAGCCAACGCTGTAGCAGCAGCGCCGTTCTGGAAAGAATGGAAACGTTCATATTGGAAAAACACCGACTAAGAATCAATTCGGCGGCATCCTGCGCGCAAGCAAACAAACAAACCCGCGGAAGAGGTCAGGACGCCTCGCCGCCGTTTTCCGGGAAGTGAGGGGAGCAGCATTCATAGCGCGTAATCGCGGAGGGGAGGAGCAAGGAGCGACGGGGAGGGGTGGCGGGGACGGCCTGGGAAAAGCAGGAGACGAAGGGGGTGGAAGGGGGGCAGAGGAGGGGCAGGGGGGGGGGGGCACCGCGCGAAGGGACATGGAGGGGAAGTTTGAGGGGGCGAGGAGGGGGGCGAGAGAAGGAGGCAAGGGAGAGAGGAGGAGGAGGAGGAGGAGGAGGAGGAGGAGGAGGAGGAGGAGGGGGAGGAGGAGGAGCAGCAACAGCAGCAGCAGGAGGAGGAGGAGGAGGAACAGGAGGGGGAGGGGGAGGGGGGGAGGACAAGCTAGGTGCGCTCGCGTCATATCTGACATCCTACCCCTCCCTCCCATCCCTTACCATGGCGTAAATCCCCTCTCTACTCGCGCAGTCGGATGTCGAGCAGGGCATTGATCCCGAACGGGTACGCGATGCATTGTAGAGCACGGCATGGCATGGCGTAGAAGAGCACCACAAAGCGTAGTATCAACCTAGCATTGCATTGCATGCCGTGGCATGGCACGGGAAATGACGCCAGCGCAGCAGCGGGAGCACGAGTCGGAACGAGCGGAAGCGCGGGAATGAGGCCAGCGCTGCAGCGGGAGCACGATTCGGAACGAGCGGGAGCACGGAAATGAGACCAGCGCTGCAGCGGGAGCACGATTCGGAACGAGCGGGGCTCGAAAATGAAGCCGACGCCTCAGCGAGAACAACATTTTGGAAACAAATGCAGGCGAAAACCCAACTCCGGGGAATCCTGTTACGCGGGGGGGGGCTAATACTTTCAAACCGTCATCAGGGGAAGAGGGAGAGTAGTATTCATATTGAGTAACTGTGGAGGAGGAGGAGGAGGAGGAGGCGGAGGAGGAGAAGGAGGAGGAGGAGGAGGAGGAGCAGCAGGACGAGGAGGGCAAGGAGGAAGAGGGAAGAGAAAAGAAGGAGAAAGGAGGGATGAGGGAGGAGGGAGGAGGGAGGAGGGAGGGAGGGAGGCGGGAGGTGGAGGAAGAGCAAGAGGAGGACAAGGAAGGGGAGGGAGGAGGAGGACGAGGAGAAAGAAGACGAGCAGGATGGGCGAGTCACTGGCGGGACGGCGCCGTCCGCTCCTGCGCGCCGCCTCAGAAGAGGCCCATGAAGCGGCCGAAAAAACCGGCACAGGGCACGCAGCTCGGGACAACCGCGTACCACTCTTCCCGCGGCCAGCCGCCCCCGCCCCGCCCCCCCGGGCCACCGGCGCGACGAAGTCGCGCATGCGGTCCTCGTCGCCGCCGCAGCGGCGGCGGAGGAAATCGGAGGCGGCCCCCATGGGGCCGGCGGCCGCGAGCTCCTTGAGCAGGCGGCCGACTCCGTCAGGAGCAGCAGCAGGCGCCGGAGGGCCGAGGGGCCAGGACGCCCCAGCGCTCCCCGCCTCGCCGCCGAGCGAAGCTCCAGGCGACTCACGGCTGGGGGGCGCCCCAGCGGCGGCGCCAGGCAGCGCAGCAGGCACCCGCGGCCGAGGGCGCAGGGCGCGACACCACCACGTCCGCCCAGGCATCGTCCTCTAGGTCGCTGCCACCGTCCACCCCCCGACCACCGCCGCCAGCTGCACCAGAAGCGCTGTCGAGCACCATGGGCCCGTCCTGCGCTCCGCGAGCTCGGCGGCGCCGAGCGCGACGTCGCCTCCGCCGTGGCCCCTGGCCACCAGGGCGTCCGCCGCTGGAGCGCGAGGTGGCACGCCTGGGCCTCCGTCGCCGCCATCACCATCACGACCTGCAGCCGCTGCACGGGCAGCTCGACGCTCGGCCTCGAGCATCGCCGCCGCGGCACGCACGATGCCGTCCGCCAAGCGCAGCAGGCGAGCCGCCGCCACACCCCGCGACTGGCCAGCAGCGCCATGCACCGCCAGCGCGGTCCCGCGGGCCACAGCCAGCGCTGCGCGGCGATCCGTCGCCGCCGCCATCGGAGACCCGCGGCGGGCCAGGGACCCAGCGGCGGCGACCTAGACGCGGACACGGCAAGGAGAACGAGCAGGAGGAGGAGCAGGAGGAGGAGGAGGAGGAAAAGGAGGAGGAGAAGGAGGAGGAGGAGGAGGAAGAAGAGGAAGAGGAGGAGGAGGAGGAGGAAGAGGAGGAGGAGGAGGGAGGAGGAGGACGAGGAGGAGGGGGAGGAGCAAGAAGGAGGAGGGAGGAGGAAGAAGAAGAAGAACAACAACGCCGAAACGAACGAGTCTCGAGACGAAGCAGGAGGAGGAGGAGGACTATGAGGAGGAGAAGTATGAGATGTATAAGGAGGAAGAGGAAGAGGAGGAGGAGGAGGAAGAGGAGGAGGAAGAAGAAGAGTATAAGGAGGAGGAGGAGGAGGAGGAGGAGGAGGAGGGAGGAGGAGGACGAGGAGGACGAGGAGGAGGAGGAGGAACAGCAGCAGGACGAGGGCGACGCAGCACGAGAAAGGGAGCCGCCGGGGCGCTCGCAAGGGGCGGGGCGGGCGGCGCGCGGGGCGCCTGCCCGACGCGGCGGCCGAGCTGTCCTCTGGGGGGGTCGGCGGGGGGGGCCGAGGACGGGCCCGCCTGGCCGAGGTCGGAGGGCGGCTGCGTGCTCAACCAGGGCTCTGTCAGTCGGGGCCTTGTCAGTCGGGTCTCCTCCTCCTCCTCCTCCTCTTCCTCCTCCTCCTCCTCCTCCTCCTCCTCCTCCTCCTCCTCCTTCGTTTTTGTCGTCCTCGGCCGCCCTCGTCTTTCTCCTTTCCTCTTGCACGCCGGACAGTTCGCCTTTCGGTGGCCCCGAATGGCCACACGCTGGAGCGGGCCGCCTTTGCCTCGCCGCCGACGAAAAAATGTTTCTGTCGTGCTGCGTTCTGGCCCCGAAATGTTTCTGGACGAGGGAAAAAATCCCCACCCCCACCAGGGGAACTTTGGCCCCGGTGGGCAGTCTACCCCCCCCCCCCTGGGGTGGGAACAGGCACCGTTTCCTTCGGGTCTCGGAGCACCCCTCCCCACCTGGAGTTTTATATTGTTCCCATCGTACTTACAGGGGCCACATCCCCCCCAAAAAAAAATCCGAGCACCCAGACAAGAAAAACCGAAGCCGTGTATGCCCGACACGCGGGCGCGACGTGTCGAACGACTATCGCCTCCCAGGGCCCGACACGTGAAAACCTTCAAGGTTCGGTACTCTCTTGGTGCTCGAAATGCTGTCTGGCGATCAAGGCCAAAGTAGATTGAAACATTACAAACCTCGAGGGGGTACGCTGGGAGAGCCGACTTACCCTGCCCAAATGGGGGTGGGATGGTTCCAACGATGATGAATACAGCGGAGGCCAGTCCACAAGAAACCTTCCGCTGGAAACCCAGACCTGCGACCCCAGGGCGTCCATCGATGTCTGGCGTGGGAACGCCACGCTTCCCGTTGCAAGACCATCGAAAAACCCAGAAGGCCCAGGGCACCCTGGAGGCAAGCAGGGTCTTGCCTAGCACGGGTTCCCACCGTGCTGGTCTCCCCAGAGCAGGCAGGCTCTGCCCGTCGGGGCGGCGCAAGGCTCGGCCACGAGCGCCGCAGGCGCCGAGGAGGGGGAGGAGGAGGAGGAGGAGGAGGAGGAGGAGGAGGAGGAGGACGAGGAGGAGGGGGGAGGAGGAGGGGGGAGGAGGAGGGGGGAGGAGAGGGAGAGGGGAGGAGGCGGAGGAGGAGGAGGAGGAGGAGGAGGTGGACGCGGAGACCGCCGAGCGGCGCAGGCGCCGAGCGGCAGGGGAGCACGCGGGGGGGGCCGCGGAGGAGGAGGGCCGAGGCAGCCGCAGGGCACAGCCGATGGCATGGACGGCTGCAGTCGTCGGGACGGCCGCCCCGACGCCACGAGCACGTGGACAGATAGATAAACAGACAGACAGACAGACAGACAGACAGACAGACAGACAGACAGACAGACAGACAGACAGACAGACAGACACACAGACAGACAGACAGACAGACAGACAACTAGACATATAGACATATAGACAGATGGACAGACAGACAGACAGATAGACAGATAGACATACGCCACGGATATATGTGTATATATATATGCAAAAGATAAACAGATAGATGAATAAACAGACAGACAAACAGACAAACAGACAAACAGACAAACAGACAGACAGACAGACAGACAGACAGACATCAGACAGACAAAAAGACAGACCGACAGACAGGCTCTATCTCTCGGGTTCCCACGTCGCTGGGGCACCCCCCAACCACGCATCGAGGGCCATGACGCGGAACATCGCGAGTCTCGCGTGGTGAAACGGCCCAGCTGTATCTGGGGCCCCAGCCGGATTGCACAGACAGACGGACAGACAGACAGACGGACAGACGGACAGATAGCTATACACACACGGACACCCTCCAGCATTTTGCACGTACCTTCAGGGAGGGTGGCGGTGTGTTGTAAAGTCGCTGGCTCTCAATGGTCTTGCATATACACCGCCGTCCTCCCCTCTGAGGCCCAGGAACAATCCACTGGAGGGTGCCCGTGAAATTATGTATTTTTTGCGGTGGAGCCCTGGCCCAGACAGCGACGCGCAAAGCGCGATTATCCTCGCGCCCCCGCGGGTGACCCATCGGCACGCCAGAAGTGGGGACGGCGATGCCCGACGGCAGAAATTGGCGGCGCGCACAAGGGGGTGAAGGGAGGGGGGAGGGTTTCCTAGAAGGAGGCTGCTTCTTAGAAAGCGCTGGCCTTACATCTATAGATAAGGCCCGCGCCTTCTAAGAAGCAGGGGTGCTTTTAAGAAGCCCTCCCCCCTCCCCCCCCCTCTGCGCGTGGCTGAAGAAAGGGTGCCAAAAGCTGACGGCGGCCGCTGTTTGGGGCAGGCGGCGCTTCTCTGCAATATACCACGCCCGCGGCGACGCCGACGGGGAGCTCTGCTCAGAACGGACAGGAAATGCTTCCGGTCTTTAGCCCCACTCCTTCCGTACGGTCGGACCTAAGACAAAAGACCACTCTGCAAAAACACGAGACCCTCCGCCGGCCAAGCTGAAGAACACTCGGGGGCACCCTCCCCCAGGATGCACCAACTAGAACATCCTGGGCACACGAAGAAGAACCGTGGGGCACCCTCCCCGAACCGACCTCGAAGTTATACCTCGGTCCGGCCGTGCCAGCTTCGCTCATCCCGAGATTATCTTCGCGCCACCGCACACGACCCAGGGCCATGGACACCTCCTCGCCCCGCCGGCCCTCGGGGGGTCTTCGGCTGGTCTCCAGCGATCCCGTGGCCCTCGGCGGCCCCGCTCGCTCTGCGCACGGAGAGCCGCGCGGCGCTGCGCTCGACAGCGTCGCCGCAGGGGAGGAGGGGCCAGGGCCGAGGACGGGACGGGACGGGACGGGACGGAGGAGGAGGAGGATAAGAAGGACGAGGGAAAATGAGGCGGAGGAGGGGGAGGAGGAGGAGGAGGAGGAGGAGGAGGAGGAGGAGGAGGAGGAAGAGGAGGAGAAGGTTTGGGCTCAAGACTGGGTCGCCCTCAGGTGGGTAGCCCAGCAGCCTTGGCCTTTCGCGAGGCGCGAGCAGGGGCTCGCGTCCGCAACCATTCAGTCCCGCGCTCGCAGTCGCGATCGTTCTCGCGAGCCCACGTGGCACCGTCGTGAGCGGCGCGCTCGCGGCACAGCGCGCACGCTCCTGCGCGTGCTACGAGCTGGACAGCTTCTGTCGCAGCATCACAGCGCCCAGCGCCAGCCAGAGGCACCACGACAGTCTTCCGAGGAAGTCGACATGGCATCTCAGCAAGGATGGACCTGCGGCTCCTGCAACGAGCGAATTCAACACTGGCAGTGGTACTGTGCTTGCGGTGGTGCTTTCGCGGACAAGCGCACGAGGTCACACAGTCAGCCTCGGCGGCCGCGCTCAGCCAGCAAGTCGCACAAGGACGCCTCCTCTCGCCAGCCGTCGAGCGCTACCTCTCGAGGCTGGTCCCCGCCACGCAGCAGTTCGCGGAGGCGCACCCCAGCTGGGGCGAGTGGCAGGCCCCGACGGACTCGCGCCACCTGCAGGCGTTCAAGGACAGGCTCAGCGCTCGTATGACGACGCTGGCCAAGGCGGCGGTGGCAGCGCTGCGGGCCCGCAAAGGCGACGAGGACTTCAAGGAGGAGCTCGGCATGCTCCGCTATTGCCAGGACCAGCTGCTGCCGCTGAAGGAGCAGCGCGAACAAGCACTGACTCGGCTCAGGCGAAGGACCGCCTGCACAATACCTATGCCAGGATCAATGTGCTCGAGGCTCAGGCCGAAGAAGGCCGCGAGGAGGTGGAGGACTTGAATCAGAGCTTGATCGACATCGACAACAAGATCAAGGCCGAGATCGCGGAGATCATCCAGCAGCCTCCGAGTACCATGGCAGTGGAATCAGGTACAGCTCAGGGCACAGCACCTCCGAGCCCAGGGCTGCCAGCCGAGGCGGTTTCGTTCCGAGAGCAGCGCGATGCAGCACTTCAGCAGCGCGACCTCATCTACCAGCACAATCAACAGATGGCGGCGCAGATGAGGTTGATGCATCAGTACATGCTGAACCACTGTGCGACGGCAGCTCCACCACCAGCAGGCCCCTTCCCAACGCTTCAGGCGGCCGAGCCAGTGTCGGCGCCAGCGGCGGGAGTTCCAGCAGCAGGGAGTACAGCATCGGCGCCGGCTTCCCTCACAGATGCTCAGCTCCAGGCGGCCATCATCGAGATGTACCAGGCTCAGGGCATCCCGATTCCTGCGACGTTGATGCCAGCAGCAGCGGCGGCTCCTCCTGGGACACGGACGGCAGCGCCAGTTGCAGCGGCAGCTCCAGGGACACCAGCGACCGCAGCTCCAGGGACACCAGCGGCGGCGGCCACAGCTCCCGAGGACAAACCAGTTCCTGGAACGCCTGGACCGACTCAGATGCGGGGCCTCCCGCCGACCCAGGAGACACCTCACGCGGCGCCCGAGCATTTCGCCCCGACCCAGATCAATCCCAGTCAGGAGCAGCTCCGTGGCCCTCAGAGTTACATCGACCACGATGGCAGGATGTGCTTCAAGGGCAAAGGCAAGGCCATCAAGGAGAGGAGTCGGTCGCCTCCAGCGGGCGAGCCCGCCCATGTGTGCCAAGGCCTAGCAGACGACGCATAGGGATCTCCTGGGGCTACGTCCACACGCAGTTCTATGATCCTGACCGTCATGGAGATATTGGTGAGGCTAGCGCCTATCTATCTGAGCCGCCGCATTCAGTTCCTGCTTTAGTTTCTCACACTTTGTTACGGCACGCGGGTCTAGACGCGCTTAATGCTTCCTCTCTCCCTGCCTCGGCGTGCGCGGCCTCTCCTGGACCGACCGATGCCAGCGCCTTCCAGAAGCCTTCGCACACAGCAGCCCCCGCTCCGCTACCAGAATTTGCGCCTACGAACGCCGGCAGAGGGAACGAGCCAGCGTTTGAGAGCCAAGTTTCGCTAGTCATGGATCGAGCCACTTGCGGGGGCGGCGGGTGGAGGACGGGGGGGGGAGAACGACGACAGCCGACTTTTAAGCTTGCGAGTAACTCCGGGTTTGAGCCAATCGCACAATACCAACTGCATGCTGCCAGCAGCTCTTCTAGTGGCGGGGCTGGGTCGAGCGGGGGCGGCGGATACGAGCATCACAACACTCAGCGCGTCGCAACCTCTGCGGAGCAGGAGGAGTGCAGATTTGACGCGCTGACTGCCAGTGACCAGCTCGCCTCTTACCTAGCTATGTTCACCCACTTCTGGGATAGCGACGCAGCTCAATCTGGAGAGCAGGTGGCCAAGCAGGTCTGGATGCGATGGTGCGTTGAGCACGTAGCCGACACCATTGCAGCGATTCCCGTTCTGGCTCATCGCGCCCCTGACTATACGGGCCGCTTTGAGGATGCCATCGTGATTTGCTCGGACGCCTGGGAGATGGGCTCCTTTCGTAGGCACGTTCAGCGACTGGAATCCCCAGCGATGGCAGATATCTCTCCCCCTCCATCCTCCAAGCCTGCCCCTCCTGGCCTGCTCGAAGCCTTTGAGGCCTCTGAGCGCTTGGCTGAGAGGCTTCCGTACAAGCTTAAGCCCTGGTAGTATAATGCCATTTTCATGTCAGATGATCAGGCCAAGGCCCAGTGGCTTGAAGACTGCGTTCCGTGGGTAGAAGCATATCTGCACACCCTGCCAGATGTTCACCCGCTCTTCCACCCGATATACGGTATCAACAGCAGGCGCGCTTGGCGCAGGCAGGCGGAAATAATCTGTAGGGAGGCCTGGCAAATGTCAGGATCTCGTCGCTCAGCTTATCTTCGGCGTCTCGATCGCACGAGGACCGCCTACCCGACGCAGCATGGTCTGGAGTTACAGGGTGCTCTAGACGCCTACATCCGAGCACGGCATCGGATCTCTGTCGAGGCAGGCCGCCCAGGCCATCTCGCCAATCCACTCTGGTCTGGGCAAGCGTGGCGTTTGTGGGGGTCCGATCTCCACTCGCACGACTACCAGCCGCCCGCCTCCGCGTCTGAGCCTTCGACAGAAACTACTTTTCCCTCGGGCCCGTCTCCTCCAGGCCAAGACGGCCAGGATACGGAGGCGCAGGGCTCCAGCGGCCCCGGCCGCGCGGCTTCTTCCAGGGACCCGCCGCCCGACTCCAGCGAAAGCTCAGACTCCAGCCTTTTGCAACATTTTGTTAGCAGTCCTAGGCTCTCTTCACGTGGCGATATATATGCAGCCACGTCAGCTTCCTCGCAGGATCCAGCCCCATTTCTGGCCCAGACTCCTGCTGGCCACAGCGGCCATGAGCAGGAGCTAAGGGACCTTGGCGCCCTGTCCGCGGGGTCGCCTTCGGGATCGCACGCGCACTCCAGCGAGGATTCTGACACTAGTCATTTTCAATCCCTTGCCGCGGCTGCCGCCCCTTCGGCGGTGCAGCCTGTCGCCCTGTGCCTCGTTGACCTCTGACAGTTGAGGCCGGACGAGATGAGCTCAGCGGGCCTCCCCGCTTCGAGCGATTTCTCCAGCAGTTGCGTCTCGCCTGCGCCTGACACTTGGCCGGTCTCACAGGGTGAAGCTATGCAGCAGGATCTGTCGAGCGCCTATGCGAGCGCTCAGTACATCCCCTCCTCTCTCCCCATTTCTGATGTCCCATCTATGGCCCGCGCCCTGGCTCCTCCCAGAGGGGGCAGCGAGTCGTCGCCCACTCCTGGCTCTGTCCCCCCATCCGTTTCAGGTCATGGTGACGACCCCCTCCTTGGGCCCGTCATTTCGTTTCTCAACCTCTGAGCGCCATGCGGAAAATACCAACACGCATCGATCGTCGCTCCCTGAGTCTCCATCGCCTCTTCAGTGCGATCTCGGCCGACTCCCCTCTGCTTGGCTTGCCAAGGACGTCAGGGTCTCTCTTGTGTGGCGACGCGAGGCTGTCCCCGACTTGGAGGAGCCAGGAAGCCTGGCCCTCAGCCTCTGTCCGCCCAGGTTCGGTGAGTGGGAGCATCAACACTATTATGCCGACGCGTCTCTCGACCCTTCCGACAACACCACTGCGAGTTGGGGAGTTGTTGCGCTTTCGCAGGACAGGGATGGCTATGCCTATAGGGGGTTCATCTGTTCCCAGTGGACCCAGTCCTGCATTCTAGGCCCCCCCGAAGATCTGGACAGCACGGATGTTGAGCTCTTAGCCATACCCTGGGCTCTGCTTGTTACTCTCACTCAGGAAGCGCCCTTGCCAGTCACCATCTGGAGTGACAGCTTGAATGCAGTCGACTTCCTCACCGGCAGGTCCAATAGCAAGGCCAAGCGAAATATTGCTAGGCTCACGTATGCGCCTCTGGTCAAGGCTAGACCTCGGTGCGAAATCCAGATCTGACACGTCAAGGGGCACGACGACCATCCTTGGAACACTATTGTTGATAACGTCGCTCGGGCCACCATGAAAGGTAAGTTGGAGGTTTCTGCTCTGCACGATCCTCTATATGATCTCATGGACTTCACCCGTGCAGTTGAATGGGTTTGGCTTCTTAATGCCCCATCTGAGGTTGCATCAGCTTATCCATCTCTCGTGCAGAAGCAAGTTGGTGAGTGCATCCATCTCTCCTTTGATGCTCCGCTGCCGTGCTCTCTTGCCACCGTTGATGACCTTGCCTCACCTGTGCCCACGCGTCTCCAACATCAGACGATTGCTCTCTCTCTATGGCCCAGTATAACACGCGTTCCCTTGCTGAATCCCACAAGAAGTCGAGCAATGCCTATGTCCAAGGAATGCGGTCTCAAATGACACGGCAACAGCTTCACAACAAGAAAATCCATCTTGTCGGGATCCAGGAGGCGCGGACCCCCCAGAGTTCGAAGAGAAAGGGCGCCTACCAGGTTTTGGCTTCTGGCCATATCAATCACTCGGCTGGTGTCGAGCTTTGGGTCAACCTTGAGGAACCTTATGGGCAGTGTAAAGGCCGCCCTCTGCTCTTTCACCCCCGTCATCTCTCCGTGCAACATGCTACCCCTCGTCTTCTTGCGGTGCGGATTCAAGCTCCAGGTCTAGAGGTCACTGTGGCAGTTGCTCATGCGTATCATTCGGGTCACAAAGCTTCAGACCGGGATGCTTTTTGGACCCCCCTGGACGAACAGCTTGCCGCTTGGGGACTTCAGATCATGCTCATCGACGCCAACGCGCGGCTCGGTACCTGCACGGATGCAACGGTCGGGGACCAGGGATTTCACCAGGACGAGGACCCTCCTGGGCTGAGATTCAGGCAATCTCTCAATGAAGCGGCACTGGTAGCTGTCAACACCATGCAAGGTGATAGTGACGATTACACGTTTGTAACCAACAAGAATGTTCGGCACCGCATAGACTATATGTGTCTCCCAGGGCTTGGCCTCCAATATCTCTGCCGTCCACACTTGGAAGGAGCTTGACAATTTCTCTCAGCAGCGTGATCATCTCCCCGTGCTTGCCAATCTCACTCTTCACCAGGAGCGGGTTGTGCGCCAAGCCTCGTCGACACGGCTGGACGATGATCTTCTCAGGGACCCCGAGAGGGTGTCTCAGTTTCGGGAACGTCTCTCGGAGCTTGCCCCCATCGAATGGTCTGTTTCCCCATCGGAACATATGGCTTTGGCCACCAAGCAGGTCAACCATGCCGCGAAAGAGGTCTTCACCCGCATAGGCAGTCGCCCTAGGCAGTCTTACATCTCTGCCTCCTCCCATCTGCTTGTGCTTGCTCGCCGTGGAGTTATTCGCGTTTTGCGTAAGGTGGCGCGCCCCTCTGCCCTGCCTCCTGGTGCCACGGTTTCGAGGATTCTCTTGCACTTTGCTGGTCGGTGGACCAGCGGGGACCTTGGCAAGGGATATAGGGAGCTCCAGGACCCCCCATGGGACGCCCTCTACACTTTAGTGCGGCAGGTGGCCCTTCGATGTCAACGGAACTGCGCATCATGACGAGTTTACTCTTGCCCTTCACTCGTTCATTCTACGTTCCAAGCATGTTCTTGCCAACCAGCTCGAAAAAGACAGGTGTCGTTTTCTTGAAGGGATTGCTCAGGAGGCTAAACTCTCTGTCGACGGGGGCATGGCCAGGCAGGCCTGGCAAAGGCATCATAAAGCTCCTGCGTCTCGGGGGGCGCAACAAAAAGCCCACGGCCTTCCCATACATGCCTGACGACCAGGGTAACCCGCTTGCCTCCTCCGATCTTGTGGCGCAGCATCTGCAAGAGTTCTTCGGAGGTATTGAGAAAGCCCAGGCTCTCACCGATCAAGAGGCTGTGGAATACCACAACACGACGCCTCTTCCCCTGGCTCCCGCTCCTGCTTGTACTCAGGCTTCCCCAGTTTGCGGCACCCCTTTTCCCGAGACTGACAGGAGGCACGACACCGGTACAGGCTACGGACTTTCTGCCTCATCATGTGCGATGCAGTTTCCTCTAGCGGTGTCTTCTCCTACTGCTGGTGCTACCTCTCTGCCTGCACCCGCGCCCGCCGCCCCCCCGCTCGCGAACCCGAACCACGACCTCGACCACTTCGACAGTTCGGATGGAGGGAGCAGCGCGCCGATGTCACTCAAGAGCCCAGGGTACAGTGAGGATAACGGAGGGGCCTGCTCAACTGGCACTTTACATTGGCCTCGAGCTGAGGAAGGGGTTACATGCGAGCGTTGGAGTCCCAATTTTCCATCTGAGTACCCTCTTGAGCAGACACAGCATTATGCGTGGGATGGGAACTGTTTCGCTCCTGCCTCTCTTGCCTTGCAGCCCCTCTCTGCCGCTGCTGCAGGTCAGGCTCCTTCTTTAGATTCAGAATGTATTCCCACCCATCTCGATGTGCGGTTTCTAATGCGAAGGGCTTATATGACGACTGCTGCGGGTCCTGATGGGCTGCGTGACGCTTTGCAACATGTTGCGCCCGAGGAAATGACTGCCCTTTTCTTGCCCCTGCTCTGTAAGACGTCCATGGGAGGAAGGGAGCCGCTGGGCTTCAAAGACGGTCGTGTTGCTTGGTTCTACAAAGGCGCTAAGGAAGTCTTCCTAGCTCGCAATCAGCGCAATATCTTGAAGGCGAACACCATAGGTAAACTATATCACCGCTTCGTCCGAGGCCGAGCGCTGGATTTTCTCCAGCAGGCGTTGCTGGCTTCTCAGCAGGGAGGTCTCCCTGGGCGGTCTTGTGACACCTCAGGGCACGTGGTTAGGTTGCATTGGAAAGCTGCTCAACACCGAAAGGCGAGTAGCACGGCTATATTTCTTGATCTCTCCAATGCGTTCTATTCGGTCATAAGACAGTTTGCTCTCTCCTTGCCGCAGGATCAGGACGACATCTCTCACATCCTTCTCACATGTGACTTGCCACCTGTCCTTGTTCATGCGGTAGGTCTCGAGCTAGAATCGGACAGGCCTGTCTTCGAGAACACGCTTCCCTCTTCCCATTTGCTTGCTCTCCTGCAAAAAAGTCAGTCTGGGGCTTTTTGGAAGACTGAGGGCAGTCAGGGATATGTTCGTCCGCGTACGGGCACTAGGCCAGGCACGGTTCCTGCCACCGATGTATTAATCTTGTGTTTACCAAGGTGCATCTCTTTGTCGACTCCAATATGAAAGACAGGGGTCTCATTTGGGAGCTCCCGCCGGCCCCCCCCTCCTTGCCAGACATCGCCAGTGGATCGGCGATGGGCCCCCGATGGCGACTCCGCACGCTCCTGAGCGGGGTGGACCATCGGGCCCCCCTCAGCGATCAGTGGGCGATTGGGGGTCGATCGTCCGCCCTGAGCATATCCCCTCCTGACACTGCCCCGGAGCAAACGCCCACTTCCCCCCCTCCTCCCCTCCTCCTCCTCCCTCCTCCTCCTCCTCTCCTCCTCCTCCTCCTCCTCCTCCTCCTCTCCTCCTCCTCCTCCTCCTCCTCCTCTCCTCCTCCTCCTCCTCCTCCTCCTCCTCCTCCTCCTCCCTCCCCCTCCCCCTCCTACTCCTCCTCCTCCTCCTCCTCCTCCACCCCAACCCGGCGAGGAGGGGCGTGTCCTCCGGCGCCCAGGATGAGCACGCGGCAACCCGCCATGGCGCCGGGGGCCACGAGGCGGAGGAGAGCCCTCCCGCCAAAAAAACGCTGGGCCACGACAGGCGGTGAGCCCCGGGACGGGAGGGGGAGGTCAGAGCGAGGGCAGGCCTTCGCGGGAGGCGGCGGGGCTCCTCGGAGAAGAAGCCCCCCGGCCTCCTGCGAGGCCGCCCCCGTCTTCGGCGGAGGCTCCGCAGAAGCTGCTCGCTCGGCAGCCCTCCGAGCCTCCCGGGAAGCCCGGCGCCCCCTCTCGCGCGTTCCCCGCGGGAGCGCCGACCCGAGAGAGGGGGGCGAGCGAGGCGGCCGAGCAGCGGCAGCAGCAGCGGCAGCAGCAGCAGCAGCAGCGGCAGAACCGAGGCAAACGGCAGCAGGGAGGTAGGGAAGCGGGGAGGTTCCGCGGCGGACGAGCGTGCGGGCAAGACTTCTGTCCACATCCAGTGCGCATTGAACTCCTGTTTGGAAGAAGCGCCTCACGAGGCCGAGGTGCACTGGACATTGATCAAAACCTGGCCTCTGGGGGGGGGCAAATTTGTCCATATCCAGTGCGCCTCGGGTTTCTGGGGAAGGGAGCCCGAAACTCCATACTACAGTGGATGTATGATGTCCCAACCTACTTTCGCCTTGATCACCAGAAAGATTTTCGAGCACCAAGAAAGTATCGAAACTTGAGGGCACGTGTCGGGCCATGGGAGACACTCGTTCGACACTCTTTCGACACTGTTTCGACACTGTTTCGACACTTTTCCGGGTGCTCGAAATTGTTTGAGAGCGTTTCTTTATGCTCGGCGATGACGGGCGCCATGGGGGGTACGACGTAACGCCGCCCCCCCCCGCCGTGTGGCTCCGGCACCACAGCCGCGCCCGCGCGCACGACACGAAGAGCGACAAGCGACGACGACGACGACGACGACGACGCGAGCAGCATGTAGGTGGCGATCTGCCCCCCTGCGCCTGTGTACACCACAACGCTCGCGTGCACCACAGCGCACGTGTACACCACAGCGCCTGCGTACATCGCAACAACCGTGTGCAACGCAGCGCATGTGTACACTGCAGTGCTTGCGTACACTACAGCGCCGGTGTACATGTGCACACCGGAGGCAACCATGTGCAACGCAGCGCCTGTGTACACCACAATGCTTGCGTGCAGCGCGGCGCCTGTGCACGCCACAGCGCCTGTCTACACCACAGCATCCGCGTGCAACGCAGCGCTATTGTACACCACAGTGCCTGCGTGCATAGGACAGGTAGAAGGAGCCTGCACGTGAGGATTTGCTGCGGAAGCGCCACGCCAGGAATGTGCGGATAATCGGATGCGACGTTTTTCCCTCTCCCCTTCTCCTCCACTTCCACCTCCTCCTCCTCCTCCTCCTCCTCCCCCTCCTCCTCATCCTCCTCCTCCTCCTCCTCCTCCTCCTCCTCCTCCTCCTCTCCTCCTCCTCCTCCTCCTCCTCCTCCTCCTCCTCCACCTCCACCTCCTCCTCCTCCTCCTCCTCCTCCTCCTCTTCCTCCTCCTCCTCCTACCCTGGTCCCAGACCCCTCACGCTGGACCCTTTATTTTCGCTCGTCGTCGTCCCCCTGTCCTGGCCTTGAAACCAGCCTCCCCCCTTGATCCTAGCCCCAGCCCCCCTCGTCGTCGTCACCCTGGTCCTGGCACTGGACCCAGCCTTCCCCCCTGGTTTTGGCCCTAGCCCCCCTCGCCCCGCTGGCCCTGGCCCTGGATCCAGCCTCCTCCCGTGGACCTGGCCACAGCCCCCCTCGCGCTGGACCTCGAATTTTTCGCTTGTCGTCGTCCCCCTGGTCCCGGCCTTGGACGCAGCTTCCCCCTTGGTCCTTGCCCCAGCCCCCTCGTCGTCGTCCCCCTGGACCTGACACTGGACCCAACCTCCCCCCTGGTTTTGGCCCTAGCCCCCCTTGCCCCGCTGGCCCTGGCCCTGGACCCAGCCTCCTCCCCTGGCCCTGGCCCCAGCCCCCCTCGCGCTGGACCTCGAATTTTTCGCTTGTCGTCGACCCCCTGGTCCTGGCCCTCGACCCAGCCTCCCACCCTGGTTCTAGTCCCAGCCCCCCTCGAAGTCGCCCCCCCGGTCCTGTCTTTGGACCCAGCGTCCTCTCCTGGCCATGGCTCCAGCTCCCCTCGCCCTGGACCCCTCATTTTCGCAAGTCGTCGTGCCCCTGGCCCTGGCCCTGGACCCAACCTCCTCCCCTGACCCTGGCCCCACGCCCCCTCGCGCCTGACCCTTCATTTTGATTCGTTGTCGTCCCCCTGGTCTTGGTCCTTGCCCTGGAGCCAGCCTCACCCCCTGGACCTGGCCCCAGCACCCCTTGCCCCGCTGGCCCTGTCCCTGAACCAGCCCCTCCTGGCCCAGTCTGGAAAAATCTGCCGCGCCTCAGCTGTGAAAAAAACTCGTTCGAGCAGGTCCCAATCGACAACCGCTGATTCAGCACCGAGGCGCCCTGGCCCCACCTGCCCCTCCTCCTCCTCCTCCTCCTCCTCCTCCTCCTCCTCCTCCTCCTCCTCCTCCTCTTCCTTGTCTCCTCGATCCCCCCACCTGCGCCTCATCCTCCTTCTCTCCTCAAAAGTGCAAGAGCCAGAGCACGCGTGCCACTTGTACCGCTCTTCGCCTGTTAACAGGAGGAGCCTAAATTCGAATGTCACTGAGAGGGTGCGGACCAACTCTGATCGATTGCGGACCACTGCACCAACATGCTCTCTACCTAGAAAAAGTCAAAAGGGCAGAATGCGGCATAAACATCAACTTTTGGCGCTGTTGCTTCTGCCCCTTTTGGGATGCCACCCCGTGGGGGCCATGATTCAGCAGGGAGGGCCTCAGCGTGAGGAGGGGGCTGGTGTCAAGCGGAAACTCTCACTCGGAGGTGGAGCATCGCAAGGTGCTGAGCACTAAGCACCTTGACACCATGGCTACCTGTCATGTCCCATTTCAAGCAGACCCTCCCATACGAGCTCGAGTGTTGTAGGCCCCCTCGTGTCTGAAGGATTGATCCGAGATGATCAGCATCAGCATCAGCATCAGCATCAGCATCAGCATCATCATCATCATCATCATCATCATCATCATCATCATCATCATCATCATCATCATCATCATCATCATCATCATCATCATCATCATCATCAGCAGCAGCATCATCATCAGCAGCAGCAGCAGCATCATCATCAGCATCATCATCATCATCATCATCATCATCATCATCATCATCATCATCATCATCATCATCATCATCATCATCATCAGCAGCAGCATCAGCAGCATCATCATCATCATCATCATCATCATCATCATCATCAGCACATCATCATCATCATCATCATCATCATCATCATCAGTCATCATCAGCAGCAGCAGCAGCATCAGCATCATCATCATCATCAGCAGCATCATCATCATCAGCAGCAGCTCAGCATCATCATCATCATCATCATCATCATCATCATCATCAGCAGCAGCAGCAGCATCATCATCATCATCATCATCATCATCATCATCATCATCATCATCATCATCATCATCCTCATCATCATCAGCATCATCATCATCAGCATCAGCATCAGCATCAGCATCATCATCATCATCAGCAGCATCAGCCTCATCATCATCATCATCGTCATCTTCATCATCATCAGCATCATCATCATCATCATCAGCAGCAGCATCAGCAGCATCATCATCATCATCATCAGCAGCAGCAGCAGCATCAACATCAGCATCTTCATCATCATCAGCAGCAGCAGCAGCTTCATCATCATCATCATCACCACCACCACCACCACCATCATCATCATCATCATCAGCAGAAGCATCATCATCATCATCATCATCATCATCATCACCCTCTTCCACTCTCGAACCTCACTCGTCATACTCCTACTCCCCTTCAGGCGTCGATGTCTCGCAACATCTTCCGCGGGTGTCCCGGCCACACCATACAGCCCGTGTTCCACTGGACTCCTGCACTCCTGTCGCTGCAGGGGTCAATCGAGCAAGGCGCCAGTGCTGGTGAAATTTCGCGTGCCATGGGCAATGATTGGGCTGATTTCTGTGCCAAGCCAAGTGCCCAGGATTTGACCGTTCTTAATGTTGCTGTGGCGTCGCTCCAGGCTGCCGCACGCGGTTACTCGTGACAGCTTCTGTCGCGTGCTGCGCCGATAAGTTGCGCCAGAGCCGAGGTGTCAGCTCCTTCTGACCCTGCACCCTTCCAGGTCCAGAGACCTCGTGGGCCGCAGCTGGTGGTGGTTGCCCACGATGCCGTGCCCCTGGCGGGGGGCGAGGTACCGTGCAGGCGCTGCTTGGCCGTGGCTCGGATCCCCAGAAGAGGCAAGACGCCTCGGAAGCCAGGGGCTCGTTGCGAGCCTGCGCCCCATGCTGCGCAAGCGGGCCGCCGCCACCGAACGCTTGAGCTGGCGCCAACATGTCCAGAGGGAAGGGGAGGCCGCCTTGCCGCCGCTGATGTCGTTATGGAGGCGGAGGAGGAGGGCGGACATCTCGTCGAATGCGACGGCCATCGGCTCCCTAGGGAGGCCAGTCTGAAGGCGCCCGTTTCGCCCGAAACGATGTCGCCCGCGATGGTTTCGGCCGCGGGCGAAATCGGTTCGGGCGAAGATCTCCCGGGCGAGACATTCACTGGGCGAGCCCGTCACTAGGCGAAATGTGCTCGGGCCAAACCGACCAGGCGAAACCGTCCCGAGCGAAACCGTCCCAGGCGAAACCGCCCCAGGCACGCTGATCGAAACAGTCCTGGGCGAAACCGACCAGGCGAAACCGAACGGGCGAAACCGACCAGGCGAAACCGACTGGGCGAAACCGACAGGGCGAAACCGAGTATGCTCTGGGCGTCACTCTCATGGACAGCCCCGCGGGCCTGTGAGCGCGCGGCAACATGGCTCAATCAGCGCGACTGCGAACGCGGCAGCAGTGGTCGTGGAATGAAATGGTGATGATCATAGGGGGGTCCTCTCCTGCTCTCCTCCTCGGCCCTCCTTCCTCCGGGTGCAACGACAAGGGTCGGGGGGGCGGCTCAGGGGGGGAAAGAAACATCGAGCTGGGAACGACGGTAGGTCGCCGATCGAGCAGCGACGGCCCCCCGATCGCGAAAGCGTACGCTCCTGGGCGGGATGGGCTATCGAGCCCCTGATAGCGATGGATTGGCCACTGGGTGTCGATGCATCCCCCCCCAACGAGCCTTTCCCCCGCTGGCACAAGCCCGGAACTTCCGCTCGTTTGATCTTCGGGCCAGAAATCGGGCCTCCAGCGGCCGATTGGGACGATTCCGACGCCCCTGGCACGCTCTCGCCAAGGCGCAGCGGGAAGAGACCACCCAGGGCCACGAGAGCTCTGCCGACAACCTCCGAGGTCGGTCGAAAACGATCGCGACCACTCAGGCCACTCTCGAACACCTCGCCCCTCTTGCCCGCTCCTCCTCGCCACCGCTGCCGACCACGACGACGACGTGCCCCCAGCGCCCCCCGCGCGGCCCGGGAGCGCGCCGCCACGGGCCGGGCGCGCGAGCCCGCGCGCGCGCGCGGGCGGGGCGCGCCTGGCCCCTGGCTGGTGATGACGTTCCCGTCGACGACGGCCTCGGGCAGGGGCCTAGACCCCCTCGCGTCGGGAAAAAAACACGCCGTGACATGTTCGGCCTCTGGGGGCCCTCGCCGGGCCCCGGGACCGTCAAACCAAAAAACCATCTTGGGATGAAGACCCGGTCCTGGGGGATGGGTCCAGAGCTGTGGGGGGTTCCACGGTGCTACAAAAAATACGACGTCGCGGGCCCAGGTCCTGAGACCTTCCCCTCCTCCTCCTCCTCCTCCTCCTCCTCCTCCTCCTCCCCCTCCTCCTCCTCCTCCTCCTCTTCCTCCTCCTCCTCCTCCCCGACCTCCTCATGGTCATCGTCCTCCACCTGTCCCCCTCCTCGAGTTCCCTCCTCCTTCTCCTCCTCCTCCTCCTCGTCCTCCTCCTCGTCCTCCTCCTCCTCGTCCTCCTCCTCCTTCTCCTCCTCCTCGTCTCCTCCTCCTACTCCTCCTCCTCCTTCCTGACTTCATCGACCACTACCTCCTCCTCCTCCTCCTCCTCCTCCTCCTCCTCCTCCTCCTCATCCTCTTCCTCCTCCGCCACCTCCTCCTTCCTAACTTCATCGACCACTACCTCCTCCTCCCCCTCCTCCTTCTCCTCCTACTTTTTCTTCTTAGTATTACGATGAGTAATAGTATCATGGTTAGTATTATTGTGTTATTCGTATTCTTATTATTAACAGTATTATTAGTACTAGTAGTAGTATTAGTTATTACTGTTATAAGTATTAGTCGCATTATTCTTCTCCTTAATATTAGTAGCATTCCTAGATTTGTTGTTAATCGTATTAGTATGCTTCTTGTTCGGATTAGCTTATTCGTATTATCAGTGTTCTTCTTTCCCATGTTAGTATTAATATTCGTTGTAGTACCATTACTATTCATAATATTCGTAACACTAGTATCATTCATATTCGTTTTGTTATAAGACTTAGTAGTGCTAATATTATCCTTAATATTATTACGATTGGTGATCGGAGGTGAGGGGGTGAGATCGAAGTGGAACGGAGAGCCCCCCTAGTGGGAAATCGATTTCGGTTTCGTGTTCGTGCGTGCCGTGCGTGCGGGCGAGGCGAAGCTGCGCGGGCGGTCGAGAGGAGTCTCCTGTGGCTGAGGCGCGGCCGGACCAAATGTGTCTCTTCCGGGCGGCGGGTGGCGCGCGGTGTCCAGCCGGTGTCCCGCTAATGTCCCGTCGGTGTCCCTGTGGCTGAGGCGCGGCCGGACCAAATGTGTCTCTTCTGGGCAGCCGGTGGCGCGCGGTGTCCCGCCGGTGTCCCGCCGGTGTCCCGTCGGTGTCCCGTCGGTGTCCCGATGATGATGTGGATGATTATGATGATGATGGTGATGATGGTGATGATGATGATGATGGTGATGATGATGATGTTGATGATGGCGATGATGATGATGATGATGATGATGATGATGATGATGATGATGATGATGATGATGATGATGATGATGCTGATGATGATGATGATGATGATGATGATGACGTCGATTGTGAGATCGATTGTGATATCGATAGTGAGACCGAATGTGAGATCGATTGTGAGATCGATAGTGAGATCGATTGTGAGATCGATAGTCAGATCGCTTGTGAGATGATGATGGTGATGATGGTGATGATGGTGATGATGGTGATGATGGTGATGATGGTGATGATGGTGATGATGGCCATGATGGTGATGATGATTGTGATGTTGATGATGATGATGATGACGTTGATGATGATGATGATGATGATGATGATGATGATGATGATGATGATGATGACGGTGTCCCGATGATGATGATGATGATGATGATGATGATGATGATGATGATGATGATGATGATGATGATGATGATGATGGCGATGATGATGATGTCGATGATGATGATGATGATGATGATGATGATGATGATGACGTTGATTGTGAGAGCGATTGTGATATCGATAGCGAGATCGATAGTGAGACCGAATGTGAGATCGATTGTGGGATCGATTGTGAGATCGATTGTGAGATCGATAGTCAGGTCAATTAGGAGATCGAGCAAATGAGATAGATCGAGTGAGATCGATTGTGAGATCGATCGAGTGAGATCGATCGAGCGAGACCGATAGTGAGATCGATAGTGAGATCGATAGTGAGACCGATCGAGTGAGACGTTGGTTCCCCCCCCCGAACCTCCTTATCGCCCGAAGGGTGGTCGTATAGGTATGATTATGATTGTCCTTAGTAGTGGAATCAGTTTTATTATCATTCATATTATTGCTCTTATAATTGTGCATAGTAGTATCCTTATTATCCTTCTTCGTCCTCCTCCTCCTCCTCCGCCTCCTCCTCCTCCGCCTCCTCCTCCTGACTTCATCGACCACTACCTCCTCCTCCTCCTCCTCCTCCTCCTCCTCCTCCTCCTCCCCCTCCTCATCCTACTGCTCTCCCGCAAGTGTTCCTCCAAGGGTTTCCACAACAGCCGGGAGAACTGATACGTAGCCGAATACCTCAGCCATTTCGGCCCCACGCTTGGCCACATACGCGCCTCCAAGATGCAGGGAGCGGCGGTGGTTCGTCGTAGGCGGGTTCGATCCGCCGCCCCCGTCTCCTGTTGGCGTAACAAGGTTTACAGCTCTGCCTGCCTCTTCCAAAACTGCAAAACTGTTCTAGCGGCCTCGCCCAACCCGCAAGCGACCCGTAAGAACAGCTCTTTCTGTCCCTTCCAAAACTCTTCCAATGGCCTCTGGACCAGCCCGCAAGCCACCCGTAAAGAGTCGTTTGCGTCAGCTTCCCTGCCTAAGATGGCCTCAAAGACGGCCCAAGAAATCCCCGACCCAAGACATCCCCCAAAACGGCCAAGTGGTCCTCTGGAGAGCCCTGATTGGCCCCAATGCGCCTCCAAGACGACCCAAGATGGCCCCGAGACGGCCCCAGGAGTCAGAATGGCCCAAGTGACACCAATACGCCCCCAGAGGGCTCCAAAAGGCCTCCAAGATGGCCCCCAAACGACCCGAGAGGCTTCCAAGATGACCCCGTGATGGTCCTCACGGGCGCCTCCAGAACGCAGGTGGCGGAGGCACCTTTGACAATACTAATCCGCCACCGTGCCTCGAGGCACGAAGTGGAGCGTCCTCAGGTCCTCAAGGGTTCCCTCTTCTCTGTACTCAGGACTGGGGGATTCTAGTAATCTGGGGGCTGGGGGGCCCAATTCTCAAATGTTCCCGGCGGTTCCGTGCGCTCTTGAGCTCGGTCGCATGGATTTTTCCGGAGGGGAGGCCACGAGGCCCCAAGATAGGCCAGGAGGGCCCCAAGAAACGAGCAGGAGGCCCCACAGATAGCCCAAGAGCGCTCCAAGATGCCCAAGATGGCCCCGAGAGCGCCCAAAAAGACCCCAATAGATGGACAGGCCCGACTTAAGCCTAACCCCCTTCACACTCCCCCTTTTATCATGTCTCACGGCTGACGGGTCGCGACTCTACGCGCGCTTTCCGCCATCCGCCGCTCCCTGTCGATTCCTCACAGGGGTACCCGACGTGCTGAATGTCTGGGCGGTTCCTGGCTCTTTTCTGAAGAACTCCCCTGGGGCTTCGGCCCAAACCCGCCGACCATCCGGAGAGCTGCACAAACTGCGTCCTCAGTTGGCCCAAGCGCCTCCAAGACGGGCAAGATGGCCCAAGACGGCCTCCAAGATATCCTCAAGACACCCAAGATGACTCCAAGATGTCTCCAAGACGGCCTTGGATGCTCTCGAGACGGCCTAAAATGGCCAAGACGGCTCAGGAGGCCCCCACAGGGCCTCCAAGACGGCCCAAGAGGCCTCCAAGAGGACATGCAGGCAGGCCCGAAGAGGCCAAAATCATTGATTTTGGCCAGGAAGTAGTTGCAGGGTTTGGGTATGTGTTGCTTTGTTAGGCCCAACGACGGCCCAAGAGGCCCCCAAGACGCCCAAGATGGCCTCCAAGACGGTCAAGATGGCTCCAAGACGGCCAGAGATTTCCCCCAGACGAACCCAGGAGCCCCCGAAGACGCCACAATTGGGCTCCAAAAGGACTTCCAGGAGTCCAGGATCCTTGATTTCCTCTGGTTGTTCAATGATTCCAGCGTTCTCTCCGTTTCGAGCTTCCGACGCTCCAAGACGGGTCGTAAGCCCCCAAGACGGCCCAAGAGGTCCCGAAGACGCCCGCACGACGGCCCCTGAGACCTCCAAGCCCAAAAAGGGACCCACGACTGCCCACCAGGGGCCCAAGACGGCCTCCGAAGGCCAGGAGGCACCCAAGAGGCCCCCAAGAGGCCCCCAAGAGGTCCCCAAGAGGTCCCGAAGAGGTCCCAGGAGACCCCCAGGAGGCCCCAGGAGGCACCCAAGATGCCTGTTTGAGCCCCTCAAAGGCTCCCACGAAGTCCCCAAGAGGCCTCAAGAGGGTCTCAAGAGGCCTCCTCTTCTTCCTCCTCAGCCTTCTCCTCCCTCTCCTCATTCTTCCTCGTCCTCTGTCCAGTGTTCCCCGAAGGGGTTCCACAACGGCTCGGAGAGCACGTAGGCCAAAAGCTTGGCCTGCCTTCGGCCCAACGTTTGGCCGCATGGGAGTTTCCAAAAGGCAGGTGGCGGCGGTGATTCGCCGTAGGCGTCTTCCATACGGTTCGCGCAGAGCCCGCTCGATCCGACACGGCCTCCCTCTCACTGCACCGACCTTGCCGACGTGCTGCAGCGGATTGTTGCGCGAATTTCTGTTAATGCAAGACCACGAAACGGCGAGTGGAAAACGACGTGAATTTCGCGTGGATTGTTTCTCGTCTTCATTCCTGGCCAAAAAAATCCGCACGAAATTCGCCTCGAAATCCGGAACTAAATTCTCCAGGACACTCCGGGCCCATCCTACTGTTGTCCGAACGAAATCCGCTCTGCGATGTTGGAGCCATGATCCCTGGAACCGGGGGAAAGGCCTCCGAGGAAAAGGAAACGTGGTCGTGGTAAGGCTGGAGAGGTGGGGAAGGCACGATCCGTGACAAATAACACGGCTCGCGCACAGCCCGCTCGGTCCGGCACGGCCTCCCTGGGAGGCGAAAGACCCATCCAGGAGGGGGAAGCGAAGGTGGAGGAAGAAGGAGGGAGGAGGGAGGAGAACAAGGAGGAGATAAAGGAGGCAAGAGAGTAGAAGAGGCGGACACGAGGGAAGAGGAGGAGGAGGAAGAGGAGGAGGAGGAGAGGGTGTTCTAGGAACACAAGAACCCCACTCAGAATGTGGGGAACAAGACTTCAGAGGTCTGGGGCCACGTCTTGAGTCATGATTCTTGCGAGGTGACTGCTGACCACCGTCGTCGCCCTCGTGCTTGCAGTCGCCCTCTGCCTAGGCAACCATGACATCTCCACCATCCGTCGTCGGCAACGCACCCACTGCCGACACGCCGCACGCCAAAGCCGAACGCCAGCCACCCTGGGGACAGGGGCAGTGGCCAGTATAGGCTTCCTCCTTCCAAACTTGCCCCAATCCTCCTCCACCCCTCGTTCTGATCCTCCGCCTGCTCCTCCTCCTCCGCCTCCTCCCTGCATCATTCCTGCTCATCCTGCTTATCCTGCTACTCCTCCCTCCTCCCTCCTCCTAAACCTCTTCCTCCTCCTCCTCCTCCTCCTCCTCCTCCTCCGCCTCCTCCTCCGCCTCCACCTCCGCCTCCTCCTCCGCCTCCG
>CAUYUJ010018664.1:40000-57500 GCA_963575745.1 Prorocentrum cordatum | reverse complement strand
GTTTTCATAGGAGGCGGGCAATACCCCCACTTTGTGGGGGGGCCGGTTCAAGCTCTACCAAATTTCCAAACGACTCTTCGCCCCCACCCACACCCAGCTTCCCGCCCTATGACGTTCGGACACTTCACTTCGTGGCATGCGGACGACCGTGGCTACTATTCAGGGCCCCGCGGCCGACGACGACGGCGTGCGCGCGCGAAGAAAAACCGAATGTGTCCCGCATGGTATTATTTGACAGGGATGATGGCCCTGCAGGTGCGCAACCGTTGTCGCAGAAGTTCGAAAAAGTTGCTCGCAAAAGCCCGTTTGACAGAAATGTTTAAAAAGTGTTGGGTTTCCTACGAATCCGCAAGAGCGCGCGGGATGAAAGTTTGACATTTTTTTTTTGAAAAACCATTGGTTTTTTGATGTTGTTTATGTTAAAATCGCTACGAAAACTAAGGTTTTGGAAGGATTTCGTCTTGCGCGCGCGAATGTCCACTTTACCTTATTTTTTGCAAGGGATTCTTGAAGTTTGGTTATGGTAGAACAAGAAATGTCCACTTTAGCTTATTTTTTGCAAGGGAAAACCGGTCGTAACAACACAACCGGATCCGGACTCCCCCGTTTTGCCTGAGACTTCCTCACGAAAATGATGAAAATGAGGCTGCGGCCTAGGCGCGGCGGGGGGGTCGTGCACCAGGGGTCCCAACAATAATTATTCTTTAGAAGTAATAATGTTCAACAACAACAAGGGCAACAACAACAACAACAACACCAACAACAGCAACAACAACAGCAAAACCACAACCACAACACCAACAACTACAACAACAACCACGACAACAGCAGCAACATCAACAACAAGACCCTCAACCACAACCACAGCAACAACAACCACCACCACATCCACAACAACAACCACTATCACTAGAACAACAGCAACAACAACAGCAGCGACAACAATGACAACAACCACAACAACAATCACAACAACAACGACCACAACAACAATAACCACAACCACAACAGCAACAACAACACCAACAGCAACAACAACCACAACAACAGCAGCAACAACAACAACAGCAACAGCATCAACAACAACAGCAACAACCACAACAACAACCACAACAACAGCAACCGAAGACAAAACGAGGAACACCGACAGCCGAGCGAGAGCGAACGAAAAACGCCGTTCTGGCCGAGCCCTGGGCTGCTGCTGTCCACGCGCTGCCCTGAGTGGCCGCGCTGGGGCTGGCGCACATCTGGACGCGAGAAGCTCCGATATCGTCGGGAGAGCAGGGGCAGCCCGGGGCAACCCCGGGGTGGAAGAGGAGGGGGAGGAGAAGGAGGAGGAGGAGGAGGAGGAGGAGAAGGAGGAGGAGGAGGAGGAGGAGGGAGATCACGGTGAGTCCAGCACGCATCAATGATGCCTCACTGCGAGCACGCATCAAGGAAGGGGCCGGCCTCCTCGGAAGGCTCGGAAGCCCCCTGGCCTTCGGAGGAGTTTCCCGCGCCTGCCCCGGAGGCGCAGGCAAGCTCACTCAAATGGCGCGAGGGGGTTCTGGGGACGCCCGCCGCCGTCTGGGGAGGCCGTCTCCTTCTCGTTTCCCCCGCGTCGTTCGCCGCATACAAACAAACAAAAGAACAAAAAACAACGGAAAAAAGATAGCAGCAGCAGCAACAACAACAACACTACCACCACCACCACCACCACCACCACCACCACCACCACCACCAACAACAACAACAACAACAACAACAACAACAACAACAACAACAACTACAACTACAACTACAACTACAATTACAACTACAACTACAACTACAACAACAACTACAACAACAATTACAACAACAACACCAACAACAACAGCAGAAACAACAAAAAAAACAACAACAATAGCAACAACAACAGCAACGACAACAAAAACAAAAACAACAACAATCAAAAACAAAAACCACCACAACAACAATAACAATAACAACAACAACAACAACAACAACAACAACAACAATCATTTAAGACTGGGGACACTCCGTTCTCACCAGTGCCAGGGTTTTCATAGGAGGCGGGCAATACCCCACTTTGTGGGGGGGCCGGTTCAAGCTCTACCAAATTTCCAAACGACTCTTCGCCACCACCCACACCCAGCTTCCCGCCCTATGACGTTCGGACACTTCACTTCGTGGCATGCGGACGACCGTGGCTACTATTCAGGGCCCCGCGGCCGACGACGACGGCGTGCGCGCGCGAAGAAAAAACGAATGTGTCCAATATGGTATTATTTGACAGGGATGATGGCCCTGACATGCGCGCAACCGTGGTTGCAGAAGTTCGAAGCACGTGAAAAAGTTGCTCGCAAGAGCCCGTTTGACAGAAATGTTGAAAATATCGGGTTTCCTCAGAAATCCGCAAGAGCGCGCAAGATGATTTTTTGAAACTTTTTTTTGGAAAACCATTGGGTTTTCATGTTTTTATGTTAAAATCGCTACGAAAACGAAGGTTTTGGAAGGATTTCATCTTGCGCGCGCGAGTGTGCACTTCGTGTCATTTTTGTCAAAGGATTCTTGAAGTTTGGTTATGTTAGAACAAGAAATTTCTTTTTATAGTGTTTTTTGCAAGGGAAAGCGGGCGTCAACAAAACAACCGGATCTGGATGACATCGTTTTACCTGAGACTTCCTCACGAAAATGATGAAAATGTGGCTGCGGCCTAGGCGCGGGGGGGGGGGGCGTGCACCAGGGGGCCCAACAATAATTATTCTTTAGAATTAATAATGTTCAACAACAACAACAACAACAACAGCAACAACAGCAGCAGCAGCAACAGCAACAGCAACAGCAACAGCAGCAACAACAACAACAATAATCAAGACTGCTCGCCCTTATATGCTGGAGTGTCCAATAACGCGTATTTCACAAACCCTCGATACCCGCCCTCTTCGTCTTCGATCGACACCCTTTTGGGGGGTATAATTTTCTGCCCTGCAGGCCGGGCCCCAGCAAGCGGCGGGGCGGCCGCGGACCGTCGGCCTGGCCAGCGGCAGCGCTGATCGGCGGGGCGGCCGCGGACCGTCGACCCGACCCCAGGAGGGACGGACAGGGGACCGACCACGACGAGGACGACGACGACGACGACGACGACGACGACGACAACGACGTCGAAGACGACGGCGACGACGACGACGACGACGGCAACGTCGAGCGAAAGCGAGAGCGAGAGAGAACGACAGCAGGGCCACGAAGAGCGCGAACGAGCGGGGGCCACGAAGTGCAGATAATGCGGGGCCACAGAAAGCAACTATGGGGCCACTGAGGGTAGCAACTGGGCCACGTAGGACAGTGAGGGGGACACAAATGGCGACCGCGGGGCCACGAAGGGCATGCACATGGGGCCACAACGGGCGCGACTCCTGGGTGCCTGGGTGTCGGGAGCGCGGCGCTTGGGCAAATTGCAGGAAATTCTAACGCAAGGCCATTCTTCAGTAAGTTGCAAGCAAGTCTCCAGCGAGAGCGCGACTCCAGAGTGCCGGGAGAGCGATTCCTGAAGAAAGTGTAAGGAAGTCCCAAGCGAAAGCGCGATTCCTGAATAAAATGCGAGGAAGTCTCGGGCGGGAGCGGGGGTCCTGGCTAAATTGTAAGGAAGCCTCTGGCGGGAGCCGTTGTTGCTGTAACCCGGGGGCCAGGGGCCCAGTTTGAGCTGGAAGACCTTCCCTGTCAAAAAACAAGGTGCGAGCATTTTGATTGAGAAAAAACAATATGCACCGGTGAGGGGGGATCAACAATAATTATTCTTCAGAAATGAGAATTCAACAACAACAACAACAACAACAACAACAACAACAACAACAACAACAACAACAACAATCATTTAAGACTGGGGACACTCCGTTCTCACCAGTGCCAGGGTTTTCATAGGAGGCGGGCAATACCCCCACTTTGTGGGGGGGCCGGTTCAAGCTCTACCAAATTTCCAAACGACTCTTCGCCACCACCCACACCCAGCTTCCCGCCCTATGACGTTCGGACACTTCACTTCGTGGCATGCGGACGACCGTGGCTACTATTCAGGGCCCCGCGGCCGACGACGACGGCGTGCGCGCGCGAAGAAAAAACGAATATGTCCCGCATGGTATTATTTGACAGGGATGATGGCCCTGGCAGGTGCGCAACCGTTGTCGCAGAAGTTCGAAAAAGTTGCTCGCAAAAGCCCGTTTGACAGAAATGTTTAAAAAGTGTTGGGTTTCCTACGAATCCGCAAGAGCGCGCGGGATGAGATTTTGACATTTTTTTGTTGAAAAACCATTGGTTTTTTGATGTTTTTATGTTAAAATCGCTCCGAACACTAAGCTTTTGGAAGGATTTCGTCTTGCGCGCGCGAATGTCCACTTTACCTTATTTTTTGCAAGGGATTCTTGAAATTTGATTATATTAGAACAAGAAATGTCATTTTCTATTGTTTTTTGCAAGGGAAAGCGGATTACAACAAAACAACCGGATCCTGTACACACCCTCTTTTCTGAGGCTTCCTCACGAAAATGATGAAAATGTAGCTGCGGCCTAGGCGGCGCAGGGGGGGCGCGCACCAGGGGGCCCAACAATAATTATTCTTTAGAATAAATAATGTTCAACAACAACAACAACAGCAACACTGCGGGAGGCTGCTGCTCTTCGAGGCCTCTGGGGGCCCTCCCTGGGCCCAGGGGCCGTCCGAAGGCGGCCCACAGGACGACGAGCTGGCCCCAGGGGGAAGGGGTCGAGGCTTGGGTCGGGCATGTCCTCCTACTTTTTTGATCCGCGGGTCGAGAGCGAGCCTCTTCCGGTCGAAGCTAAGCGGGCCGCGCACAGCATTAATTGACAGAGGGGGAAGGCAGAAGGAGGGGCCTCACGTCAAGCATGTCCTCCTACAGGCGGAGTCGGGAAGATAAAATGTTAGAAATGATAGGAACATGATCCAAAATAGTCAAGACCGCACGAAAAATCGTCCCCAGACTTTCTTCTACCACTCTTGAGACTTCCTCCTGTGGCAACAGAAAAATCGCGACGCCGGGGCCCCCCGAGGACGAGGGGCCTCAGGCAGTGCAGCTTCCGCCCGGGGTCCCCCTCGTTCGGTGGCAACTCCTGGGAGCCTCCCATGCCATCTGGTCGGCTCCTGCGAACCGACGATCATCCCGACGCAAGTCGACGCGAAATCGACGCTCGTCGACGCCAAACCGGCGCTGTCCCATCGGCTCCCCAGACGCTCCTCGCGGAGGACGGGCTTCCGAGGGCAGGCCAGGCTCCCACGACCTGCTGCCGAGTCCTCGCGTCCTCCGGGCCTCGTCCCTCGGAGTCCCACACGCTCACCCCGCCGACGCGGGTGCGCCACGGGTCTGGGGCGGCAAGCTCCATGGAAAGAATCCTCGGGAGCGGCCAAGAGGGGGGTGTCCAAGAGGGGGGGGTGCAAATCATGACCGGCGGCATGTGCGCGGCCCAGCGGGGGGGCCAGGGACGTAATGAAATAAGAAGAGGCGCCATGAAATCTGGGGAAATATCATGGCCCCCGCCATGATATCCACCCCCCCTAGTCATCACCCCCCTCTTTTCCGCCCCCGACATCCGCTCCAAAAAATCTCCGGACCACCGCCGGGACACTCTTTTGATCTGCGGGGCGAGAGCGAACCTCTTCCGCTGAAAGCTAAGCGGGACGCGCACAGCTTTACTTGGCAGAGAAAAAGCGAAAGAAGGCGGGGCCTCACGGCCCGCTGGGACACCCGGGACAACCCCACAAGGATCCGGACAACCCCCCCCCGGACAACCCCCCATTGGGGAGGCCTCCAAAGGATTTCTGCCCACAAAAGATGTAGCAGGGGCAGGGGTGGGGTCAGAGGGAAAGGATTCGAGCGTCCGGCTGGGTTCAAGCCCCGACCCCGCCGTGGGAGAACTCCCCCCTAATTACGTGCTCCCGAGCCAAGGCCGCGCCGCGGGTCCCCAGGCATCCGGCGATGCGATGGTTTCGATGCGCGTCCCCCGGGTGGTCAGGAGGAGGAGGAGGCGGAGGAGGAGGAGGAGGAGGAGGAGGAGGAAGAGGCGGAGGAGGAGGAGGAGGAGGAGGAGGCGGAGGAGGAGGGGGAGGAGGAGGAGGAGGAGGAGGGGGAGGAGGAGGAGGAGGAGGAGGAGGAGAAGGAGGAGGTGGTTTTTGGCCCTGGATCTATCTTTGCTGGCCCGGGACGAAGCACGGGGCCCAGAGGCCGAGACCGAGGAAAAAGCTTGTTGCTTCCTCCGCCGCGGCGCGGCAGAGGCGCGCCGCTCGCGCGTGGAGCCAAAGCCCGGCTGCGGGGCTGCGGATGAGATCGAGGGCAAGACGCCAGAGCTGAGGAAATCAGCTCGTCGGAGATCTGGGTTTCGGAGGCGGCCGATGAGGGGGGCGTCCGAGAGGGGGGGGGGGCGCAAATCATGGCTGGCGGCATGTGCGCGGCCCAGGGGGGGCGGGGTGCCCGGGGACGCATTGGAGTAAGAAGAGGCGCCATGAAAACAGGGGAAATATTACGACCCCCGCCATGATATCCACCCCCCCTAGTCATCACCCCCCTCTTGGCCGCCCCCGAGGGTCTCGAGGGCCTCGAGCTCATCGGAGACCCGTAGATCCGATGTCGTGATTTTTTCAATACGGCGCCCCCGGAAGTCTCGACCCATTCCCCAGCACCACGTTTCCATCCTGAATTCGTTCCTTGACGGTCCCGGGGCCCGGCGAGGTCCCCCAGAGGCCGAAAACTGCGGAAAACCTCCGTCTGGATTGTTTCAGCACGTTGGATTTCTGGCGATCTGGGTGTCGGGAGCGGCCAAGAGGGGGGTGTCCAAAAGGGGGGGGTGCAAATCATGACCGGCGGCATGTGCGCGGCCCAGCGGGGGGGCCTGGGACGTAATGAAGTGAGAAGAGGCGCCATGAAATCTGGGGAAATATCATGGCCCACGCCATGATATCCACCCCCCCCTAGTCATCACCCCCCTCCTTGCTGCCCCCAAGTGTGGAGGCCGCCCGAAGGTCCTTGAACTGCGGCGCCGGGTAGCACGTGGCGCTGCCGGCGAGCAGCCCGTGCGTGGCGAAGACCACCGCCGGCGAGGCGCACACCGCGGCCGTCACCCGCCCGCTCGCGCGCTGCTCCCGGAGCAGCGCCGTGAGCTCCTCGCAGTCCCGGAGCCTCGCGGCGCCTGGCGCCGACGACGGCGACGACGACGACGACGACCACGACGACGACCACGACGACGACGACGACGACGACGACGACGACGACGACGACGACGGACCACGACGGACCACGACCACGACCATGACCACGACGGCGACGGCGACGACGACGACGACGAATACGACCACCACCACGACCATGACCACAACCACAATCACGACGACAATCATGAAGACGATGATGACAACGACGACGACGACCACGACGACGACGACGACGACGACGACGACGACGACGACCACGACCACGACGACGACAACCTCCTCCCTCTTCACTCGACCACGACCACGACCACGACCACAACCATGACCATGACCATGACCACGACCACGACGACGATGCTGACGACGACGACAACAACAACAACAACGAAAACGACGACGACCATGACATGATGATGACAACGACGACGACGATGACGAATACGACGACGACGACGACGACGACGACCATCATCCCTCACCCCCCCCTGCCCTCCCGTCCAAGAGGAGATAGCATGGAGAGAGGCGGGGACACAGGCTGGGAGGCAGACAGGGATGGAGGACGAACGGAGGAGGGAGGAAGGGCGCGAGGGAAGAAGGAGGGGGAAGAGGAGAAGGAGGAGAAGGAGCAGGGAAGGAGGAAAAGGATAAGGAGCAAAAGATGACGATGGTGATGATGACGGTGGCAATGATGACGATGCTGCTGCTGCGGCTGATGATGATGACGATAAAGATGACGATGACGATGACGATGACGACGACGATGACGATGACGATGACGATGATGATGACAATCGTGATGATGATGATGCTGATGATGATTATGATGGTGATCATGACGATGATGATGATGCTGATGATGATGATCATGATGATGATGAAGATGCTGATGATGATAATGATGATTAGGATGATGGTGATGATGATGGTGATGGTGATGGTGATGGTGATGCTGATGCTGATGCTGATGCTGATGCTGATGCTGATGCTGGTGCGAATGCTGATGATGCTGATGCTGATGCCGATGCTGATGCTGATGCTCATGCTGATGCTGATGCTGATGATGCTGATGATGATGATGATGCTGATGGTGATGATGATAATAATGATAATCATGCTAATAATAATGATAATACTAAGAATAAGAATAAGAATAAGAATAATGATGATGAGGAGGAGGAGGAGGAGGATGATGATGAGGATGAGGATGATGAGGATGACGATAAGGATGCGCCCGCCGGGGGCGGAATGTCGTGGTTACCAAAACAAGAGGAGGAGGAGGAGGAGGAGGAGGAGGGGAGGAGGAGGAGGAGGAGGAGGAGGAGGAGGAGGAGAGGAGGAGGAGGAGGAGGAGGGAGGAGGAGGGAGGAGGAGGAGGAGAGGAGGAGGAGGAGGAGGAGGGAGAGGGACAGGGAGAAGTGCTGATTCCCGCCCCACGCAACCCTCGCGCTGCAACCACGCAGAGGCCCTCCCCCTTCCTTCTGTCCTCCTCCTCCTCATCATCATCATCCTCATCATCCTCAGCATCATCCTCATCCTCATAATCGTCTGCAGCATCAAGGTCATCGTCGTCATCAGCATCATCATCCTCATCATCATCCTCATCATCATCAGCAGCAGCATCATCAGCATCATCATCATCACCTTCAGCATCATTATCAGCATCAGCAGCAGCATCAGCAGCAGCATCATCATCAGCATCATAATCATAATCAGTATCATCATCAGCATCATCATCATCAGCATCATCATCATCAGCATCATCATCATCATCATCATCATCATCATCATCATCATCATCATCATCATTACCACCACCATCAGCATCATCAGCATCAGCATCATCATCAACATCATCACCATCATCGTCGTCGTCATCAGCAGAAGCAGCATCATCATGTTCATCTTCCTGGTCCTCCTCATCCGCCTTCTCTTCCTCATCCTCCTCATCCTCCTCCTCCTCGCTCCCCCTACCCTTCCTCCCGTTACCCCTCCGCCCAGGCCTCCCCTCCGCCCCCTCCAGAGCCCAAGGGGAACCAGTGCCATCACGGCAAAA
Source organism: Prorocentrum cordatum (assembly GCA_963575745.1). NCBI lineage: Eukaryota > Dinophyceae > Prorocentrales > Prorocentraceae > Prorocentrum > Prorocentrum cordatum. Next base: position 48,249 of record CAUYUJ010018664.1, on the reverse strand, counting down.
ACCGTCGGTGCACTGCGCGTCTCCCTGCCATGAGGGGGAACGCCAGGGAGGGACCTGCTCGGGAGAGGGCGGGACGTCGAGCTGGAATCTGCGATATGTCGCCGATGGATCTCGGCGACAGGCCCCCCAAAGCGAAACCGCAGGTTCCTGGGCTATCGAGGCCCCTGTCGGCGCTGAGTGGGCGACTTCTCCTCCCAGGGCCCGACGCGTGAAAGCCCTACGATGTCGGTACTCTCCTGGTGCTCGATACCATTCCTGGTGATCAAGGCTACAGCAGGTTGGAACATCATAGGACTGGGGTCGGAGGCGGCCCAGGGACTTGAGCGGGGAACCCAAAAAATCTGTCGGGGGGGATGAGGCCGAATCCGCTCCGAACGGTCCCCGGACCTCTCCTGGTCCCCACCTGGCACAGTTTTTCACCTTGGATCCGTCTGTCACGGTTCTGGAGCCCGAGAACGGCCGAAAACTGCCCCCGAAGGCCGAACAACAACAACAACAACAACAACAACAACAACAACAACAACAACAACAACAACAACCATTTTAAGGCTGTACGCTCTTACTTGCCCGCGAGTCATTCAACACGTATACCCTACACCCTCGATACCCGCCCTCTTCGTCTTCGATCACACCCCTTTCGGGGGGATTATTTCTCTTTGCTGGGGCCGGCGGGCTTAGACGTACGGGCAAACCGGAACGGGCGGACAATCCTTCGGGGGCGTACATCTCTCTGCCCGCCATTGGAATTGGCGCGGGCCCTGCAAGAGGAGGAGGGGAAGAACGAGGGAGAGTGGGAGGAAGGGGAGGGGGAAGGACGAAGGAAGAGGGAAGATACCACGTTGTGAAGGCGTCCTTGGCGCGTGCGTGGTTCCTGAGCGCCGAAACGCAATTCCAGAATAATTTGTGAGGACGTCGCACGCGAGAGCGCAGTCCTGAGTACATTGTGAGGAAATCTCAGGCGGAAGCGGGGGCCCTGACTAAGTTGCGAGGAAGTCTCAAGCGGGAGCGCCGTTCCTGAGCAAATTGCACGGAAGTCTCAGGCGGGAGCGGGGGTCCTCACTAAATTGCGAGGAAGTCTCAGGCGGGAGCGCCGTTCCTGAGTCAATTGCGCGGAAATGTCAAGCAGGAGCGGGGGTCCTGAGTAAAATTCGAAGAAGTCTCAGGCGGGAGCGCCGTTCCCACGTAAATTGCACGGAAGTCTCAGGCGGGAGCGGGGGTCTTGATTACATTGCGAGGAAGTCTCAGACGGGAGCGCCTTTCCTGAGTAAATTACGCGGAAGTCTCAGGCGGGAGCGGGGGTCCTGAGTAAAAAACGAGGAAGTCTCAGGCGGGAGCCGTTGTTGTTGTAGCCCGGGGGGCAGGGGCACAGTTTGAGCAGGAAGACTTTCCTCGAGAAAAAACAAGGTGCGAGCCCCGGGGGTGGCACTTCAATCAAAAAAAAAAAAAAAAAAAAAAAACACATTTGCACCCGGTGGGGGGATCAAACAATAATATTCAAGACATGGAGTTCAAACACAACAACAAGCTCCACACACAACACAACCACGACAACAACAACGACAGCAACAGCAACAGCACCAGCACAGCAGCAGCAGCAAACAACAACACACAAACAAACAACAACCACCAAACAGACACAAACAAACAAACACAGCCAACAACAGCAGCAACAACACCAACAACAACAACAACGACAACAACAACAACAACAACAATTTTAAGACCTTTCGCCCTTATATGCTCGAGTGTCCAATAACGCGTCTTTCCCAAACCCTCGATACCCGCCCTCTTCGTCTTCGATCGAACCCCTTTTGGGGGGTGTACCTTTCTTCCCTGCAGGCCGGGCCCCGGCAAGCGGCGGGGCGGCCGCGGACCGTCGGCCTGGCCAGCGGCAGCGCTGATCGGCGGGGCGGCCGCGGACCGTCGACCCGACCCCAAAGAGGGACGGACAGGGGACCGACCACGACGACGACGACGACGACGACGACGACGACGACAACGACGTCGACGTCGACGACGACGGCAACGACGGCGACGGCGACGACGACGACGAGCGAAAGCGAGAGCGAGAGAGAACGACAGCAGAGCCACGAAGGACACGAAGTAGGCCACGAAGGGCGACAGCGGGGACACGAAGGGAATGCGTATGGGGCCACGAAGAGCGCGAACGAGCGTGGGCCACGAAGGGTAGATAATGCGGGGCCACAGAAGGCAACGATGGGGCCACTGAGGGTAGCACCTGGGCCACGTAGGACAATGAGGGGGCCACAAACGGTGACAGCGGGCCACGAAGGGCATGCACATGGGGCCACAACGGGCGCGACCCTGGGTGCCTGGGTGTCGGGAGCGCGGCGCTTGGGCAAATTGCAGGAAATTCCAACGCAAGGCCATTCTGCAGTAAGTTGCAAGCAAGTCTCCAGCGACCGAATCCAGAGCGCCGGGAGAACGATTCCTGAATAAATTGTAAGGAAGTCCCAAGCGAGAGCGCGATTCCGGAATAAAATGCGAGGATGTCTCGGGCGGGAGCGGGGGTCCTGGCTAAATTGTAAGGAAGTCTCAAGCGGGAGCCGTTGTTGTTGTAACCTGGGGGCCAGGGGCCCAGTTTGAGCAGGAAGATTTTCCATGTCAAAAACACGGTGCGAGCGTCCAAGTGCACACTTTGATTGAGAAAAAATATGCACCAGCGGGGGGATCAACAATAATTATGCTTCAGACCTGAAAATTCAACAACACCAACAACAACAACAACAACAACAACAGCAGCAGCAGCAGCAACACCAACAACAACAACAACAACAACAACAACAACAACAACAACAACAACAACAACAACCACAACAACCACAACAACAACAACAACAACAACAACAATCATGTTAAGACTGTTCGCCTGTATCTGCTGTCTAATAACGCGTATTTCCCAAACCTTCGATACCCGCCCTCTTCGTCTTCGATCGAAAACATTTTGGGGGGGTATACCTTTCTTCCTTGCAGGCCGGGCCCCGGCAAGCGGCGGGCCGGCCGCGGACCGTCGGCCTGGCCAGCGGCAACGCTGCTCGGCGGGGCGGCCGCGGACCGTCGACCCGACCCCAAGAGGGACGGACAGGGGACCGACCACGACGACGACGACGACGACGTCGACGACGACGGCGACGACGACGACGAGACGACGACGACGACGACGGCGACGACGAGCGAAAGCGAGAGCGAGAGAGAACGACAGCAGGGCCACGAAGGACACGAAGTAGGCCACGAAGGGCGACAGCGGGGACACGAAAGGAATGCGTATGGGGCCACGAAGAGCGCGAACGAACGGGTCCACGAAGGGTAGATAATGTTGAGCCACAGATGGCGACGATGGGGCCACTGAGGGTAGCAACTGGGCCACGTAGGACAGTGAGGGGGTCACAAACGGCGACAGCGGGGCCACGAAGGACACGCACATGGGGCCACAACGGGCGCGACTCCTGGGCGCCTGGGTGTCGGGACCGCGGCGCTTGAGCAAATTGCATGAAATTCCAACGCAAGGGAACTATTCCTCAGTAAAGTTCTAGCAAGTTTCCAGCGAGAGCGCGACTCCAGAGCGCTGGGAGAACGATTCCTGAATAAATTGTAAGGAAGTCCCAAGCGAGAGCGCGATTCCTGAATAAAATGCGAAGTCTCGGGCGGGAGCGGGGGTCCTGGCCAAGTTGTGAGGAAGTCTCAAGCGGGAGCCGTTGTTGTCGTGTAGCCCGGGGGCCGACGGCTCAGTTACAGCATCAAGACTTTCTCTGTCAACAAAAAACTAAAACCAAAAAAAAGGCGCGAGCGTCGAAAGTTCACTTTGGTTGAGGAAAGACAGCATGCACCGGTGAGGGGGATCAACAATAATTATTCCTCAGAAAGGAGGAGTACAACAACAACAACAACAACAACAACAACAACAACAACAGTCATTTGACCACCATGCGCCATGTTTCCACATGTCACATGCATCCTTCTGGGTACCACACCCTATCAGGGGGATTTGTCTGGCATGCGGGGCCCGAGATTCCCTCGCCCAGATTTCCCGCCCAAGAAGGTATTGCCACCACCTCTTCCGAGGAACTTCGACATCCACAGCTTGGACGGCACATCGCCATCGCAATCGCCTTGCGCACGCCCCGCATCTGCGAGGAGGAAGAGGACGAGGAGGGGACGGAAGATGAGGGAGAGGAAGAGGGAGAGGAGGAGGAGGAGGAGGAGGGAGGAGGAGGAGGAGGAGGAGGAGAAGGAGGAGGAGGAGGAGGAGGACGGGGAAGAGGACGAGGAGGAGGAGAAGAAAAAGCCGCCAGTCCAAGGTAAAACGGGAGGAAGTCTCGGGCGGGAGCGCTGGTTTTGTCGGGACGGGGGATGTCGGCGGCGAGCAAACGCACCGCCTTGAGTAAAAAAGGGAGGAAGTCTCGAGCGGGAGCGTTGTTGTTGCTGGGGGGCGGCGCCGATGAGAGAAAGAGTAGCGCGCCTGTCCAAGGTAAAACGGGAGGAAGTCTCGAGCGGGAGCGCTGGTTTTGTTGAGACGGCTGCTTTCGGCGGCGAGCAAGAGCACCAGCCCTGAGTAAAAGAGGAGGAAGTCTCGAACGGGAGCGTTGTTGTTGCTGGGGGGCTGGTTTTGGCGGTCCCCCAAACCGCTTGAGAGCAACAGCAACAACAGCAACAACAACAACAAAAACATAACGAACACAAAACCTCGAGCCTGCCCGCCCTTCCTGCTGGCCGGAGCGGGTGATGGGCGCCCTCAGACCCCCAGACGTCTCCAAGATTTGGGGTCGATGCGCTCCCCGCTGAGTCTACCCTTAGGTCGGGCCTGTCCCCCTACATGGGGACTGTGGGCGAAAAACTAAATAGACTCCAAAATTACGCTACCGAGGAACCCCACATACTTAATTTAAATCGTATGTGCTTGCTTGAGTTTATAATATATGCGCAATTCTGCGTTCTCAGCCCTCGTCGCGAATGTTCCCCTCTGTGTCATCCAACGCCATATTGCTTGAACCTCCTCCCTCTTCCTAGCCTTCTATCCTCCATCGAGGACAGATTCGAGCCAGCCAGCGGCCGCGGTGAGGGACCACCCCCTGCGCACCCCGCCTGGCGTCGAGAAAGCGCCACGCTTGCTATGCCCTGGACGACTGTCGTGCATAGTGGCCGCGGTGAGGGACCACCCCCTGCGCACCCTCTATGGTGTCGAGACAGTGCCCGCGAACAACACTCCTTGCACCTGTGCGAAACCCGTCCGTGCATAGTCGGGTCCGCGGTGGGGAACCCACCCCCTGCGCCCCCCCTATACAGTCGAGAAAGTGCCACGGCCTGCTATGCAAAAATGGACGACCGTCATGTCATAGCGGCCGACGCTGAGGGACCACCCTCTGCGCACACCCCTGTGTTGTCGAGAAAGGTGCCACTCCCGCCACTATCTGCGAGCGTGTCACGGATAGAGGCCACGCTGAGGGACCACCCCCTGCGCACCCTCTCTGGTGCCGAGAAAGTGCCACTCCTGCCACGATCTGCGAGCGTGTCACGGATAGAGGCCGCGCTGAGGGACCACCCTCTGCGCACCCCCTGTGGTGTCGAGAAAGTGCCACTCCTGCCACGATCTGCGAGCGTGTCACGGATAGAGGCCGCGCTGGGGGACCCCCCTCTGCGCACCCCCTGTAGTGTCGAGAAAGTGCCATTCCTGCCACGATCTGCGAGCGTGTAACGGATAGAGGCCACGCTGGGGGGCCACCCTCTGCGCACCCCTTTTGTGGTGTCGAGAAAGTGCCACTCCTGCCACGACCTGCGAGCGTGTCACGGTAGGGGGCCGTGCTGAGGACCACTTCTGCAGTCGACTCCCCTGTGGTGTTCGAGAAGTGCACCTCCTGCCACGATCTGCGAGCGTGTCACGGATGAGCCGCGCTGAGGGACCACCCTCTGCGCACCCCCTGTGGTGTCGAGAAAGTGCCTACTCCCTGCAACGATCTGCGAGCGTGTCATCGGACTAGAGGCTCTCGCTGGGCGGGGAGGGACCACCCTCTGCGCACCCCCTGTGGTGTCCGAGAAAGTTTCCCCTCCTGCCGACGATCTGCGAGCGTGGTCACGGACTAGAGGGCCCGGCGCTGAGGGACCACGCCTCTGCGCACATGCCGAGTGGGGGTCGAGAAAAGTGCCACTCCTTGCCACGATCTGCGAGAGTGTCAGAGGAAGAGGCGGCCCTGAGGGAACCCCCCTCTGCGCACCCCCTGTGGTGTCCGAGAAAGTGCCCTGAAGTCCTCTCTCACGTTAAACTCCTGCCAAGAATCTCTTGCGAGCGTGTCACGGATAGAGGCCGCGCTGAGGGACCACCCTCTGCGCACCCCCCGTGGTGTCGAGAAAGTACCACTCCTGCCACGATCTGCGAGCGTGTCACGGATAGAGGCCGCGCTGAGGGACCACCCTCTGCGCACCCCCTGTGGTGTCGAGAAAGTGCCACCCCTGCCGCGCTCTCCGACCCTGGCTGAGCTGTGCTGTGCTGTGTGTGTGGGGGGAGGGGAGGTGTGTGTGTGAGGAGACGCGGGTGCGACGCGGCAGAGAAGAAAACCAGAACCCCACGATACATGTGGGGAAATACTCCGAACAAAAAAATCAAAACAGTCCAAAAAATATCGTACCCTGACTTTTTTGATTATGTTTGAATATTCCTCCTGTAGAGAGACATGCCCGACTCAAGTCTACCCCCCTAACGTTGCCTCTGATGCCAGCACCTGCCAGGCCTGAGCTGGATCGAGTCGCGAAGTTGGGTCGGATCGAAGACGGATCGGATCGACAGCGAACCGAAACATCTCGAGATCGGACTGCCGAGCCCGGGGCCGTGGCCGATGCCAGCGAATGAAACCAAATCGCGAGGGGACTAAAGGGTACCAACACTGCTACTCCTTGGACCTCTCCCAGGGTGCGCTCTGACCGAAACTTTCGAAGGGAATCCAACCGTGGCGACGAGAGCTATCTAGGACAAGCAGCGGCATCGGTACCTCTTCCCCCCTGAGCTCGAATCGAATCCGACTCGCGGCCTGAATCGGCGGATCGAATCGCAACGAATCGGATCGCACTCGGCCCTGCCTGGCGCCCCAGCAAAGAGCAGACGAGCGTCTTCAACTACTGTCAGAAACTGCTCGCAAATGGCCCAGTACCGCCGAGGAGGATTTACGACCCATCACATCGAGGCAAACATATGTTTTTATTTCGGACGGTTGCGAGTGAGCAGTCCCTTTGCGAGCAGTGGAACGCGCTCGGTGAGCGAGGGCGGCGAGGTCGACGTTTGGGGGTTCCAAAACCGTGTGTTGACAGACCCGGCGGTGACCTCGAAATCCGCAAAGACCTCACCGCAGGGTCCGTCACCACACCGCTCTGGGACCCCAGAGGCCCAAGTCGCCCGAGACATCCTCGGAGAACGACACAAGTCCCAAAACCGTGCAGTGACCCCAAGTCCCCACCGACTCACCACGTGAGCGTTTTTTCTATTTGGCGTCTCGCCATTGGGCGGAAGGGGGGGGGGAGGAGGGGGTCTGGCTCCAGACCTCTGCCTCAGTGCGACTGTTTTTGCAACAGCGCGTCCTAAGGGGGGAGGGCCCCCACCCGCCTGAAACAGGCGCCGGAAACAGCCAAGATCTACTCCACGGGGGCGGAGGAGGCGGGGAGGGGGGCGAGGTCCCGCGCCAATCGGCAAAACAACGAATAACAAACGACTACAAGGGCTCCCCCCTTCGCGCCGATCGGCAAAACAACGAATAACAAACGACTACAAGGACTCTCCACTTCGCGCTTCAAGAGCGAAGCGCGAATCACTTCGCGCCCTCGCGCCGCCTCCCAGGGGAGAAAAGGAGGAGGATGAAGAGGAATCGGAGCCGAAGCGCGAAGCACGAAGCGCGAAGCGCGAAGCGCGAACAACTTCGCGCCCTCGAGGGCGCCCTTGGACTACGTGGTCACCACCCCGTCTAGGGGGCCAAGGGGCCCCCGAGACGTCGGCCGCGGAGCGGCGGCCCACCGGGGGGCGGGGCGCCGCGGGCGGATCGCGCGGCGGGGCCTGGCATGCCGCCGGGGCACGCGATGGCGTCCCACCGCCTGCCTGTGCCGGCGGCGCCGTCGTCGCCGTCGCCGCCGCCGTCGTCGTCGTCGTCGTCGTCGCCGCCGCCGTCGTCGTCGTCGTCGTCGTCGCCGCCGCCGTCGTCGTCGTCGTCGTCGTCGTCGTCGTCGCCGTCGTCGTCGTCGTCGCCGTCGTC
>CAUYUJ010018664.1:15000-35000 GCA_963575745.1 Prorocentrum cordatum | reverse complement strand
GCACTTCAATCGAAAAAAAACAATGTGCACCAGTGGGGGGGGATCAACAATAATTATTCTTCAAGAATGAGAGTTCAACAACAACAACAACAACAACAACAACAGCAGCAGCAGCAGCAGCAACAACAACAGCAACGATAACAGCAGCAATCAGTTTACCATCATGAGTGATGTTTCCACACGAAGCATGCGACCATCATGATAACCATCCACATCACGGGGGATTATTGTTCTATAGCGGGGTCCGTTATTCCCATTCCCAGATCTCCCGCCCAATGAGGTCTTGCAAACACCTCCTCCGACGGATTTCAACATAACCCACCTCGAAAACACATGCCCGCGCCTTGCTGCGCCGATGCGAGACCGCCAGTGGAACCCCAGCGAAGGGTAAAGCACAAGGAAGTATCGAACGACGAGATTGTCTTGGTGGGGATGGGGGCTGTCGGCGGTGAGGCAAGGACCTGGCCCTGAATAGAAAGGGAGGAAGTCTCGAGCAGGGCTGCTGTTGTTGCTGGGAGCGGCGCCAATGCTGAAGACAGTAGGGCGCTAGTCCAGCGTAAAACAAAACGAAGTCTCGAGCGGGAGCGCTGGTTTTGTTGGGACGGCGGCTTTCGGCGGCGAGGAGGAACACCGCCTTGAATAAGAAAGAAGGAAGCATCGAGCGGGAGCCGTGGTTTTGTCGGGACAGGGGCTGTCGGCGGCGAGGAACAGCACCATCCCGAGGAAAAAGAAAGGAAATTTCGAGCGGGAGCGTTGTTCTTGCTGGGAGCGGCGCCAATTCAAAAGAAAGTAAGGCGCCAATCCAGCGTAAAACGGAAGGAAGTCTCGGGCGGGAGCGCTGGTTTTGTCGGGGCGGCGATTTTCGGCGGCGAGGAGGAGCACCGCCTTGAGTAAGAAGGGAGGAAGCATCGAGCGGGAACCGTGGTTTTGTCGGGACAGGGGCTGTCGACGGCGAGGAACAGCACCGTCTTCAGGAAAAAGGCAGGAAGCCTCGAGCGAGAGCGTTGTTCTTGCTGGGAGCGGCGCCAATTCAAAAGAGAGTAGGGCGCCAGTCCAGCATAAAACGGAAGGGATTCTCGGGCGGGAGCACTGGTTTTGTCGGGGCGGCGATTTTCGGCGGCGAGGAGGAGCACCGCCTTGAGTAAAAAACGGAGGAAGCCTCGAGCGGGAGCGTTGTTTTTGCTGGGGGCGGCGCCGATGAGAGAAAGACTAGCGCGCCAGTCCAAGGTAAAACGGGAGGAAGTCTCGAGCGGGAGCGCTGGTTTGTTAGGACGGCTGCTTTCGGCGGCGAGCAAGAGCACCGGCCCTGAGTAAAAAAGGAAGTCTAGAACGGGAGCGTTATTGTTGGGGGGCCAGTTTGGGCGGTCCCCCAAACCGCTCGAGCGTGAGCCTCATTTTCAATGAAAATGTAGCCGGCGCCTCGGCGAGAGCGCCAGGGCGCCTGTAAGGGGTCCAACAATGATAACTGTCTGGAAAATTAGCATTCTACAACAACAACAACAACAACAACAACAGCAACAGCAACAGCAACAGCAACAGCAACAGCAACAACGACAACGACAACGACAACGACAACGACAACGGCAACAACAACGACAACAACAACATACCAACCACAACAACAACAACAACAACAACAACAACAACAACAGCAACAGCAACAGCAACAGCAACAGCAACAGCAACAACGACAACGACAACGACAACGACAACGGCAACAACAACAACAACAACATTTCAACCACAACAACAACAAAAATAAAACATCAACAACAACAACAACCGCAACAACAACAACAACAGCAGCAGCAACAACAACAACCACAACCAATAACAACACCAACAACAACAATCATTTTAAGACTGTTCGCCCTTATCTGCTCGAGTGTCCAAGAACGCCTATTTCCCAAACCCTCGATACCCACCCTCTTCGTCTTCGATCGAACCCCCTTTTGGGGGGTATACCTTTCTTCCCTGCAGGCCGGACCCCGGCAAGCGGCGGGGCGGCCGCGGACCGTCGGCCTGGCCAGCGGCAGCGCTGATCGGCGGGGCGGCCGCGGACCGTCGACCCGACCCCAAGAGGGACGGACAGGGGACCGACCACGACGACGACGACGACGACGACGACGTCGACGACGACGGCAACGACGGCGACGGCGACGACGACGACGAGCGAAAGCGAGAGCGAAGAGAGAACGACAGCAGGGCCACAAGGACACGAAGTAGGCCACGAAGGGCAACAGCGGGGACACGAAGGGAATGCGTATGGGGCCACGAAGAGCGCGAACGAGCGGGGGCCACGAAGGGCAGATAATGCGGGGCCACAGAAGGCAACGATGGGGCCACTGAGGGTAGCAACTGGGCCACGTAGGACAGATGCATATGGGGCCACCACGGGCGCGAACGAGCGGGGGCCACGAAGGGCATACATATGTGGGGCCACGAAGGGCAGCGAGGGGGCCACGAAGGGATGCAACGGGGCCACGAAGGGCAGCGAGGGGGCCACGAAGGGATGCAACGGGGCCACGAAGGGCAGCGAGGGGGCCACGAAGGGCTGCAACGGGGCCACGAAGGGCAGCGACGGGGCCACGAAGGGCAGCGAGGGGGCCACGAAGGGCTGCAACGGGGCCACGAAACAAAGCGAGGCGGCCACGAAGGACTGCAACGGGGCCACGAAACAAAGCGAGGAGGCCACGAGGGGCTGCAACGGGGCCACGAAGGGCAGCGGGTGGGCCACGAAGGGCTGCAACGGGGCCACGGAACAAAGCGAGGGGGCCACGAAGGGCTGCAACTGGGCCACGAAGGGCAGCGAGATCCCGATTCCTATGTAATTTGTGAGGGAGTCCTAAGCGTGAGCGCGACTCCTGGGTGCTTGGCTGTCGGGAGCGCGGCGCTTGAGAAAATTGCAGGAAATTCCAACGTAAGGGCGCTATTCTTCAGTAAATTGCAAGCAAGTCTCCACCGAGCGCGACTCCAGAGCACCGGGATAATAAATTCGAAGGAAGTCCCAAACGAGAGCACGATTCCTGAATAAAACGCGAGGAAGTCTCGGGCGGGAGCGGGGGTCCTGGCTAAATTGTGAGGAAGCCTCTGGCGGGAGCCGTTGTTGTTGTAAACCGGGGGCCAACGACACAGTTTGACCCTCATGACTTTCCCTGATAAAAAACCAGGTGCGAGCCCCGGGAAGGGCACTTCAATCGAAAAAACAATGTGCACCGGACAGGGGGGATCAACAATAATTATTCATCAGAAGTGAGAGTTATACAACAACAACAACAACAACAACAACAACAACAACAACAACAACAACAACAACAAAACGCAAGGTTCGAAAAAATCGAACGAAGTCTCAAAGTTACAAAAAAAATAGGAAGCAGTTCGACGAAGTTCGGAAACAATTCCAAACCGACTCGGGAGTTCAAAAGTTCACACGCGCTCCAGAGATTTGCAACTTCTTCGCCGCCAAACCGTCTCCAAGCATTTTCTGGATTCCAAGAGTCCAGCAACTTGTTGAGCTTTGTAAAAGCATTGGCATCGAACTTCGTCCGCACTTGGATTTAGAAACAAAAAGGAAAAGTCTGTGCCCCCCAGGAAATTACAACCCTGGGGGGCCGGTTGTGGCGGTCCCCCAAATCGCTCGAGCGTGAGCCTCATTTTCATAGAAAATGTAGCCAGCGCCTCGGCGAGAGCGCCAAGGCGCCTTTAAGGGGTCCAACAAAAATAATGGTTTAGTCATTTGGACTCAACAACAACAACAACAACAACAATCATTTTACCCGAACGCTCAGTGTTCTCACCAGTGCCAGGGTTTTCATACGACGCCCGCCAATACCCCCACTTCGTGGGGGGGCATTACAAGCTCTACCAAATATCCACACGACTCTTCGCCACCACCCAAACCCAGCTTCCCGCCCTATGACGTTGGGACACTTCACTTCGTGGCGTGCGGACGACCGTGGCTACTACACTGGCGTGGGGTACACACCCACAGAACTTGGTCACTTAACCTATGGCGCAACCGCAAGGGATTATGGCCCCTGGCAGGCGCGCGAACCCGTTGCAAGAGCGTGCGAAAGTAGCTCGCGCGAGCTCATGTAACATAAATGTTGGAAAACCATTGGTTGTTTTAGGATTCGGACAGCGCGCGCGGGTGGAAATTTTGAAAAGTCGTGCAGGTGTTTTTCGAGGACCTACGGTGCGATTCGTGTGATTTTATGATGCGCGGTGCTAAAATTCTTAAGAACCCAATGGTTTTTGGAGATTTCGGCGTGCGCGCGCGAAGAAAAAACGAATGTGTCCCGCATGGTATTATTTGACAGGGATGATGGCCCTGGCAGGTGCGCAACCGTTGTCGCAGAAGTTCGAAAAAGTTGCTCGCAAAAGCCCGTTTGACAGAAATGTTGAAAAAGTGTTGGGTTTCCTACGAATCCGCAAGAGCGCGCGGGATGAGATTTTGACATTCTTTTGTTGAAAAACCATTGGTTTTTTGATGTTTTTATGTTGAAATCGCTCCGAACACTAAGCTTTTGGACGGATTTCGTCTTGCGCGCGCGAATGTCCACTTTACCTTATTTTTTACAAGGGATTCTTGAAATTTGGTTATGTCCGAACAAGAAATTTCATGTTATAGTGTTTTTTGCAAGGGAAAGCGGGGGGGAACAAAACAACCGGATCTTGATCACCTCGAATTACCTGAGGCTGCCTCACGAAAATGATGAAAACGTGGCTGCGGCCTAGGCGCGGCGGGGGGGGCGCGCACCAGGGGGCCCAACAATAATTACTCTTTAGAATTAATAATGTTCAACAACAACAACAACAACAATCATTTTACCCGAACGCGTGGTGTTCTCCCCAGTGCCAGGGTTTTCATACGACACCAGGCAATACCCCCACTTCGTGGGGGGGCATTACAAGCTCTACCAAATATCCAAACGACTCTTCGCGACCACCCAAACCCAGCTTCCCGCCCTATGACGTTGGGACACTTCACTTCGTGGCGTGCGGACGACCGTGGCTACTACACTGGCGTGGGGTACACACCCACAGAACTTGGTCACTTATTCGGGGCGCGCATGTGCCCAGCATGGTTTTTGGAGATTTGCGCGCGCGAAGAAAAAACGAATGTGTCCCGCATGGTATTATTTGACAGGGATGATGGCCCTGGCAGGTGCGCAACCGTTGTCGCAGAAGTTCGAAAAAGTTGCTCGCAAAAGCCCGTTTGACAGAAATGTTTAAAAAGTGTTGGGTTTCCTACGAATCCGCAAGAGCGCGCGGGATGAGATTTTGACATTTTTTTGTTGAAAAACCATTGGTTTTTTGATGTTTTTATGTTGAAATCGCTCCGAACACTAAGCTTTTGGAAGGATTTCGTCTTGCGCGCGCGAATGTCCACTTTACCTTATTTTTTACAAGGGATTCTTGAAATTTGATAATATTTGAACAAGAAATTTCATTTTATAGTGTTTTTTGCAAGGGAAAGCGGATTACAACAAAACAACCGGATCTTGATCACCTCGAATTACCTGAGGCTTCCTCACGAAAATGATGAAAACGTGGCTGCGGCCTAGGCGCGGCGGGGGGGGCGCGCACCAGGGGGCCCAACAATAATTATTCTTTAGAATTAATAATGTTCAACAGCAACAACAAAACGCCAGGTTCAAAAAAATCGAACGAAGTCTCATAGTAAAAAAAAGTTTAGGAAGCAGTTCGACGAAGTTCGGAAACAATTCGAAACCGATTCGGGAGTTCACAAGTTCACACGCTCTTCCCGAGATTTGGAACTTCTTCGCCGCCGAGCTGTCTCCAAGTTCTTTCTGGATTTCAAGAGTCCAGCAACCTGTTGAACTTTGCAAAGGCATTGGCATCGAACTTTGTCCGCACTTGGATTTAAAAACAAAAAGGAAAAGTCTGCGCCCCCCCAGACGATTACAACCCTAAAGGGCCCCAAGACACGCAAATAAATGCACACACATAAAAAGATTCCCCATATTTTCCCATATGTTCTGGGTTGCTCTCTTCCCCCCCCCCCCACTGCCCATGTTTTACCATATTTTCTTGGGAGTCGACGATTAATCGTGTCTGTGTGTTTCTTCTCCTGAAACCCTGGGGCCTTCGGAACCTCACAGGAGCCCCAAGACGGCCGCAGCGAGCATCGACGGAGCGCCAAGGCAGCCCAAAAGGGCGTCCCAACGGCCCCGGGCAGCCCCTCGACGGTCCAGGATGGCCTCAAGACGACCCCCAAGAGGGCCCCAAGAAGAAGCAAAAATCGTCCCAATCCTCAGAGGAAGCGTATTTCTCGATGGGAAGCCGCTGTTGTGGTCTCAGCAGGCGTCCGAAACGGCTCAAGGAGGCCCCCGAGACCGCCCCCAGGGGGCCCACGTTGCCCCCTAATGGGCCCCACGACGACCGATGAGGGCCCCAAGACGGCCCAAGAAACGCCCCCAAGATGGCGCCTGGGGGCCCCAACAGGTCGCCAAGATGACCACCTACCAGACCACCCCAGCCCAACCCGAAGACCCGAATTTGACCCGAAGTTTGGGTGGGGGGGTGCGGGTTCCATGTGTTTTTTCCATGTTCCCCGACCCCCCCCTGGAAATGGAGGGCAAATGGAGGCCTTCGGGTTGGGTTGGGGTGGTTTGGTGGGTGGTGACAGGAGGGGTCCGAGAGAGGCATCTCAAACTGACATTCCGAGCACTCCTCCCCCAGAGGACGCCCGAGACCGCCTGAAAGGCGCCCAAGAAACACCCAACAGGCCCGAAGAGGCCCCCCAAGAAGCCCAAAAAAGGCTCCCATTAGGCTCCCAAAAAGGCTCCAAAAGGCCTCAACCGTGGACTTCTTCCCTCTCATGGGTGTCGGCGGCCTGGCGTAAGCCTCTTGAACTATGGTAACAAAGCAGGCTGAGAATGCTCATAATCACTTATTCTCTCCTCATCCTCCTTCTCCTCCTCCTCCTCCTCCTCCTCCTCCTCATCCTCTTCCTTCTCCTCGTCGTGTTCATCCTCCTCCTCCTCCTCCTCCTCCTCCTCCTCCTCCTCCTTCATCTCCTCCTCCCCCTCCTCCCCCTCCTCTTCTTCCCCCTCTTCCTCTCCTCCTCCTCCTCCTCCTCCTCCTCCTCCTCCTCCTCCTCCTCCTCCTACTCCTCCTCCCCCTCCCCATCCTCCTGCTCCTGCTCCTGCTCTGCTCCTCCTCCTCCTCCTCCTCCTCCTCCTCCTCCTCCTCCTCCTCCTCCTCCCTCCTCCTCCTCCTCCTCCTCTCCTCCTCCTCCTCCTCCCTCCTCCTCCTGTCCTCCTCCTCCTCCTCCTCCTCCTCTCTCCTCCTCCTCCTGCTCCTGCTCCCCTCCCCTCCTCCTCCTCCTCCTCCTCCTCCTCCTCCTCCTCCTCTCCTCCTCCTCCTCCTCCTCCTCCTCCTCCTCCTTCCTCCTCCCCCAAACCCCAAAAAGAAACTTCCACGCGCGAGCCTTCCCCACCCGACCTACCCCCGCACGCCCCTCCCACCACCGCCCGCAGCGCAGGTCCACGGGAGAAGGCTGCGGCACGGCGCCTACGCACTCGCCGATCTTAACCTGCACACCAGTCGCCAGAAAATGCCCCCCCCCGCCACCACACAAACACACACACACACACACACACACACGCGCGCGCATACATCTATATATATATATATATATACGCATACATATACACACACACACACACACACACACTTGTGTCTCTCTCAGCAGCAGTGACGTCATACATCGAGAGCTAGTTTGGGCTACAAACTGGCCGAAATCCAACCAGCGCGCCGACTGGGTGGCTGCGCTAGCCAAACGCATACGCTTAATTTCCCGGCCGATTCATCCAAAGCAGCGAGTTCTAGGGCGAGACACGTCCAAATTAAGTACCACCGAGAGTCTGCCGGTGGATGGCCAGAACGTGGCTGACGCGTGCAGGAAAAAAGGGGGCCAGAGCCAATGCAGGCGGGAAATGGCACCATGGAGGTGCAGGGAATAGCCACTAAGGTAAAAAAACCTGCATCAACATCGACGTTTGGCGATCCGCGCTGATCTCTTGGATCGGCGCTGACCCCCCTTCCCGGCGAGCGCGCCAGGGGCGGCGCCAGAGGCGCCGCCAAGAGAGCCCATCTCGCGGAGCTCCAAAAGTTTGAGTTTAGGCAGTTCTTTGTTCTGCGAGCCACATCACACACATAGCGAGTGTATGCGAAAAACATGTTTTCTCCACTGCCATGCCCTCACGCGGGCACGCACGTGCGAGCTTGGGCAGGCGCGCACACGAGCAAAGTCCGCGCGCGCTATTGTCGCAACCAGGAGGCACAAAGAGAGCGGATGGCGAGGAAGTCGAAGAACAGGAGCCAAGGCAGCAAGAGGAAAGAGGGGGAGATGGACGAGGACGAGGACGACGAGGAAGTGAGGAGCTACAGCTTGCAAGACGACGATGGAGAGAGGGGGGAGGAGGACGACAAGGAGGACTGGCGAGGAGGAAGCGAGGAGGGGGAAACAAGTACGCTTTTTAGATATATACATATATAAATAAATATATACAAATACATATACAAAGATAACTAAATATACACATATATGTATATATGTATTCACACACACACACACAAAAGGCCGAAGGGCCCAGGGTGCACCATGGAGGCCACATTCCCACTGCGCACGCCAGAAAGCTGCTCACGCATAAAATCCACGACTTCAGAATAGGGCGCTGCTGTCGCCCAGTTCTCTCCTTTGCTGCTCGGCGGCGACAGCAGACGAAATAGAGGACCCGAGAAATCACACTTTTGCGTCGTCGGCTAGGCACGTGGCGGACAGGGCACGTGTGGGGCGTACAGATGCACATGAAGCCGCAGTGCAAGAGAGAGCGGGAGGGAGGAAGCCCAGCACGGGCGGACCCGAGAAAGCGCGCCATCGATGCGGGCATCGGCCCAGCGGGCTCCACCAGTGTGGCAGCGACGAGTTGGAAGGCGCGCGCGCAAGACGGGACAGGCGAAGGGTAGAATCGCGAGCCGCGACGCTGCCGGCATCAGAGCTCTCAGCGCCTGCGAGCATGTAACCCGGCGAGCCTCGGGCCACACGACTGGCAGGACGGAAATCGGCGGCGAGCCCAGGGCTCGGTCGGGCAAGACCCCCACCAGGCGGATTTTCGACGAAAACCGCTTTACATAAAACAGACGAAGAAACAAAAAAAACTTCCAAATGGTTGAAAATCGTCCCCAGACTTTTTGTTGACCATTTTAGACTACTCCTCCTGTAGAGGGACATGCCCGACGTAAGCCCGGGGGGGAAGTGAGAAGGGGCGGGCCTTTTCAGACGGCTCGAGTCCCCGGGCCTCTGGAGGAGTTTTCTGAGCCTTCCCCGAGGACACAGACAAAAACTTCTCAGAAGGCGCGAGGGTTTCTAAGAAGTCCCGCCGCCTTCTGAGAAGGCCTTCTCCTTCCCACCTCCCCCCCTTTCGGGGTTCACCATGGGGGGGGACCCTGAGGGGAAGCATGAGTTTGATCCGCTGGTGCACCGAATCGCCGCAAAGAGATGCCCCCCGCATGCCCCACCTATCGGCAACTATCGGGAGCTGCCGGCCGCTGTAGGGCATCTGTTTTGGGTGGCTCGGTGCACAGTGGGGGCGAAACGCGTAGCCTCGCGTTTTCTTTCGCATGAGACTCGATCCAAAACAACTGGGGACCCCGTCGGTCTGAGAGGCGAACGCGAGTGGGCGGGGACGCAGCGCTCTCGGCCGGGCGGAGGCGCGTCCGCGACGACCTTCAGCCCACGGGACATTCTCACCTGCGGCCGGTGCTGCGCTCAGAGGGGCGGGCTCAGGGGGAGAAACGTCGAGCTGGAATCTGCGATACGTCGTCCATAGATCAGCACTAGACCCCTGGTAGCAAGTCCCAACCCAACGCTCCTGGGCGGAGTGGGCCATCGGGCCCCTGTCGGCGATGAGTGGGCGACTGGGGTTCGATGAATCCCACCAGCCCTCTGGGCGCGCATGTGGTCTGGAGCGTGTCCTCGTCGAACTCCCCTCCTTCCCCGGTTCATGAAGGTTTACCTCCACCGCCCTCACCCTGGACTTAGGTTGGGTGTGTCCTCCTACAAGGGGAGTTTTGTACGAAGAATGACAAACTAGTCAAAAATTATTCTAAAATAGTCCAAAAAAAAATCGAAAAATCGTCCCGACTATTTCGTGACTATTTTCGAATATTGCTCCTGTAGAGAGAGGGGCATGCCCGATTGACAGAACGCGTTTCACGGTGGCTTGCCTTGGGAGCATTCGGCGGCGCGTTTCAAACAGGGGGGTGGGCCCCCCCCTCAACACTCGGCGCCGTCAATCAAAACCAGGGGGGACTTCCCTCCCCCCCGACGCCCCCCCCCTCCCACAGGGGGGGTTCAAACCCCCCCCTTCCCTCCCAGAGAGGGGGGTGAGTTCAACCCCCCCCCCAACGGCGCCGGCGCTGGCGCCGGCGCCGGCGCTGGCGGCCGCAAGCAGCGCCCACGGCAGGGACGCAACGACGATGACCAGAAGCAGCTCAAGGGGGGCAGGGGGGGCGGGTTCAAACCCCCCCCGTGCCCCCCCCCCCCCGCGCCAGGGAGGGGGGTTCCAACCCCCCCCCCCGCGCCGGCGACGGCGCGGACGCAGCGACGACTACCACCACTACCAGCACCACCACGACCACTACCACCACCACCACCGCCTCAACCCACCACCACCACACCCACCAACAGCACCACACAACCACCACCACCCCCACAGCCACCATCACCACCACAACGACCACCACAACTCACCATCACCACCACCACCACCACAAAAACCCACCACCAGTACCACCACCACTTAATCTACCACACCACCACCACCACCGCCACAACCACCACCAGCACCACAACCCACCCACCACCACCACACAAACCACCACCCACCACCCCACCACCACCACCACCACCACCACCACAACAAACGTCCACAAACCACCGCCTCCACCACAACCCACAACCACCACCACCACAAACCACCACCACACCACCACAACCACCTCCACCACCACCACAACTCACCATCACCACCACCACCACCACCACCACATAAACCCACCACCACCACCAGTATCTATCACACCACCACCACCACCACCACCACCGCCACAACCACCACCACCCACTACCAGCAGCACAACCCACCACCACCACCACAAACCACCACACCACCACCGCCACCACCACCACCACCACCACCTCCACAAAACACCGCCGCAACCCACCACCACCACCCACCACCACCACCACCCACCACCACACCACACCAAACACCACCACCACCACCACAACCCACCACACCACCACCACACCCACCACCACACCACCACCAAACCACCACCACCACCACACCAACAACAACAACCGCCACAACCACCACCACAACAACAAACCACCACACCACACCACCACCAACCACCACCGCTACCACCACCACCACCACCACCACCAAAACCCACCACAACCACCACCACCACCGTCGTCCTCGTCGACGCTCCCCGCCACCGCCGCCCGCCGACGCAGGCGCCAGCGGGCGCCGGCCCAGAAATGGAAATCGTCGTCCCTGCCGCCGTCGCCAGCCGCCGCCAACGCAAGCGCCTGCCCGAGGAGAAGGGAAGCACAGGGGGGGGGGCTTGAAACCCCCCCCCTCCGTCACGAGGGCGGGGGGGGGGTTGAAACCCCCCCCCCTCCGTCACGGGAGGGGGGGGCGTTCGAACCCCCCCCCCCCTCCGGTTCCAAACCCCCCCTCCAAGCGACCACAGAACGCGCTCTGTCGCCCGATTCAACCCTGGGCCTGGACCTCCCATGGGCTGGCGGTGATTTTTGGTCGCGGCCGCAAGCGAAAGCGCAGGCGGCGTCCGAAGTCAGCCCGGGCTACGAGCAGGGCCGGTGGGAATCCTTTTTTGTTCGCGAGCGTCGCGGCCCAACCGCGCGACGTCCAGAAACAAGGCAGCCGCGCCGAGATCTAAATCAGGCATTAAGCGCGCAGGAGTGATCGACGCCGGTGCCGTAGAAGACCAAGAGGTGAGCCTGGTACGCCATGAAGACGACGGCGGGGATACTTTTTGGTTTGCGGGCTGGCGAAGCAGGTCGAAAACCGCCCGAAAACTAGTCGGGCCGCGACGAGGCAGCAAGAAAAGAGAGGCAAGCGAAGCGAGCGCAGGGGCAGCCACTCAGAAAAAGAGCCAGAAACGAAACTTTCAACCCGGCGGCGTGGCGACCAGCAAATAAGCGCAGCCAGAATGGCGCGGCGGCGCGACCATAAACACGCAGAGGTCAATCACTCGGGGTGAGTCGGCACAAGGCAGCATCAGAGACGAGCAGGACCGACATGCACACCCGGACGACGCCCGTGCCGTAGGCGACACAACTGCATCGTGTCAGCGCAAGAGTGGAGAGGGGCAACCTCGTCACAGATAGGACTGCAAACGGCAGTACCTCTCGTTTGCACAGCAGTGGCACACGTCGAAAGCGAAGTCCTCGCAGGAGAAAGCAGCCGACGGGCGCACCGACCCACACGTGCCGAAGTCCAAGCACCGTGGAGGTCGGCAGCGCGCGAGACTCCACTGAACCCTTTCGGTCACCAGTGGAGGCCGACACCAGCCAGGAGCAGGCCAGGGGCCACCTGACCGCCCGTTCCCAATGTGTTCCACGGATGGAATTCGTAGCGGGCCCCCACTGAACCCGTCGGTCACCAGTGGAGGCTGACACCAGCCAGGAGCAGGCCAAGGGCCACATGACCGCCCATTCCCAGCGCGATCCTTGCATGGAATTCAGGCTGCCTGAGCACCACCAGACAGCAGCATTGGCGGCGCCCCCAGCCGCGCGGGATAACCCTGGTGAAACAAACGAGAGGAGGGGGAGTGCACGCCAGGCACGGCAGGCATCCTGGCGCGGCAGCGAGCCGCCGCAGCAATAGGATGCAGGAGGGGAGGAAGGAACACGCGGAAACGCCAGGCACCCAAGGCACACGGTGCGAGAGGAGGGGGAAAGACATTTATACTCGAGCAGTTGAGGCTGACAGGGACAATCACGGTGGGCTGCCAGTCCACATACCCAGCGCGCTGTCAAAACCGCATCTCAGCGAAACTGGGTGGCGCCCCACACTCGGTGTCACTGTCGAACCGTTTCTCGGCCCATGGGCTCTCGGTCGCTCGGCCCCTCGTCCTCCGAGCCGTGCCAAGAGCACTCCCACCCTACTGCGCGCGGCCGGCGTCGGCGCCCACGAGATCCCGACCATCTCGCGAGGGTGCCTGGCGCCCCCTGTTCGCGCCGACGCGATGTCCCAGGTGTTGTCCATGCACCTGCGCACAGCCGAAAACCAGGCCCCATGAGTCGCCCATGGCCCGAACATCGCAGCTGTAGCTGCGAAATGACGTCAGGAAGGCGACGCAGGTTCGCTGGTCGTGCCGACGCGGGCCGAAAGCGCGCGCGGCGCCAGGGGCAGCGCGTCGCACGGCAAAGGCGTGCCAGACGGCTGTGAACGACGAACCCAGGGTGACCTGAAGGTACCTGATCGTCTCGTTTGGTGACACTCCGTGGAGTTCCCACTGGGAGTCGCGGACCCGGGCTCTATAGAGCGGCCTTCCAGCGCGGGAGCCCCGCGGTCCTGGATGCCGGCGATCGGCGAACAGCCTGGGCGTCCACCCACTTCGCGTCCGACGCGTCAAGGATGCCCACCGGTTGGGCTGCCGGCCCGTCTCGGCAGTCGAGCTCACGTCCCCACCCGAGCGGGGGGAGTTTGGCGCGCTTGGCAGGGATACAGGGGTTGCCCCGTGGTAGCTCGCAAAGGCAACGCGTCGAGTCGCTGGCAGGGGAGGAAGGCCGAATAGGGGCGAAAGGGCTCCTCGAAACAAGCTGGAGGATGGCTTCGTTGTCCCGCTCGTCAGGGGAAGGCTGTTCGATGGTCTCCTCGATGGTCTCCTCCCCAGCGGTGGGCCCCCCTTCCTCCTGGGATTCGCGACTACCTTCACACTCTTCCCGGCGGAGGCGACTGACCGTCGCAGAGTCTGTTGGAATCCCGGGCGGCTGGGTGTTCCCAAGGGTCGTGTCGCCATTGGGATGTGTTGGACGGTCGGCAAGGTCCTCTCTGTCTTTTTCCTGCCCCTTCTCCTGCGGCTCGCGAGCCATTTCGCAATCTTCCCAGTGCAAATGACTTACCATCGCAGAATCCCTTGGAATCCGAAGCGGCTAGGTGCTCCCAGGGGTCGCGTTGCCAGTGGGTTGTGTTGGACGGTCAGCAAGGTTCTCTGTCTCCCCCCTGCCCCTCGCCTGGCGACTCGCGACTACCTTCACACTCTTCCGGGCGGAGGCGACTGACCGTCGCAGAAGCCATTGGATTCCAAGGCGGCTGGGTGTTCCCGGGGGGCGTGTTGCCACTGGGTTGCGTTGGAAGGTCGGCACGGTCCTCTCTGTCTTCTCCCTGCCCCTTCTCCTGTGGTTCGCGACCCGTTCGCAATCTTCCCGGTGTAGATGAACGACCATCGCAGAGTCTGTTGGAATCCGAGGCGGCTGGGTGTCCCCAGGGGTCGTGTTGCCAGCGGGTTGTGTTGGACGGTAGGCAAAATCCTCTATGTCTTCTCCCTGCCCCTGACCTGCGACTAGCGATTATCATCACAGTCTTCCCGGCGGCGGCGACTGACCGTCGCAGAGACCGTTGGAATCCGAGGCGGTCGGGTGTGCCAAGAGGTCGCGTTGCCAGTGGGTTGCGTTGGACGGTCGGCAAGGTCCTCCCTGACTTCTTCCTGCTCCTCCTTCTGCGATTCACAACTACCTTCGCGCTCTTCCCGGCCCGGCGCAGGCGACTAACCATCGCATCTCGAGGAATCAGCCCTGCGTAGGCCGGGCGCCAGCCCACCCGTCGGCGCGCTGGGTCTGCGTCGTGGTCATGCCGCCGGGCAGCTTTGTTGGACGGCCGCGCAAGCCAGGCTGGCCGTGGGGCTGGCCGTCGGGCTGGCTGTCGGACTGGCCGTGGGGCTGGCAGTCGGGCTGGCCGCGGGGCTGGCGGTCGGGCTGGCCGTCGGGCCGGCCGTGGGGCTGGCAGTCGGGTTGGCCGTGGGGCTGGCCGTGGGGCTGGCAGTCGGGCTGGCCGTAGGGCTGGCCGCGGGGCTGGCCGTGGGGCTGGCAGTCGGGCTGGCCACGGGGCTGGCCGACGGGCTGGCCGTCAGGCAGGCCGGGGGGCTGGCCGTGGGGCAGGACGTGGGGCTGGCAATCGGCTAGCTGGGGGGCAGGCCGCCGGGCTGGCCGCGGTGGCCGCGCTCCGCCGCGGCGGCGACGGCCACCGCGCCCACCGCCGCCGCCGCCGCCGCCAGCGAGGAGCCTGCAGCGGCAGCGGCAGCGGCAGCGGCAGCAGCAGCGGCAGCCGCGACAGCGGCCGTGGCGCCGGCCACGGCGCCGCCGGCCGCCGCCTCCGCAGCGTCGGGCTGGCCGCGAGGCTGACCGCGGGGCTGGCCTTGGGGCAGGCCGCGGGGCCGGCAATTAGGCTGGCCACGGGGCTGGCCGACGGGCTGGCCGCCAGGCTGGCCGCGGTGGCCCGCCACGGCGGCCGCGGCGGCAGCCGCCACGCCAGCCGCTGCGGCGGCGGCAAACGAAAGCGCCGCTGCGCGCGCAACCGCGGCGGCGGTCGCGGCGGGGCAGCCGCGGCCGACCGCAGCGACGGCCTCGGAGGCCGCGACCGCCGCGGCGGCGCCAGCGGCGCCGGCGGCGGCGCCAGCAGCGCCGGCGGTGGCCCAGCAGGCCGCCGGCGGCGCCAGCGGCCGGGGGGCCGCGCCAGCCACAGCGCAGGAGGCACTACAGGCCCCAGGCGGCGCCGGCCAGCAGCACCAGCGGCGGCCGCGGCAGCCGGCGCGCAGGCGGGCAGGCCAGGAGGTGCCGCGGCGGCGCCGGCGGCACCAGAGGCCCGCGCGGCGCCAGCGGCGCCTGCGGCGCCCGCGGCGGCCGCAGCGCGGGGAGCGCTGGCGGCGCCAGCGGCGCCAGCGCCAGCGGCGCCGGCGCGGGCGGTGACCGCGACGCGAGCCGCTCAGGCGGCCGCCCTCTGCCGCCCGCGACGCGCCGCGGCGGGCTCCATCGGCGTCGGACGAGCCCGCACCTGGCCGGGGGCGTGCTCGAGCCCTGACCCCGGAGGAAGGAACACCCCCCGGAACTTCACCGGAGCCTTATCCACCGCCCACTGTTGCCCCAAATCGGGGTGCCAGGCTCTTGGCGCCAGGGGGGCCAGGGCACGCTGGCGCCCCTCTCTGCGCACGCGCGCTCCCCTGCAGCTCGGAGGCCCAGGTGTGCCCCGCGTGCGGGCCAGCCCGCACGTTGTCGAGAGGCCGGTGTCGCCTCATCTTCTTCGTCGGCATCGTAGGCATTGTCGTCATCGTGACCGTCGTCGTCGCCGTCGTCGCTAGCACCATCACCATCACCACCACCATCACCATCACAATCACCAGAAAGCTATTCAGAAGAAGAAGAAGAATCACCATCATCACCACCACCACCACCACCATCATCATCATCATCATCATCATCATCATCATCATCAGCAGCAGCAGCATCATCATCGTCATCGCCACCGTCGTCGTCGTCGTCGTCACCATCGTCATCATCCTCATCATCATCATCATCATCATCATCATCATCATCATCATCATCATCATCATCATCATCATCATCGTCGTCATTGTCATCGTCATCATCATCATCATCATCATCATCATCATCATCATCATCGTCGTCATCATATTCATCATCATCAGTGCATCATCACCATCAGCATCATCATCGCAACCATCACCATCACCATCATCACCATTATCATCAACAATAACAACAACAACCACAACAACAACAGCAACAACAACAACGAAAGCGTCATCGTCATCAACATCATCAACAGAAGCATCATAATCAGCATCATCATCAGCATCATCAATACAATCGTCATAATAGTCAGCATCATGACCAACACCACACGCATCATCATCATCATCATCATCATCATCATCATCATCATCATCATCATCGTCACCATCATCATCAACGACAACCACATCATCAGCAGCATTTTTGATCATCATCATCATCATCATCATCAAAAACATCATCATCATCATCAGAATCACCATCAGCATCATAAGCATAGTCAGCATCACCACCACAATCGTCATCATCATCATCAACAACAGAATCATCATCATCATCAGCAGCAGCATCATCATCCTCATCGTCCTTATCAGAATCACAACCATCACAGTCGTCGTGATGGAATGTGTGAGGGGCACCGAAGTGGAGGCGGGCGCCGCTTGCGAAATTTGCATTTGGGGCCCTTGGTGGTGCTGCCGATGGGGCAACGAAGCTTGTAAGGGGCGTGCTGAAACAACCCGAGGCGTCTGCTGGGCAATATCAATTGATGGTGGTGATGGTGAGAGATGAAGCAGATGAGGAGCAGAACGGGCCCATACAATACCTCGATACTCCCAGCGGTGTGCAACATGACCGCCGCCCTGTGAGTGTTTCCAGGTTTTTTGCGTCGTCGCGTGAACATCGCCTGCTGCCTTGGATTTGCATGCAGACGGGATGATGATGATGATGATGATGATGATGATGATGATGATGATGATGATGACGATGACGATGATGATGTTGATGGTTATGGTGATGGTACTGGTGATGGTAACGATGCTGATGCTGATGCTGATGCTGGTGATGAATATGATGATGATGCTGATGTTGATGTTGATGCTGATGCTGATGATGAGGAGGAGCATGATGATGAGGATGATGATGATGCTGGTGGTGGTGGTGGTCATGATGATGATCATGATGCTGCCGGACGTGACAACAAGGCCCTCTAGCGCAAGAATGACTGGTTTCTCCTCCTGCTCCTCCTCCTCCTCCTCCTTCTCCTCCTCCACCTCCTCCTCCTCCACCTCCTCCTGCTTCCTACTCCTCCTTCCTCACTCCTCCTCCTCCTCCTCCTCCTCCTCCTCCTCTTCCTCCTCCTCCTCCTCCTCGCACTCCTCCTCCTTCTCCTCCTCCTCCTCCACCTCCTCCTCCTCCTCCTCCTCCTCCTCTCCTCCTCCTCCTCCTCCTCCTCCTCCTCCTCCTCCTCCTCCTCCTCCTCCTCCTCCTCCTCCTCCCCCATTCCTCCCTGGCCACGACGGTCGCCCCGCCGCCGAAGAGTGGCCTGCAGGCTCTCGCCGACGCTGGCCACGGTGACTTCGGCGCCGGCGCGGACCAGGACCTGCCGGGGCCGGCGGGGACAGCGGCACACACGGTCGGGAACGGCTGCTCAGCGTGTCGCGGCGGCGGCCCCGGCGACACGCTGTGTCCTACGAGCGGACAGCGCGTCGCCCCGCTCTGCGGGGCGGCAGGCTGGGAAAGGCTCGGGACGCTGGCGCTTGGGAATTGGGGAGTGGTCCGCGTGCGGCGCCGCGGCGTGGACCACAAACTCGCGGCTGAACGCGCTGAGCCAAAGTTCCTGGCCGTATGGAGGGGAAGAAGCCGATGGCCCTGACCGAGGCTGAACGCGGGAACGGCTTTGTCGGTCTTGGTCATCGTCCACACTGGCCACCGTCCATTCGTGGACCATCCTCGCGAACAGGCGACAGATGGCATGGACCACGACCGAAGATCGGCGTCGACGAGATCCTGCGACATCAGGAACACCGCGCCTCGCCCCTCGAGGACATACACCGCTCCTGGGCCGCCAAGTTTCCGAGGGGGGTCCCAAGAGCAGCCCGACCGTCTCGGTCACCCGCCTCCTGGACGGCCACCCGAGAGCACCTCGCACCAGCTCCAAGAGGACCCCCGAGGCCCCTCGAAAAGAGCCTCGTGGATGTCTTCAAGCGTCTCCACGACGCCTCCAAGCATTAAGTCGGGCCTGTCCTCCTACAGGGGCATCTTGGACGAAAAATAAAAAATAGTAAAGAAATACCCTAAAATGGTCAAAACATAATCCAACAAAATCGTCCCCATACTATTTGTTTACTATTTTTGAATTTTCCTTCTGTAGAGGGACAGGCCCGACTTAATCCAAGCATCTCCCAGAGCTCCCGGGGAGCCTGCAGTGTCAGGGGGCCGCCCAGGCTCTCATCGCGCCTCTGGCGCCCCCTTCTGCTGCACTCCTGCGCGGAGGCGTCTTTGCTTCCTCTCTCACGGCAGCTTGCCGAGGACTCGTGGCTGCCGCGGCTGCCGGGGATGCCGCCAGCGTCAACACGGCGGGCCCCAGGCGCGCGGGCGGAGCAGAAGGTCGGGGAGCATGGGGAAGAAGGAAGGAGAAGAGGCTCGCAGGTCGTCAGGGAGGGGGAGGGGGAGGGGCTCGCGTGCCCGCACGGGCGGTCCTCACGTCCGCTCCCCCAAGCTCTTGAGGCCTCAAGGTTGCCTCCAGACGGCCCAGGAGGCCCCCAATGCGGCCCGAGAGGGCCCCAGGAGGCCCTCCAGGAGGGCGAAGAGGTGGGGCCTTCTCGTTTTCATTCCCGGTCGCCCAGGAGAGCCCAAGAGACCGTCAAGACGACCCACCCCCAGATGGCCCAAGAGGCTCCCAAAAGTCGGCGGCGAGGGAGGGGGGAAGTGAGAAGGAGAAGGGCTTCTCGGAAGACTCGAAAGTCCCCAGGCCTTCTGAGAAGTTTCCTGAGCCTTCCCCGAAGACACAGAAAACTGCTCAGAAAGCTGGAGGCCTCCTGAGAAGCCCCGCCGCCGTCTGAGAAAGCCTTCTCCTTCTCACTTCACCCCCTCGCTCGCCGCCGAAAAAGGGCCCCTGGACGGCCTACGAGGGGTCTCCAAGCAGCCCTTTTGAGGTGGGGGCCCCGCAAGAAGCCGGAAGGGAAGGGGCGCACGGGCGGGCCGCAGGACGTCGGTAATGCAGGCCGTCTCGATCTCCTGCGGCACCCAGCGGAGCAGGAAGAGAAGGAGGGGGAGGAAAAGGAGGAGGAGGAGGAGGAGGAGGGAAGAGGAGGGGGAGTACGAAAAGGAGGAGGAGCAGGAG
>CAUYUJ010018664.1:5000-7500 GCA_963575745.1 Prorocentrum cordatum | reverse complement strand
CACATACGAAACATATACGAAACATTAACGGAACGTATACGAAACAGATGCGAAACATTTACGAAACATAGACGAAACATATGGGAAACATGTACGAAACAAATACGAAACATATACGACATATATAACAAACATATACGAAACATATACGAAACATACACGAAACATATACGAAACAAATTCGAAACATATACGGAACATTTACGAAATAGATACGAAACTTTTACGAAACATATACGAAACATCTACGAAATATACACGAAACGTGTACGAAACAGAACGAAACATAAACGGAACAGATACGAAACATGTACGGAACATACACGGAACGTATACGAAACATATGCGAAACACGTACGAAACATATGCGAAACATATACGAAACAAATACGCAACATATACGAACTGTATAAGAAACGCATACGACCCGTATCCGAAACATGTACGAAACGAATACTATACGAAACGTATACCAAGCCTATACGAAACACATACGAAACATATACGAAACTAAACGAAACATATACGATGCAGATACGAAACACAAACGTAACTATACGAAGCAAATACGAAACATATACGAAAAAATACATAACAGATTCGAAACACATACGAAACATATACAAAATATATACAAACCATATACGAAACATATACGAAACATCTACGAAACGGATACGGAACATCGACGAAACAGTTACGAAACATACACGCAACACATGCGAAACATATACGAAACATATACGAAACATATACGACACATATACAAAACTATGCGAAACATATACGAACATATACAGAACATATACGGAACAAATACAAAACGTATACGAAAATGAAGCGAACCATATACGAAACATACGAACCATATACGAAACACATACGGAACATATTCCAAAAAAACAACAACAACAACAACAACAACAACAAAACGTATACGAAACGTATACAACACATGCGACACAAATACGAAATATATACGAAACACCTACGAAACATATACGAAACAAAAACGAAACATATTCGAAACAAATACGAAAAAAACACGGAACATATACGGAACATGTACGGAACATATACGGAGCATGTACGAAACATATACGAAGCATTTACGAAACAGATACGAAACATACACGAACATGTACGAAACATATACGAAACGTATACAATACATACACGAAACTTATACGAAACACATACGGAACATATGCGAAACTGATACGAAACATTTACGAAGCATATACGAAACAGATACGAAACATATACGAAACATACACGAAACATGTACAGAAACTATGCGAAAAAATATACGACACCTATACGAAACAAATACGAAGCATTTACGAAACATTACGAAACATAAACAAAACAAATACGAAACAGATAGGAAACGTATACGAAACATATACGAACCATACACGAAACATATAAGAAACATATACGAAACGTATACCACAAGCATACAGAACATATACGAAGTATGTACGAAACATATACGAAACAGATATGAAACATATACGAAACGTACACGACACATTTAGGAAACATATACGGAACATATATACGAAACATATACAAGCAGTTACGAAACATATACGAAACACATACGAAACATATACGAAACGTACATGAAGCATATCGAAACATGTACGAAACAGATACGAAACATTTACGAAACATATACGAATCATATACGAAACATATACGAAACATCTACAAACCAAATACGAAGCAGATACGAAACATACACGAAACATATACGAAACATATACGGCACAAATACGCAACAGATAGGGAACATATTGGAACACACATACGAAGCATATACGCAACATATACGAAACAAGCACGAAACGTAGACGAAACATATACGAAATAGATACGAAATATATGTACGAACCATACACGAAACCCTTACGAAACATATACGAAACATATACGAGACATGGGCGAAACGCGCACGGCGCGTCCGCGGCACGGAATCCTCACCACTCCTTACACTCCTTACACCAGATTAATTGGGCAAACCAAGGGAGGTCAGCCCTAGTAATAGTAGTAGTAGTAGTACTAGTAGTAGTAGAAGTAGCACTAGTAGTAGCAGTAGTAGTAGTAGTACAATAGTATAGTAGTAGTAGTAGTAGCAGTAGTAGTAGTAGTAGTAGTAGTAGTAGTCGTAGTAGTAGTAGTACTAGTAGCAGCAGTAGTAGTAGTAGTAGTAGTAGTAGTAGTAGTAATAGTACGAATGGTAGTCATAGTAGTAGTAGCAGTAGAAGCAGTAGTAGTAGTAGAAGTAGTAGTAGTAGTAACAATGATAGTATTCATTATCAAATATGTGTAGCACCAGGAAAAATAGCAGGAGTAGCAGGAGCAACCACAGTAGTATTAGCAGCGATAATCCTAGCATTAGACTAATATCACACGTAACAGTAGAAATTCGAATAGCCGTAGCAGCAGGAGTGACAGTAGCATTAGTAATACTAGTAGAGCCAAAACTCCAAGT
>CAUYUJ010018663.1:86728-198479 GCA_963575745.1 Prorocentrum cordatum | reverse complement strand
AGGCTGAGGCGCGCCACAGGCGCAAGAACGACAAGGGCGGAGGTCGAGGCGACGGTCGTGGAGGTGGTCGAGGGGGAGGCCGTGGCGGCAAGGCCGCCGACTCCAAGCATGAATAGGGGCTCGCGGCGCGCCCCGACGAGCCTGCCGTCGGGGCGCGGAGCCCGCCAGCGCAGTGGGTGCCCAGAATGCGTGAGGATCTGCACCCCTCGCTGCAGCAGGTGATCTCGGCCCAGCCGGGACAGGAGGCGTTCTTCCCCATCGCGCTGGTGGATCGCCCAACCCCGATGACGAGCCGATCTAGTCGACTTCGACATCGATTCAAGCGGAAGCTCGCCCTGTGGGCTCTCGCCAACGAGTTCGTGCAAGGGATCAACTCCATGGACACGGGCTCGTGCACGGACCTCACCCGCCCCCGCCGTAAGGAGAGCTTGTCGATGAACATGCGGGGGCTGCACGGCCAGGTGCATAGGGTAGCTCTACGAGAAGCTAAACGGCTGGCAGAGGCGCGCCGGGACTGCGGTCTGACAGGCGTCCCCGCGGTGCTGGAGCTAGCTCGTGTGGAAGAGGTGGGCTATGGTCGGCCTACCCGCCTGTCGACCCATGAGGCCCTGAGAGCGGAGGACATTGATGAGCCGCAAGTAGTGAAGAGTGTGAACATGCTCGAGGTGCTCGAGCCGGAGGAGGCCAGGTACTACAGCGACGAGAGTCTCGTGGTGGCCCCGACGGAGCTGCGCAGCCGCGTGATCTTCGAGGAGCTACAGGCCAAGTTCGGTTTCGTTGGAGGTACTCAGGAGGAGTACGAGAAGTATTTCAGCCGCCAGGACATGCCGCCCAACCTGTGGCACTTCGGCGGCCCGCAGGAGGTGGAGGCCATCGCGGGCTTCAGCACGGTGGGCAAGAAGACCAGTGGGCGTCAACGTAAGATCATCATGATGGTGGCGGCTAACTATATGTTTCAGGACGTGAGAGGTCGAGCCGAACACGGACTACACGGAGGAGGTGCTTTGGCCAGCCTGCACGTCCCGTCGGACGACTGGGCGGCCGCGGCGTTCGACGAGAGCAACGCCTTCTCTTTCGTGGAGGTTCCGAGCTGGATGTGGGGCTGGCAGTGCGTGCCACCCGTGAGGGCGGCCGCCGTCTGGTGGCGTCTGTCGCCGAGCCAGCGAGACTCTTTGAATCCTGAGAGCTGGGTCTATCCGATGTGGCGCCGTTTAGTCATGGGCAGCTCCCACAGCGTACACATCCTGATGTCCATCAATTCGAGGATATGCTCCATGACGCTGAGACGCAGCTTGGTAGACCCGCAGCAGGATCACACTCTGGCGTGGCAGGCCGGATACCAGAAGCTGAAGGATGACGACTGGGCCGAGCGCCAACGACTTCGACGAGATGGCCCCCCCCCCCCGAGCGGGTTTTCCGTGGCGAGCTGGTGCGAGGCAGTGCGCCACGCACGGCGTCAGGAGACCCGCGTCTTCGTGGTCATGCACCTGTTCGCGGGGGCCCGGAGGGAGCAGGACGTGCAGCACTACGTCGAGGCGATGATGACTGACCTGGAGCTGAAGGTGCTCATGATCTCGGTGGACCTGGCCGAGGACTCGCGGTGGGACCTCGGGCGCGTCGACACCTTCGAGTTGCTCTGGTCCCTGGTGTCCGAAGGCCTGGTGGACGTGATCCTGGGCGGCCCCCCCTGCTCGACCTGGAGCCGAGCGAGGTTCAGGCCTGGGGGACCACGACCCCTGCGCCGTCGAGGGAAGTACGCATGGGGGCTACCCCGCGAGAGACTGCGGCCTTCTGAGGTGGAGCGGCTGGACGAGGGCAACCGCCTGATGGTCAACCACCTGGCGCTGTGCGGCGGGGTGGGGGACCGCGGGGGAGCCTGGGCCCTCGAGCATCCAGACGATCCCGGGG
The DNA here is from genome assembly GCA_963575745.1 of Prorocentrum cordatum. Classification (NCBI taxonomy): domain Eukaryota; class Dinophyceae; order Prorocentrales; family Prorocentraceae; genus Prorocentrum; species Prorocentrum cordatum. Next base: position 196,571 of record CAUYUJ010018663.1, on the reverse strand, counting down.
AGGACCCGTGCCCGTCCATCTTCGACACCGAGATCTTGAAAGGATTGGAGTCCAGGACGGGAGCGCGGCACATCATCTGTGACCAATGCATGATGTGCGGGCCCTCGCAGAAGCCCACGAGGGTCACAGGTACGGTACGACTGGCGGCCACCGAAGCACTAAGGTGCGACGGCGCCCACACACACGAGCTGAGCTACGGTAAGGTTAACGGTAACTTTCGGACGACCAAGCTGGCCACCTACCCACCTCGACTGTGCAGGTGGATAGCAGAGGGCATAATGGCCGCGCTGTCGGAGATGGCGCAGACCGGCGGCGGGCCAACAGGACACGTACGAGACGGAGTGAAGTGTCAAAGGAAAACGTGCTACTCGGGGCCGTTGGACCTCGGCGCCTTCCATTTCCTGAACGAGACGTCCTCGCGAGGCCGCGGGGCAGTGCTGGGCGCGAGGGACACGAGCTTCTACCTCCACATCGACGACGGCCTCATCGCAGCGGACGGCGGGTCCCGGCGGTCAGGCGAGAAGAAGGTCAACAAGCTGGTCCACCAGGTGGCGGACGCGCTGGAGGACGTGGGCTTTGTTGTGAAGGACCGGAGGGAGCACGGCATGGTGGATCGCATCGTGGGCTACGAGGTGGAGTCCAGCCCCGCACGAGTGCGGGTCCCGAAGCGCAAGGCGGCGCTCATGTATGAGGCGCTGCTGCTGCTCACGAGCCGGGACTGGGTGCACCTGGACCACCTGGCGTCGGTCATCGGGGTCTGGATCTGGGCGGCGCTGCTAGCCAGGCACTGGCTGTCGGCGCCTCAGCACCTGTTCCAGTTCGCACGCCAGGAGGGCCCGCGCTGGAGACGGTGGTGGCCGTCGGCCCGTCGTGAGGCCGTGGCCATGCGACGAGGCATCAGGGGGCTCTACGCCGACCTGGGGGCCCCGCTACTGCCGATGGTCTTCGCCTCGGACGCCGAGGGTGCGCAGGACTTCGACGCGGGCGGCTACGGCATCGTCGTGGCCGCGGCGAACTCGAAGATCGTAGGGGAGCTGTGGAACGCTGGTGCCCGCCCTGGCGTGGCCGTCGCCAAGCCAGGGCAGCTGCAGAAGGTGCTGGAGCGTGGCCCTGAGACGCTACAGCCTTTCCTGCCAGTGAGCTCAGTTGAGAGGGGTTGGATCGACGGAGAAGCCTCCTGGATCCCGGTTGAGTCTGGACGCTGGAAGGTGCCTGACCACGTCGTGCTGGGAGAAGGGCGGGCCGCGCTGAAGGTCCTGTCGCGTCTGGCGCTGCTGCCGGAAGCTCACCGCTCGAAGGTCCTCAGCCTCGAGGACAACATGGCTTTCGCGGGCGCTGCGGCCAAAGGCCGATCGGCCGCCGGCCCCGTGAACTACTTACTCAGGCGGAGGTGCGCGTTGTCGAGCGCCACGGAGATCAGGATGCACCTCCCTTGGGTGGAGACCGAGAGGATGCCCGCGGATGGCCTCTCACGCATGAGAGGATGTGGTCAGGATTCAGAGGGGCACAACGCCCCGGTGCCGAGAGTAGACGCGCGCAGCGTGCGCATCATCCAGAACTGACTTTTTCGAGCCCGAGGGTGCCAGACGACAAGCACCTGGAGGGCCGTGTGCAGCCCGAGACATTGCTAACCTATCGCAAGCGAGCAGCGGAGTTTTACCAGTGGTGCGTGGCCGAGGGGGCCCACCCCTGGAGCCCTGACGAGTGGGGCGACACGATCATGGAGTACAAGGCCTCAGTGGACTTGCTCAAGAGTCATTTCACCTCCCTGCTCGCCGCTATCGAATTCAAGTTTCCGCGGCTGAAGGGCCGCCTTTGCAGATGCCACGCTGCCTTGCGTGGCTGGGAGTTAGAGCACCAGACCAAGCACGCAGTGCCGATGGTGAGCACCGCCCAGGCTTTCGTCAGCGTGCGGCTCAGCGCGCTCGGAGAACCTCGCCTGGCCATCGGCCTCATGTTGCAGGGAAAAGTTGGGATGCGGCCCAGCGAGATGCTGGGGATCGTCACGTCCGATCTCGTCTTCCCCGAGGAGTCTGGGTACGGTCGAGGTCGAGGGCCCCTGATAGTAGGCTTGGGTATCAAGGCGAACACCAAAGCGAAGCGCCCCAAGTCGAACGCCACCCTGGAGGCCTCCAGCCCTGTATCGGTGGATCTCCTGAGGACCCTGAAGGCCCGCGCGCCCCCAGGGGGCCGCACGTTCCCCTACACCCTCGAGAAGTACCGCAAGTTGCTCGCTCGCATCCAGTCGGAGTGTAACCTACCAATGGGATGGACCCCCCACAGTGCCCGAGCAGGTTTCGCTTCAGAGGCCACAGCGTGGGGTATGTCTTTCGAGCAGATTTGAGAAACAGGCCGTTGGAAGGTGGACAGTTCCCTTCGAATATATATATATATATATATATATCGACATGGTCCAGGCCGCCCACATAGCCGTGGGGCTCAAGGCGGCTGGGTGGGGTCCAGCTTTCGATTGGGCCGGCCAACACTGTGCCTGGTGTGCGCTACGGGCGTTGCATGGCACCGAAGGGCTCCAGACGCCTGGCTGACGGGTCATGGGCGACACCAGAGACGATACCGACGGCCAGATCGAGCACGCCACCGCCATCACCTTTCTCTACCGGGAACTCGTCCTGGGTACTACCGAGCTACCCACCTACGCCGACTAGTTTAGTTTCACCTTTTGGGCTGACGCCGTCACCAACGCCGACGGGTACGGCAACACCGCCAATGACTAAGGCGGCGCCTGGAGTGCCGACTTCATGGGCGACCCCCAGGCCGCAGCCGACCCGCCGACGAGTCTCTTCTGTGTGGTACCTGTGGAAGTTGGCTAAGATGTCTTCCAGCTGCAGCGGGGGCTGCAGCTGTGCTGTGCTCATCTTGGCGGTGCTACTGACTACGGCGTGGAGCCCCCTGTTCGCACGCTCGATGAGCATCGCCTCGGACGTGGCCGAGGAAGTCGGAGGGGCGGCAGGCCGCATGATGGGCGCAGGGGCGAACGTGTCGTCGAGCGCGGCACGGATCTTCAGCGCCCTCACCGACAACACCCTCAGCCTCGCCGAGACCGCTTGGGAAGGCATCGACCTCACGAATGTTACGGTCAACAGTTCCGCCGGCCGCATCTTTTTCGATGGAAACGAGTACGCCGAGGACGTACTGACTACGCCAGAGGCTCGAGCGGTGATGGGACTGCCCGACCACTGGCTCCAGGCTTTGGCGGATATTTTGATTTTTGCATCACCTTCTCGCCCGCTGGTGGAAGTACACAAGCACCTCTTCATCAGCGACTCATCTTATACCTCCCTGGACCTCTGGATGGCCTGGTTCGATACGGGCCACGTGGGCTTGGCCTGGAGGACTGCAGGTGTTACCTACAACGTACGCTGGGCCAATCCCCTGTGGTCGCTGACCGAGGACGCTACCACTCAGACGGTTCGGATCTCAGAGCTGCTGCAAGAAGCTATCCAGGCGACTATCGACAAGCCAGACCTCGCTCTATCCAAGTCAGCCCTACAGCACGCTCCAGCCATCACACCACCCTCAGTGCCGATGAGGATCTGGAGGTGGAGCAAGCGCCTAGCCGCCTGGGCTTGGCCGCGAGACGGGAACGGGGCCTTTCGCTCGTCATCGGCGCCTGGCGCCGAGGACGAGCCCTCCGCCGCCGACGGGACCGCCGCCGACGAGGGCTCCCCGGACACAAAGACGGGCGAGGGCGACAGCCACAGCGTGCCCGAGCCCTCAGCATAGGCCGCAAGCGAGTACGGGTGGTGGAGCGAGGACCTAGCGAAGATCAGGTCGACCGAGTGCTTTTCTTTCAACGCAGGCTTTCCATCAGATCACACGTTCATTCCAGTCTGCCGGGGGGGTGTGCGTGACCGCACACAGATGTGAATATTTCTCAGCAGTGAATGATAACAAGTTATCTCTCGAGGTCCGTGCAGGAAAATAGTTATTGAGTGAGTTTCGTATTCAGCAGCGCCACGCGCAGGCACGTCCCGGCCGCTAGGGCCCAAGTGCCCAGAGCCTCTAGGGTGTGGCGTCTAGGGCTGTAGGCTAAGGCTCTCTTAGGTCCTCTTAAGGTTCACTGGGGTGGGGCCCCGTTCTTTGGGATCGCACCTGAAATGGGTGAGTGAGTTTGTGAACGTTGATTTTCAGATAGGTTAGCGAAGGGGCCATAGGGTGGGATATGTCTTGTTGTTTCGGACGTTGTCTCCAGGTCTTGCCTGCGCCCGAAACCGTTTCAAGTTCAAGGCACCCTCCCACCCCTCGGTCCTCGGTACAGGTCTCACTTGCTGCCCGTTCGTTCTGCCGTCCCCCCCGAGCCGTGGTCAGCACCACGCAGCGGGGGGTTCTTACCGTTTCCCTTCAGGCATCCCTCCCCCTCGCTCGGACCTAGCGAAGATCAGGTCGACCGAATGCTTTTCTTTCAACGCAGGCTTTCCATCAGATCACACGTTCATTCCAGTCTGCCGGGGAGGTGTGCGTGACCGCACACAGATGTGAATATTTCTCAGCAGTGAATGATAACAAGTTATCTCTCGAGGTCCGTGCAGGAAAATAGTTATTGAGTGAATTTCGTATTCAGCAGCGCCACGCGCAGGCACGTCCCGGCCGCTAGGGCCCAAGTGCCCAGAGCCTCTAGGGTGTGGCGTCTAGGGCTGTAGGCTAAGGCTCTCTTAGGTCCTCTTAAGGTTCACTGGGGTGGGGCCCCGTTCTTTGGGATCGCACCTGAAATGTATGTATGTATGTATGTATATGTATGTATGTATGTATGCATGCATGCATATATATATGTATGTATATCTGTATGTATGTCTGTCTGTATATATGTATGCATGCATGCATGCATGCATGCATGCATGCATGCATGTATGTATATGTATGTATGTATGTATGTATGTATGTATGCATGCATGCATGCATGCATGCATGCATGCATGCATGCATGTGTGTATGTGTGTATGTGTGTATGTGTGTATGTATGTATGCATGTATGTATGTATGTATGTATGCATGCATGCATGCACGCACGCATGCATGCATGCATGCATGCATGCATGTGTGTGTAGGTATGTATGTATGTGTGTATGTATGTATGTATGTATGTATGTATGTATGTATGTATGTATGTATGTATGTATGTATGTATGTATGTATGTATGTATGTATGTATGTATGTATGTATGTATGTAGTATGTATGCTTGCATGCATGCATGCATGTATGTATATATGTATGTATGTATGTATTTATGTATATGATCACATATATATATATATCTATATCTAATTGTATATCTACAGCTATATATACATGTATGTATGTATGTATGTATGTATATATATATATGCATATATGTCGGCGGTGCCCGGTGCGGATCGAGCGACCCCCCCCTGGAATCGCTCGTCCTGAAGGTTTCGTGCTGGCCGCACCGCCCGTGCAGGCCAGTACGAACCCCCTCGGGATGCACGAACTCCCCTCGGGCCGGTGCGCCCCGGCACGAACCCCCCCCCCCGGGACGCCCCGCCGGTGCGCCCCGGTACGAAACCCCCCCGGGATGGCCAGAGCGCGGGGCAGCACCCAGGCAGCGCGTGCGAGCGTCCAGCGGCGGCGTCGGCGGCGACGGCGTCGGCGACGGCGAAGACGACGTCCAGAGATCCCCTGCGGGCCCCCGCAGCCCCAGAAGCTCACAGACTCCTCCCCACTCCATCGCCCTCCTCGGCACTCTTCCCGACTCATCCCCACTCCATCGCACTCCTCACCGCGACAACGACGCTGACGACGACGACGACGCCGACGCCGACGACAACGACGACGACGACGACGGCGACGATTACGAGCACGACAAACGCGAGGACGAGGACGAGGACGACGACGGCGACGGCGACGACGGCATCCAGAGACCTCTGGAGGCCCCCAGAATCCCTGGAGGTTTCCCGGGACTTCCCTCCCCTTCTCCGACTCTCCCCCACTCCGTCGCACTCCTCGGCACTCTTCACCACTCCTCCCGACTCCTCCCCGCTCCATCGCACTCTTCGGCCCTCCTCGGCACTCATCCCGACTCCTCCCCACTCCATCGCTCTACTGAGCACTCCTCCCGGCCCCTCCCGACTCCTCCCCACTTCATCACACTCCGCGGCTCCCCCCAACCCTTCTGAACTCCCCCCCCCCGCGACCGCGACGACGACGACGCCGACGGCGACGACGACGACGACGGGGACGACGACCACGACGACGACGACGACGACTACCACCACGACGACGACGGGCCCGATGGCATCAGCATGAGGGGGGGGGCCAGACCCTGGACCATCTGTATCATATCCGTCCGTCGATCCGTCCACCCATCCGTACCTCCATTCATCCATCTAGTCCTCCCTCCCACCCCACGCCCACGCCCCAAAGACCCATGCCCCTCGCTCCCACGCAGCTCCCCCCCGCCCCCACAGGAGCCCCCCCACTCCCACAGGAGCCCCCCACCCCACTACCACAGAGGGGGGGTGGCGCCGGTGCGCCCCGTACAAAACCCCCCGGGAAAGAGGGAGAGGGGGGGTTCCAGGTCGTCGGGTGCACCCGGTGCTCCCTGTACGAACCCCGGGGGAAGGCGTGGGGGGGTTTCGTGCCACGGGGCACCGCCGACATATATATATATATATGTATATATATATATATATCGATATATGTATATATATATATATATACATAGATATGTATATATAGATAGATATATGTAAATGTATATGCACAAGCATGTCTGTATATAGATGTATATGTTGTATATTCAGAAAAAGAAAAGGATATATGTTTATTGGTATTCCCTTTCGTATATTTTTTTACAATCCGGGCGGAACGCGAAAGGGGTCACCCCCCCCAAAACCGGACTCCCAAGATCTGGGGCTTTGGGACCCTCTGGACGGGCCTCGAAGCAGCCTCCCGGGCCTCGCAGGGCGTTTTGCCAAGCCTTCCCAGCACACCTAAGGCGGTCAGGGGGGTCATCGGAGACGTCCCAGAGACCTCAAGACAGCACAGGAGCGCTCCAAGAGTGACCGACGTGACCTCCAGATGGCCCAAGAGGCCTCCAGGACGGCCCCAAAGAGGCCTCCAAGAGCACTCCCAAGAAGGCCCCAAGAGGCAAAAATCATTGATGTTCTGTTGGTTTTTGGTGAATTTGGGGGTTCTCCTCTTTTCCGCTTCCCGACGCTCCAAGACGGCGGTCTTCTGGGCGTTCGAAGCCGCCTGGGAGGCTCCCACATCGCCCCACAACCATCCGAAAGGGCTTCCAGGCAGTCCAATAGAGCCCCAACATTGGCACAACACGGGTCCAAGATGGCCCTCAGAGAGCCCCATGGCGGCCCAAGATGGCCCCAAGACACCCTCCGAAGCATTCCAAATCGTGAGCCGGTCGTTCAGGGAGACCGCGGTTGGAGGCAGGGTGGCCCGAGGAAGCCCCCAGAGGCCCCCAGAATACGCCCAGGAGGCCTCCAGAAGGCCTTAAGAAAGCCTGAAACAACTTTTGTGAGGCCCCCAGAGGCTCTCCAAGGAGGAGCCTCCGCAAAAAGGAGCTGCGGAGGTTGGGGAGAATGCGCAGGGGATGGCGAAAATGAACAAAAATAAGCATGGAGGAAGGATAACGAACAACATTATTATAACGGCGATGCCAGAAAAGGCAGCAAGGAGTCATCGCTAATTCGTCGGCTTGACCTTCCTGCCATTTCCGCCTGCACACGAAACTTCAAGGACCAAGGTGCATGGTGCGAAGCGCCACTGCAGTTTTGTATATATATATATAGAAATCACATTTGTATATATATATATGTGTACATATATACATATAGAGAGAGAGAGAGAGAGAGAAAACAAAAAAAGACAAACAAAAAGGGAGAAGGATAGAGAGAAACATGACATGTATGTATGCACCGGCAGGCGCTGCCGGGGTACGACGGCTTTCCTTCCAGGAGGCCGTGCCCCCGCATACGCCCTGCTGGGGTGCTGCGCGCTCCGGCCGGGCCAGCAAGTTCCGCGGTTTGCCTTCCTGGGCCGGGGAGGCCGTACCCCGGACGGGGCAGTGCTGTAGTACTCTGCCTCCCTGGCCCAGGAAGGACAACCGCAGGCGCTGACGGGGTGCGCGGGGAAGGTGCGCCGTACCGACAGCATATACACACACATATATATATATGTATGTATACACACCTCTTCCTATATTTTTATAAGCCCAGGCGGGAGGAAAACCCATCCCCCCCCCCTAAAACCGGACCCCCGGGATCTGGAGCTTTGGGACCCTCCGGACGGGCCTCGAAGCGGCCCTCTGGCCCTCGCAGGGCGTTTTGCCAAGCCTTCGCAGCACACCTGGGGCGATCATGATCGCCCCAGGTGTGCTGCGATGACCCTGACGTCTCCGATGACCCCCCTGTAGGGGGGTCATCGGAGACGTCCCAGAGACCCCCAAGACAGCACAAGAGCGCTCCAAGAGTGACCGACGTGACCTCAAGATGGCCCAAGAGGCCTCCAGGACGGCTCCAAAGAGGCCTCCAAGAGCACTCCTAAGAAGGCCCCAAGAGGCACAAATCATTGATTTTCTGTTGGTTTTTGGTGAATTTTGGGGTTCTCCTCTTTTCGGCTTCCCGACGCTCCAAAACGGCGGTCTTCTGGGCGTCCGAAGCCGCCTGGGAGGCTCCAAAATCGCCCCACAAACATCCAAAAGGGCTTCCAGGCAGTCCAATAGAGCCCCAAAACGGCACAACACGGGTCCAAGATGGCCCTCAAAGAGCCCCATGGCGGCCCAAGATGGCCCCAAGACACCCTCCGAAGCATTCCAAATCGTGACCCAGTCGTTCAGGGAGACCGCGGTTGGAGGCAGGGTGGCACGAGGAAGCCCCCAGAGGCCCCCAGAATACACCCAGGAGGCCTCCTGAAAGCATTAAGAAAGCCTGAAACAACTTTTGTGAGGCCCCCAGGGGCTCTCCAAGGAGGAGCCTCCGCAAAAGGAGCTGCGGAGGATGGGGAGAATGCGCAGGGTATGGCGAGCATGAAGAAAAAGAAGCATGGAGGAAGAATAACGAATCACATTATTATAGCGGCGATGCCAGAAAAAGGCAGCAAGGAGTCATCGCTAATTCGTCGGCTTGACCTTCCTGACATTCCGCCTGCACACGAAACTTCAAGGACCAAGGTGCATGGCGCGAAGCGCCACTGCAGTCTTGTACATATATATATATATATATATATGTATATGTATATATATATGTGTGTGTGTGTTTCCTTTTGTATATGTTTACAATCTGGGCGGAACGCGAAAGGGCCCCCCCCCCAAAACCGGACTCCCAAGATCTGGGGCTTTGGGACCCTCTGGACGGGCCTCGAAGCGGCCCCCCGGGCCTCGCAGGGCGTTCTGCCAAGCCTTCCCAGCACACCTAAGGCGATCAGGGGGTCATCGGAGACGTCCCAGAGACCCCCAAGACAGCACAGGAGCGCTCCAAGAGTGACCGACCTGATCTCCAGATGGCCCAAGAGGCCTCCAGGACGGTCCCAAAGAGGCCTCCAAGAGGCAAAAATCATATATGTTCGGTGATTTCGTTGATTTTTGGTGAATTTTGGGGTTCTCCTCTTTTCGGCTTCCCGACGCTCCAAGACGGCGGTCTTCTGGGCGTCCGAAGCCGCCTGGGAGGCTCCAAAATCGCCCCACAACCATCCGAAAGGGCTTCCGGGCAGTCCAAGAGAGCTGGAAGTTAAGTTCCTTGAACTTTCAGATGGCCATCGCGCGGGGCAGGTGCGGCGCGCTGTCGCGCTCGCGCGTTCGGCATTGGGCCCTTGATGGATTGATTGTCGGTGGCCGCCGTTGCCGTTATTACCGAGGCCTTGGTTACGTTGTTGGCGACTGTCGAAGTGATGGCGGTGATCGCGGTCAGTGCCATGATGATTCGTACCGCCATGCCATCGTGACCACTGTCATGATGATGAATCGTGATCATCACTGTCATGATGTTGATGATGCTGATGACCATGATGTTGATTCGCCCCCCTCCCCCGCAGACTCCTAGCGAACAGTCGCTGTGGCGGGATGGGATTGATCCCATCCTCTAATACAGCCCATCTCATATTGTCAAATATAAATGCAGCAAGTCCCGCCCGTTAAACATAGGGTGTGATCAACTCCCACCCACTCCGTTAAGCCCCGTCCCGTGGTTGATCAAACCCTGGAAGAGGTGCAGTTTTCGGAAATAAACTTCAATTTCCTTGATGTAGGTGCCGTGGTGACCCCATGGTGACCCCAAGATGGTCCATGACAGCCCCAAGAGACTTCGAAGAAATCCTAAAAAGCTCATGAGAAGCCCCTGATTGCCCCCCACGTCATCCCCGAGCTCATACTGTTCTATGATCCTGACGCTCCTGGATCGGGTTCCGCGCGGTAGCCCGGAGGGCCTCAAAGAGCCGTGACAGGTCTTCACTATTCCCCAGTAAGGTTTCGAAAGGGCCGCGACAGGGCTCCCGAGCGGGAACCAGTGGGAGGCAGGCGCGAAGACGGCCCAAAGACAGCCCACAGCGGCGTCAATATTTTTTTGTGGCAAAGCTCCTGCGGATGCCATGCCGCCAGGCTGGCGGAGCCGCCTTTGGCCGCTCTCTCGCGGCGCGGCCCACCGCTCACTGCGCGGTGGCTTCGGGCCCACAAAGCAAACGGAAGGCCCCTTCGTGCTCTGCGCAATTCCCGCGAGAGCAGAGGGCCAGCGGCGCCGGTGCATAGCGGGCCGGGCCCCCGCTCGCCCCAAGGACCCTGGAAAAAAAACTTGGACCCGAGGACCGAGAAACGACGCGACACGACGACGAGCGACGGACGACAGCGAGCGACAGGGGGGAAGACGGACCGCCGAACCCGCCCCAAGGCGGCGAATGCGGGGAGTGAGCTCCCGCACCACCCGGGGGGAGGACACGGGACCTGGCGGCCCCCCAAGAAGGAACGCCCAGGTGCGGGGTCTTGGACCCCCGAAAGCCCCGTGCCACCCGCCAGCACCAGGCGGCGTTTTGGTCCGACACCTCGCTTATGGGGGTGCCCCTCTGGGGCAAGCGGCTTCAAGATGACCTCAAGATGGCCCAAGATTGTCCACAACATCCCCCCAAATACCTCCATGCAGTCCGACATGCTCCAAGAGGTCCCCGCGCAGGCCACAGGACATTCTTCAGAGGCACCTAGGAGGCTTCCAGAAATCTCCCAGAGATCTCCAAGGGTCCCCCGGTATGTTTCGACACCCCACGACGGGATTTTTAAATTGCCTTCTCGTGCTTTTGGGCTTCGGTGGCGATGCCTGGGTGGGGGCGTGGCGTGTTCCTCTGAGGGCTGCACTCAGTTTACCAAGCGGCTGCTCCTCCCACGCGCGAGCTTTCACACGACCGATAAGGGCAGCTACCACCACCCAGATACTTCCAAATGTGCACGACCACGCAAACAAATTGCAAAAACGGATGGGCCGGCGGAGTGCGCGAACCGGTAGTATAAGACATTGTGCGCGAGGCGGGGAAGTAATGGCCTGAGCCCAAACATCGTACGATTAGCAGTGGTAAGATCAAGACAGAAATATGTGGCCTGACATTGCGCCCCATAATTTAGTACGGCCTTGCCAACAAATTCGATGCATCCGATCACTGCGTAGATCCTTCCTCGACCCTCCTCCTTCTCCGCTGACTCCTGCTATTCTGCTGTTCCTCGTTTTTTTCGTCATCCATATTCTCTTCCTCTTCCCCCTACTCATCCTTCCCTTTCCTTTCCGCTTGCACGCGGCCGCGCGCATTGTTTGAACCCATTTCAGATAAGCAAGCCGCAAACCTGTGGTGCTTAGTGAATACAGATACGATGAATAACAGCAGAAACGCAGATGACACCATGCTGGCAACACGTGTCGTGTGCATCCCCGACTCCGAGACAAAAGGCACCATGACACCACAGTCAAAGCGACGACCGCTAGTGGACACCGCCACAAGATGCTGCAAACTAGACTAATGAAGCGAAGGGGAACCCATACGCATGTGTATCCAACAACAATAACGCTTTCACCACACATGATCATTTTTCCGATCACTTTTATTGGATGTGATGGCAACGTCTGGCGAACTGCACATCTATCAATTTCCCGACAAGTGCGAGAAGTTGAAAAGGATGACGACATGGTCCCTGACTGGCACGTTTGCGATCATGATGGTGGTTGGTAGTCAAAGTCGCAATACGATGACTCCAGTGATGCAACGGCAGCCCGCATGCCATACACATAAGAATCCAACTTAGCGCCGCAAAACAACCCGCTGCAAGACGCTGTCACGAGGGATATCTTGCCTTTTGCGAAGAAGTTTCCGTAATGCACCTCCCAAACAGGCTTCTGGAGCGCCAGAATGCAATCCACAAGTGCCTGCTCTGCCATGAAGCCCGCCGGATTGATGACGATGGCGTCTGAGCTGGATGACTGCAAGCATGATATGCACTCCTCCAAATCATTCGTCTGCACGTGCTCCACCCCCACCCCCAACTCCTCGGCTGTCTCGCGGATAATTCGATCGTAATCGGCCAAGGTGGCAGTGGACCCGAAATACGCCCGAGATTCCTCTGTCGTCCCACGCGTGTCAAGGCCTTTTCCGTTCAACACTAGCACGCTACGCGTAGGTTGGCTTTTGGCGGTCATAACCAGCTGGCGCACGACGACTCGTGCCCGAATAACCGCGTTCGTCGACGCGCGCCCCAGCATCGCACGCCTTAATGCGCCAATCGCACTGCTGCCTGTGGAACCAAAATGGCCAGAACAAGTGGGAAGGACGCGCGCAGCGCAGAAACTCCCCCCACAACCGTGCTGATGTCGTCCACTGGGTCCTGAACGAATGTTGCCAACTGGCCAACCTACCATTTCCTCTGCTTCTCGTTCTTTCTATCTGTGTCCTGGCCCCTCTCCCCTTTCCACCCTTGTTTGTCAATCCCCGTCTCAAAAAGGGTGATGGCGAGATGACGCCTGCCAATGGGGACGGTTAGAGGTGGAAACTTTTAAAACATACGGGCGATTATCAACTGTCGGATGTATCAGTTGGGAAGAAATGGGAGACCGACTGGGAGGGGAGGGCGGGGATATGAGGGGAGGGGGACAAAGAGAAGAAGGCAACGAGGCAGGGTAATAGTGGTGACTCTGATGTTCGCGCGTGCCCCGTGGCACGTTAATGCGTGGTCGAATTCCGAGGGCTGGCTGGTAGGGCTTCTGTCAATCGTCTAAGGGACACCCCACATCACATCCAGCCGCATGCACCGGCTCCTTTTTCCTTTGAAACATCACAGCAGATCCGCGCTCCCGAAGCCACGTTCCCTGGTACATTACCCTGAAACGTACCAAACCCATCTGCATGAAACAAGAAGAACACTTTGCCCAAATGCGAATTGGCAAAACAAATGCAGACGTCGTCGTTTGCTTTGCAAGCTACATGGGGTGCGCGCGCGTTGCACGACTCACAAGACAGCGATCGAAGGACGAAGTGTGAGGCTTAGGAGCGACGAGGAACGGGGGTAGGAATTCAGGGCAGAAAGCGGACTGAAGGTGGGGGACCGGCTCTAAGAACGGGGGCGGGAACAAGGGGCAGAATGAAGACGAAAGGGGGGCAAAACAATTAGCGCGGCAACATCAGGGAGAAGTTGGAAGAGGGCGACGACGCAAAAGGCGGGATGATAAAGGAGGGTGACGCTGTTTTTCCGCACCCTGGACAAATAGCGCTGCCCGCGCCATGCCGCTCTGGCGCTCCAAACGATCAGCTGTTCAAGACCAGTGCAGGAAGCGAACAAGGCCTAGCTCGCCCGCCAGCTTCTCCATCTCTTTTCTGCACCTCTTGGCACCTAGCGGCAATTTCACAGTTCGCCCCCCCACAGGGTGGCGAGGTCTAGCCTGCGTGGCGCGTCACTCCGCTGGACCCTCCAGCAGCCAATCGAATGTGGTGACAATTTCACAGTTCGCAGCCCCCCAAGGCTGCCGAGGTCAAACTCAGTCTGCGTGGCGCGTCACTCCGCTGGACCCTCCAGCAGCCCTTCAAAAGTGGCGACAAGTTCACGGATCGCAGCCCACCAAAGACGGCGAGGTCTAATCTGAATCGGCGTAGCGCGTCGCTTCGCTGGACCCTCCAGCAGCCCTCGAACGTGGCGATCATTTCACAGATAGCACATCCCAAGGAAGCCGAGGTCTAATCTGAATCTGCGTAGCGAGTCACTCCGCTGGACCCTCCAACAGCCCATCGAATGTGGCGACAATTTCACAGTTCGCAGCCCCCCCGAGGCTGCCGAGGTCTAGCCTGAGTCTGCGTGGCGCGTCACTCCGCTGGACCCTCCAGCAGCCCCTCAAAAGTGCCGACAGTGTCACAGATCGCAGCCCCCCAAGGATGCCGAGGTCTAATCTAAATCTGCGTATCGAGTCACTTCGCTGGACCTTCCAGCAGCCCCTCGAACGCGGCGACAGTGTCACAGATCGCAGCCGACCAAAGATGGCGAGGCCTAATCTAAGTATGCGTAGCGCGTCCCTCCACCCTCCAGCAGACCTCGAAAATAGCGACAATTTCACGGATCGCAGCCCCCCCAGGATGGCGAGGTCTAAGCTGAGTCTGCGAAGCGCGCCGCTCTGCTGGACCCTCCAGCAGCCAATCGAAAGTGGTGGCGACCATGCCACAGTCCACGGTCCTACCCCCAAAAGATGCCAAAGGTCGAACCCGAGCGTGCGTGGCGCGTCGCTCCGCTGCACCCTCCGCCGGCCCCCGACAGCGGTGGCAGTCTCACGCTTCGCGGCCCCCCGCAGGGCGGACGGCGAGGTTGAGGCGGCAGGCGGGCCAGGCAGGTGCAGGCCGGGCAAACGGCAGGAGAGCACGGGAGGGTGGGCGCGAGGAGGAGAGAGGCGGGAAGACGGCGAGGTGAGCGGCACGCCGACCAGCAGATCCAGGCCAAGCAGAACGCGGGAAGAAGACACACGAGACAAGGAAGAAAACGAGGGAGGAGAAAAGAGACGGGAGAACTACGAGACTGGAGACCGCACTGCTCTATTCAAAGCGGGAGCCCAACGCAGCAGGGCTGGGAGACACAGTGGGTCCGTGCTCCCTAGCTTCCAAGACGGTCCAGACAGGTCACGAGGGCAGTCAAGATGGCCCAAGCTGCCCCCCAAAACGGCCCCAATACTGCCCCAACAGTGCATCGGGCAGCCCGACAGCCCCCCAAGATGGCTCCAGAAAGACCCCCCCAACGGGCCCGAATGAACCAACATCACTCATTACCATGATGCCTTTCGCAAATTCTGAAATCCTCACCTTTCCGCGCTTCCGTCAGCTCAGTACGGTCCAAGGATGGCCCCAAGACAGCTCAAGAGGCCTCCACGAGGGCCCCAGGGCAACCCAAGAGATCCCCAAGATGGCCCAAGCTGCCTCCAAGACGGCCCCAAGACGGTCCCAAGATGGTCCTACGGCCCTCGAAGACCGCAGGAGGGCCCAAGGAGGCTCACCAGACGAACTCCGAAGGCGCCAGGCGGCCCAAGGGCGCCTTAAGACGGCCCCAGTATGGCCTCAAGACAGCCCCACAAAGGCCCCCATGATGGGCCAAGATGGCTTCAAGAGGACCCCCAAACGGGCCCGAAGAGGTCACATTCGTTTCTTTTTCGTACGTATGGGTGTTCGAGCATTCTGCAATTCTCATCTTTTCGGGCTTCCGTCAGCTCAAGACGGTCTGAGGACGGCCCCCAAACGGCTCAAGAGGAATTCTAGAGGGCCCCGAGAGATCCCCAAGAGGCCTCCAAGATGCCTCCAGGATGCCCCCAGGAGGCCTCAAGAGGCCATCAAGAGGCCCGAAGAGTGCCACGGAAGGATGAAAGGCAAAGTGAGTATGGTAAGGACGGAAGAACGGGAGGAATACGACGAAGACGAGAAGAGAGCTCCTGACAACAAAAACATAAAACCATACACACGACGCGGAAGAGTGTGTCACACGTTACGGCCTCCTGCGCGCCCCCGAACAGTCGCCATCCAATTGACAGGCACGGTGGTCGGACTCGCAGCAGGCAGCTGGATATTCTTCGAAACTGCAGCGCAGCTTGTCCATGCCTGGCAGTTTTCTTTTGTTGCACATTTGTTGTTTTCCGTCCGTCTCGTGATCTTCCCCTTCCACCCTCATCGCCTGCCATCGCCTGGATTGTAAATGTTGATCTCGAGGAGGGCCCTTCCGCATGCCACGCGTGGAACACACGAGCGGCAGTCTCGATGGGGACTCTGGTGCAAACGAAATAGAGGAAGGAACACTGCCCATTTCTACCTCTGGAGGTCCCTCTAGTCAGGTGCCCGCTTCGGGCGATGGAAAGTTCACAAGCAAGGTTCGGGTAACAATGCGACCCCTCCTCTGGAAACTTCAGGAAGTCCACCCCCATCCCACTGCAAGCGCGTGGGCAGGAAGCTGGACCAGGTGCGCATGCCACTGATGCAGAAATCGCGCGCAGATCATAGCACTGCTTTGAGCACCCTTCGCGAGAAGAGAGGCCTGCGGACAAGGACTCCTTCTCAGACGTCCGATGTTTTTGTTGTTCTTGTTTTGTTTTTTATTATTTTGTTTTTTTGTCAATGCGGAGTCCCTGGAAGTTCCGACCCTGTCCCCAAGGCCAGTTTCTTATCCCGAGTCGTTTCTAGACGGTCCTGGGGCCCGGCGAGGGCCCCCAGAGGGCGAAACCGACAGAAACCCTCTGCCTTGACTCTTTCCGCATGCTGGAGGTCTGGGCCCTGGCACGCAAGCCGCAGCTGGGCGGTCGAGGAATCCAGCGAGCGAGCAGGCCAACATCGGCCGCTCCGACGCCTGAGCCCGACTCGTTCACGCGCCTGGGCGCCGGAGGCATCTGGAGGTGATCGAAACGATACACGGTCTCAAACCGTCGCATCGCACCTCGAATACATCGACCACGTCGATCAGTTCGGCTTCCGAAACCAGATCTCCAACGTGTTGACAGACATCAAAACGGAGTATTCTTCGTCGTGTTCCACCTCTTGGGGCCCTCGCCGGGCCCCCGGACCGTCAAAAAACTACCTGGGACGAAAGACGAAAAACTGGCCCTGGGGAAGGGGTCCGGGTCCAGAGCTCCAGGGACCCCGCATTGAAACAATCAAGACATCGGATTTCTGGGAACGTGTCGTCTCCAGTCCCCTTCGGCCCCAAGGCGGGGCTGTTCTCGTCATCGCTCCGGAATTCTATCAATCCACGGTGGGCAGCTCGGAGCCTCCGACCTCTAGCGGGGGGGGGGTCAAATGCACAGTGTAAGGATTAGCGGGTAGGTGTCAGACGGATGCCAGTGTGCGCCATGAGTCCCAGAGCCCAGAAAGACTGGTCGTTGATGGCTCGAGAGGCCGCCAAGATGCTGACAAGACGGCCCTAAAGGGCTGTCTTAAAACCGACAGGACAGTATAATAGGCCTCCAAGACGGCCCAAAAGGTACCCAGAGACCCTCGGACCCCGGTTGCGCACGAGAGGCCCTAACAGAGGGCTTGGTCACTGCAGGCGCCATAACAAGCTGTCGGTAACGTTTTATTTTGTTGTTGTTGTTGTTGTTGTTGTTGTTGTTGTTGTTGTTGTTGTTGTTGTTGTTGTTGTTGTGTGTGTGTGTGTGTGCATGTGTGTGTGTGTGTGCGTGCGTGCGTGCGTGCGTGCGTGCGTGCGTGTTTTTTTTTATTGTGTGTGTGTGTGCAAGCTCGCGCTTCAGTTCACCTTGAGTCGAGTTCGCTCTGCGTACTCCTCGGGTTCTCTCCGCTGCACGCTTCTGAGCTTACAGTCCCATCACCACATTACTCAGTCTCTGCAATGCCACACCACCTGCTGCATGGCCATGGCTGGGTTCCATCATGGCCCGTTCGACTAAGTTCGTTCGCACGTAGCACCTCCACCTGCCGACCGCTCCTGAGGTTCCTCTGCGCCGCCGGCTCAAAAGTGTGTGTGTCTTCCGCGCTTTCTGCCTCAATTACAATGTCTCGAGGAAGTCTTCAGAACCCATGATGACCAATAATGCTTCCAGACGCCAAGACTTCGCGATACTGCTCCAGGAAGGCTCCAAACGGCCCATGCAAGCCCTGGATACCTCCTGTGCGGGGCCTCAGCCGGCCAAACGGAACCCCAGGACAGCTCAAGACGGCCTCACGACAGCCCAGAGATGGCGCAAGAGGGACACAGCAACTGCGCTAGGCGACCCCGGAGACCCCAAGACCAGCCCAGGGGGCCTCAGGAATTCTGGACATGCGTGCGAGAGGCGACACAAGAGAGGCCCCAAGCGACCCCAACCCACTTGCCCAAATCACTTTGGCGCGCTCTGCTAATCCCATCAGCTCTCTGGGCATGAGTGGTTTAGCGGGTTTCCTCTTCCGTCTTTTCTTTTCCCCATCGGAGAAAGGTTTATCACTGCTCCTTCTGGATGTACACCCCCTCCCCCACCCGACCAGCGACAAACCCAGGCCAACGACAACCCTCCCGCATCATCCCTGAACAAAAACAATACACAGCGCACCTTGCGACAAAATCTGGATCATACGCGGGCACCAAGCGATTACTTTGTACCGTCTTTTGACAAGGACGAGGTGTGGGCAGCACATTGCCTGCTGCGCGCAGGCCGGTCAATTGTTTTTCGTGCTTGTTTTTTGTTTTCCCTTCAGTGTAAAAACTACGAAATACACTTTGCGACATAATCCTGATCATGCTCGTGCGTCCCGCGATCCCTTTGCACTGTTACTTGACGGGGATGATGGGGGTGCAGTGGCACGCGCGGCGCACCTCGCGGGCGTCGCACCACCTGTCTGGCGTCTGCATTTTGGGGCCCGACGATTGTCGATGGCGGCCCATGATCATGCTGAGACTTCGGTGCTACTTCTATGATGGGAGGCTGGGCGGGAGTGAGCGACACGGGCGTACTCGGTGGGGTAGCTTGACCCCTTCCAATAGCCCCTCCCCTGGACCTGGAAGGAGGGTTTCGCGAGGTGTCAGGGCGTCCAAGACAGCCTCAGCGAGAGGGCACCAACCATTGATTTTCCTGTAAGATGTTTGGCCACTTTTGGCCTCCCGTCGAGGGGTAAGATGAAGACCCTCCTTCTTTGGCCGAACTCCTCCAAGATGGCCCCAAGATGGCCTCCGAAGCTCCCAAAAGTGCCCCAAGAGGGCCACGAGAGGCGCCCAGGAGGCCCCAAGGCCCCCAAGCGGCTCCCAGGAGATCCCCAAGACGCCCCAAGAGCACTCCAGGAAGCTCTTGAGAGACATCCGAAGAGACTCCGAGAGGCATCCAAGAGGCCTCTGGCCTTTCTTATCGGCCTCCAACTCTTCCTCATCCGCCTATCCTTCTCCTCCTCCTCTTCTTCTTCCTCCTCCTCCTTCTCCTCCTCCTTCCTCCTCCCTCCCCCTCCTCCTCCTCCTCCTCCTCCTCCTCCTCCTCCTCCTCCTCCGATTACCCCTCCATCCTCCCCGCTTGGGGTATGACGGCTTTCCCAGCCCTTTCTTCCACTGCATGCTCCTCCACATCCCTGATCAGGGTAGCTCGCCTGGGCATCGTTTCTGGATGGGCTGGTGGTGTTACTTTTTTTTGGTCGCGGCCGCAAGCGAAGGCGCAGGCGGCGGGTCGAAAGGTCGAGCGGGCTACGCGCGAGCCTAATTACACAGCGACCGAGCGCGGGATCAGAACCTACCGCCGGGGGGGCAGCTGGCTGAAGCTGAGCGCTGGTGGTGTTACTTTTTTCGGCCGCGGCCGCGCGACAACGGTCAGGCGGCGAGAAGCAAAGTCCGGGGCATGCGGCACGATACGAATTTGCGAACACGGCCGCCACGTTGGCAAGCCAGTTCGCACCTGCACAGCAAGTGCGCAGTTGCACATGCACAGAACAAAATGAACTAAATTCACAAGCAAACGCACATAGGCGCCGCAGTGTGAACCGAAGTGGACAAGCGGAAAAGTGTGCGAATGCAGCGGAGTGAGTCGCCGGTACGGCGCCAAACTCCAGGCCACCGGCCCAGCTGGTTGGGTAACTCAGACCAAGGAAGCCGGGCAGAGCGCGGTGGAAAACACGTGGCAACGCGAGCTGGTGGTGTTACGCGAAGCGTCTAGAATTAACATCTCTTTGGTCATCCCAGCATTTTGGCACAAATGGCCACAGGCTGGTTTCGGAAGGCACAAAGAAGTGCACAAAATGGTCCCGATCAAAAAGCTTCAGAGAAGGCCTCGAGAGGGCCCCCAGGCGCCAAAGGCGAACTGAACATTGGGAGGGGACCCAGACTGTGAAGGACAGCCCGAAGACGTCTCCAGGCGGCCCCCACGACGGCCCAGGAATGCCCCATCCAAGCGGGCCAGACGGCCCGAGAAGCCCCAACACCGGTCCAAGAAGCGTCGGCCAACATGCCCCAAGAAGCGCACGGGATGCTTCGTGAGAGGTCCCGAGGGAGCCGAATATAGGGGGCAAACAAACCTACCTCACTTTTGACCGCCCTCGCTTCCAAGAGATACCAAGCGATGCCAAACTACGATCTGCACTGGTCAGGCCGCTTGACGAGGAGGCGCGTGGTATGACTTGGTTTTGCCTGGAAGCGAAAGCGGGGTAGGTAATTCACGCTCTGAGAATAGGGGCCCCGTCTCGGAAATCTCCTGGAGGCCCCTCGAAAATCCCGAGGCGGCCTACAGTGGACCCCGAGGGACGCCAAGACCGGCCGAGGGAGGAGATGGAGGTTGCCCAAATGCCCACCACGGCCTCGGAGTCCTCCGCAAGGTCCCCGCGGCGGCTCACGAGGGCCCCGTCAGAGCCCCCCTAGCAAGCCCAGGAGTGTCCAAAGGATTGCAAAAAAAACCTTCGTCCAAAGGTTTTTTTGAAATCCTTCGTTCAAGGGAGCGCCTCAGCTGACGCCCCGAGAGGTTCCAGAAACCGCTCACGAGGCACCCAAAGAGCCTCCCAGGACGCCCCACGACAGCACCAACGAGCTCCAAGCAATTCCTGGAAACCTCGACTCCGGTGGCACCAGCAGAACCACGGGCAGCAGAGCCGGCAGAAGGCAGCAACTGGCAGCAGCAGCAGCAGCAAGCAACACACAGTGAGCGCACCCGCGACTACGGTGTGCCCCAAGGAGCTGCAGCCGCGATGCGACTTCTTGAAGGGGCCCTGGGACGCACAAATAAATACACACAAATAAGAATATTCCCGATATTTTCCAATATCTTTTGGGTTTTCGTCTTCCCCCCACTTCTCATACTTTCCCAAATTTTCTGGGGAATCGAGGATTAATTGTGTCTGTGTGTTCCTTTCCCTCCTGACTTCTGGTTGCGGTGCTCGGCGACTTACTGCTGCTGTTTCGGGATGGCATTTCGGGCCTCCAACCTTCGCTGGACACAGCCCGTGGGCTCGGGACATGTCATGTTGCGAGTTTGTCTGTATCGCTGCTGCTACGGTGGCAGTGATGGGACCAGCAACAGCCACACGATTGAGCTTATTTGGTGACAGTGCCCTAGGGCTTCATTCATACCGCGTCCCTGTCCATTGTGGTCCTGGGGCCCCGAATGCCTACGGGAGTATCGCATCTTGCACGTTGTGGGCCCCACGCATTCTCCACATCAGCATGTCTTGCCGGCAGCCTGTCGAGACCATCGGCAGCCCGACGCAGGAGGGCGCAGCCGCTCATGCTCTCTTCCCGAGAGTGGGCGCACAAGCGAAGGGCCCGTGGCACCGATGTGAACAACGCTGGCCTCGTCTGCCTCTGGCCTTCTCCACTCCTGGCAGCACCAAGCACCAAACACCCAGAGATCATCCGAGATCCCGGCGCCACTCTTTTCTCAAACCTGGGAGCGGTCACCCGATTTCGGACCCAGGAGGCCCTCACGCATCGATCCAGCTCGAGAGATGCTGCAGAAGGATTGGATCTGGAGCTCGGGTCGCGATGTCACGATGGGATCTGGGGCTCGGGTCGTGATGTCACGAATACTCACCAAGCAGCAGCAGCAGCAGCAGCAGCAGCAGCAGCAGCAGCAGCAGCAGCAGTGAGCGGCAAGCTGCAGCAGCAGTTTGTATGGAGGAGGGAAGAGGTAAGAAGGGATGGTTGGAATCAGATGAAGAGAGGCAGCAGGGGACGGAGGCAGGAGGAAGGAGGGAAAAGAAAGGGATCGGTGGGAATAGGAGGGGAAGGGCAGAGAGGAGGAGCAGGAGAAAGATGATCTCGCCCCAGGTAGACACTCGTGTTGCGCCGTCGAACGAGAACGCATGTGCAATGACATCGCGGTGCGGGCTGCCTCAACCTTCGCTTTCATTCAAGAGCTTTTGGATCCGTTGTATCTTGTCGGTCACGCTGGACAAATTGCCAATCTCAGACCGAAGCAACATCGGAGACACGTCGTCCCATCCTGCCTCCTTCATGGCATTAGCCATCTCGACATTGATTGCGAGGGCTAGGAGCAGCATCAAGGAATTCATTATCCAATCTTTCTGCTTCCGCATGTTGCCGTTCTTCATTTGCGTCATGAGCGGTTTGATGACCACATTGCCTACCTTTCTCTTTACGCCACTTCCGACCATTTCCTGGCACAGCTGCTTTAAGACGAACATAACTTTGGCGTGCAGTCGTAAGAACTTCTCGTCGACATGCTGCAACTGCTGCTGAGGCCCTTGGCTTGCAACAGCCGACGCATTCTCAAAAGTCTGTAGAAGAGCATGTATCAAATCTGGCTTAAACGAACTCGCGGCCCTCCGTGAAGCATCGTCGTTACACATCTGGCCAAGTACACTGCAAGCTTCTGCAAGGATTCTGGGCTTGCTGTGCGCGATGTTCACAAATTCGTGCCAGGTAACGAACAAATTCATGAGCGCTTGGAGCACGCCCTCTGCAAGCAACACTTTTCGGTGGTTGATAGATTTGGTCAAACTGACCAGCAGCATCAACGTATAATGTATCAGGTCGTCTTCGTTGGAACTCAATTGATCCATACATATCTTTCCTATCCCGATTGCCATCAGGAAGCTCTTGACACCCTCCTTGGCCTGAGATAAATTCACCAGGGCGGCAGTCGCATACGTCGCCAGAAAGACTCCGCCGGTCTGCACTAGATGGATAAGACCCGGGCAAAACATGATATCGTGCTCCGTGGCCGCCGAGGAGACAATCCAGCGACAGACGGAGGCCTTCAGGTTCACGGACGCGGCGGGGCAGAGCAGGAGGCAGTTCAGGAGGCTCGCGTACTCCATGCTGCTGGCCTCCGAGGCTGGACAGAACAGCTTCTGCAGGAAACCCGACTCCAAGAGCACCTGCATGACCCGGTCGTTGAAGGTCCAGCGCAGCCCCTCCCACGACGGAGCGCCCGCCACTCTGCCCCCCGCCGCATCGGAGGGCGGGTGCCGCGCGGCCGCTCGGCTGGAGGCCACCAGGCCGCAGCTGACCAACTGCTGCCGGAGCTCCCGGTGCTCCCAGGGCCTGCTGAGGTCCCGGTGCCTCAGGTGCAGCAGGAACCCCACGATGCTCAGGAGCTCCTCCTCCACCTCCTGGGACAGCAGCCTGGTGGCCAGGCTCGCGAGCACGTCCGCGAGCGTCAGCCTCGTGCCGAAGAGGCCGCCGTCGAGGCAGTACGCCAGATAGTGGCTGACCCTGGCGCACCACGAGTGGTTGACGACTGGGGTGCCGCCCCCCGTGTGCGCTAACTCTGCGGGGGCACTCAGCACACCCAGCGCCACGTCCATCGGCTTCAAATTCGCTTCCTCCGAATTCTCGCTCAGAGCCGCGACGCGCTGGCTCGCCTCTTGCCAGACACCCGGATGGGTCAGCGCGTTTTCGTCCCGAAGTATCTTCATCACGCCCCTCACGAAGATGCAGGCGTACTTCTCGAGCTGGTTGTCACCATCGGGCTTCAGCCTCAGCCTGGTTCTGATCCAGCCGTAGCTCTCCTCGCTGTACAGCAGGGCGTCCAGACAGGCCTGGACCAAATCCAGGCAGATGCTGGGACTTTGTGCGCGCGGCCCAAACGTGTCCGCTACCAGCTCTGCCTCATGTAAGCATTTCTCCTCAGTCACGTGGGTTGCTGGAATCACAGGGGGCGCAGAAGCAGGTGCTGCTGTCGCCGCGGGGCGCCGCCATGAAGAAACGGACTCACTCGCTTGCTCTTTGGAAGCATCATGAATGGGATACTCTAAAATGATAACGAAATCCTGAACAAGATCCATCAAAGGTGGGATGTACTGCCGTCTGAGCAACACCACCGCGGTTACCTTGCTCGGATCCCTCATGAGCAGCTCCCAGCATACCCATGTAGCCACGTCGTTCGACAGGTTCATCTTCTTCTGGTACAAGCTGTCCTTGATCACGTATGCGTTCTTGTGTATCATCGCCTGCTTGTACTCCATGCCAACCCATCGGATGTGCTCTCGCCCGATGCTGCCAAGCTTTGCCATGGGAATCGGGTCATATCTATGTACAGACATGCTTGCTCCTTTGGGTGCCTCGGGACCTTTCTTTGCGCCTGACACGACATAGGACACCCCCCCTGCACTAGCCTTGTCCGCCGTCGGCTCGAACGAATCTCTTATAAAGAAGCAATAATCGTTAAACTGTTCGAGCTTGAACCCCTTGAAAGGCAGCCCGCCACCGTGCCTGCGCGGAGTGGGCATGTCAGAATGCGACTCTGTTGTCTGGTAACGTTTCGGAGTTTTCGAGGGCCCGACCCCGCTTCGAAGCGATCGCCCTTCGAAAGTCGCCCAACCTCAACTTCCTTTCTGGCGCTCCTTCTGGCCCCCCAAGGGCCCCAATACAGCCGAAAACCGCCGGAAGACAGCCAAGCTCGCTCCGAGACGGCCCCACAAAACCCACGACGGTCCCCAAACTGACCAAGAACTCCTCGAGACGGTCCAAGAGGACGTCACTACTGCCTAAGATGGTCCCGAGACGGCCCAAGAGGCCCCCAAGACATCCCGAGAGGACTCCAAGAAGCCCTCGAAAGGCTAGGCGACATTTCCCCCCATAGGTTATGAACAACTTTGAACATACTGGCCCTCTCGGGCTTCCGAAAGCCCAAGAGGGTCCGAAAGGTTCCCAACCTTTTCCATCACAGCTCAAGAGGACCCCAAGAGGGCCCCAGAACGGAGAAGCCCCCAACACGGCCCAAGATAGTCCCAAGATGCCAAGGGTCCCTAAAGACGGCAGGGGGATATCGAGCCTTGAAACCTTTCCCTTCAAGATTGCCCCCAACACCCCCAACATGCGGCCAAGAGGCCCGCAAGAGGCCCCCCGAGACTCCCCAAAGGCCCCTGACAAACCACTAGGAGCCTCCCAAACGGTTCTGAGATGCCCCCCACCCCCCAGGAAGTTAGAACAACCTCCGAGATGCGCCCACTAGGGAGGAGAGAAGAGAAGGAATAGTATGGTGATGGTGATGGTGATTTTGATGAGTGATGTTGGTGGTGGTGGTGGTGGTGGTGGTGGTGGTGATGATGATGATGATGATGATGATGATGATGATGATTCTGATGATGATGAGGATGAAGAGGTGGAGGAGAAGGAGGAGGAGGAGTAGAAGGAGGGGGAGGAGGAGGATGAGGATGAGGATGAGGATGAGGATGAGGAGGAGGAGGAGGAGGAGGAGGAGGAGGAGGAGGAGGAGGAGGAGGAGGGAGAGGAGGGCGAGGACGAGGAATAAGGAACATGATGTATCCTTGCTGGACTCTCATCATTTCTAGTCATAGCGGCGCGATGGCGGAGACAGGGGAGGAGGTGGCGGTGATACCCTTTTCGGATGGCGGATCCAGGGGCCCTGGCTCAGGGCCCCTGCCATTCCCAGGCACTTGATGCACCCCACCTTGCGATGAGAGTGAGGCACTAAGGAAAGGGGGGGACGAAGAGACCCAGAGGTCAGAGGGGGATGCTGGGGCCCGTTCCGCACGCTGCGAGCGTCGGGGCCCGTCCAACTGTTCATCTCGCCCCTTCTTCTATTTTTCGCACCGCCGTCGCCGCGCTCGCCACCGCACGTACGAGAGGCGCGGTCCTGAAGCCCTGCCCATCCTCCAAAAAGGATTCCGCGGTTGAGGCCCCCCCCCGCACTGGACCCCGACCCCCGCCCGCCGCGGAGGATGGGGCCCCCCCCTCGCCGTGGAGGAGCCAGAAGGTCGGGGTTCAAGACTACCCCAGAGGCGCGCCAAGCAGCCGGTCGGAGCCCCTCCCTGCTGGGACAGCCGTCGCCGAACCCCACCCGGGACGCGTCCCGCGGCGAGCGGTCGACGGCCTCCGAACGGGGAGGTCTTCCGAGCGGCGTCGGACGGAACTGTCACCACGGCATCAAGCGCCGCGGAAGGCGCGGCCTCCTGGACCGCCTCGCGGGGTGGCCGTTCTCCCGCCCGTGCCTCCCTCTCCTCGACCTCGATGACGGGCCTCGTGGCGCTACTTCGTGGCGCTCCTGGGAACCCATGTCCTGCATCTCGTGCTGCTGAGGACGTCCGCCTCCTGTGGCGCGCCGCTGGCGGAGCTTGCTCGTCGCTGGGCCGCGAGGCGGCCAGCGCTCCTGCAAGCGCGCGGACGTGGCCCCCGGCGCGAGGGGTCATGTGGAGCCCCGCCGCTGCTGGCGCCCTCTCCCGCGAGCTGCCTCCTGGTTCTGCCGCCAGCGCGCGGGCGTGGCTCCCGTCCCGAAGGGTCGCGTGGAACCCCGCCGCTGCTGGCGCCCTCCTCGGCAGGCTGCCTCCTGGTTCTTCTGCCAGCGCGCGGGCGCGCCCGAGCGAAACTCCCTGTGCTCCCGCCCTCGACCTTGATGATAGGCGTCTCGAGCTTCTGTCCTCTGCCTCGTCGCTTGCCGATCCCCGCCAGCGCGAGCTGGACCGCCTACAGCCAATAAGCCCTGTTCTTGTCACTCTCTCTGCGTGCACGCGGGGGCGACCCGGGTTCCGACATTGCAGGCGCCGGTGACATTTTTCTCACTGGCCCGCCGCACCGCGGCGTCGAGGGCGCACGGCCCAAGGGCCAGCCCGGGGAGGAGGAGGAGGAGGAGGAGGAGGAGGAGGAGGAGGAGGAGGAGGAGGAGGAGGAGGAGGAGGAGGAGGAGGAGGATTGGGCTTCAGCGCCCAATCTTTGTTCTGAAACGGCCGAGCGCCTGAGCCCAAATGTTATCGAGCGTCGGGAAGTTGAGGAGGATATATGTACGTGTTGGTACGCGGAGGCTTGGCCTGCCGACAGGAGAGTGAAGAGGAGGAGGAGGAGGAGGAGGAGGAGGAGGAGGAGGAGGAGGAGGAGGAGGAGGCGGAGGAGGAGGCGGAGGAGGACGAGCGAGGAACAAGGAAGAAGACAACGAGGCAGCAGACAAGGAGGTGGTGTTCAAGCCCCGCTCCAATTCAGAGTCCTGTCTGAGTCTCATCTGAGCTTCACGGGGTTTGAAGTAAACCTCGTTCCTGCCGCGCTGCTACACTGTTGCGCTGTTGCGCGGGCGCGGTAGCGAACTTGCCGCAGGCAGCTGGACACTCTCCCGAACTCCATCCTCTGCTGCAGGTCCCCCTCCACCAGCGGGAACGCGGCCACCCTCTGAAGCCTGAGCATGCTGTCGGCCAAATAGCAGATCGAGATCTGGCCCACGAGCTCGGCGCGGCTCTCGCTTGATACCAGGACGCTGGCAGGGAGTTCGGGCGGACGGCTGCTGCTGAGCTCAAACTGCAAGTACGTACTGCTCCCGGTGTCCTGCACTACTCGCTCTATGTGCTCGTAGGGAAGCTCTCCACAGCCTTGAACGACCTTGGCCAAGCTGGGCCTGAGGAAAAACAGACGGCCCTTGGCGACGCAGAGATAGACCCGCTTGGGCGTGCTGGTGCCGCCGCCGAACCAGCTGCCGCTCTCCACCACCAGCTGCACCGCCTCGGCGTGACGAAGCTCGGAGGGAGGCACTCCCACCCTCGCCGCCAGCGCGTGCAGCACCATCGGGCTGCTCTGCTGATTCATGCCCTTCTCTTGCGCCGCTCTCTGGGCGGAGGGGGTGGCCGCCCCGCTGCCGCCCAGCAGCAAGCCCTCGTCGCGCCAGGGGCCTCCCCCCTCTCCGGGGCCTCTGAGGCGCTGCGCCGAGATGGCCACAGAGCAGCAGGAGGAAGGCAACGACACTGCGCCACATCACTCTCTCTGTCTCTCTCTCTCTCTCTTTTTTTTCTCTCTCTCTCTCTCTCTCATTTTTTTTCTTTCTATCTCTCTCTCTCTGAAATGCATGGCGGATTCCAGAAACCCTGAACTCCAAACACTGTTGACATCTTTGTGAGGCGCACCTTTGACTTCAGCCGCCTTCCGCCGCCTCCCGCCGGCAGAGCGGCCCCTGTTCTACTTCCGCCGGCTTGCGCCGGCCTTCTGCCGCGTCCCGCCGAGGAAAAGACGTCGACTCCTTCGATCCACGAAGACGAGGCCACTTCCAGGAACCACCACATACCCAAACGGATGTGGCGTACATCTAAAGCTCAGCATCCGGATTGCAACGTAGTCCGAAGCCGGGGTAAGGAAGTGGAGGAAGAGGAGGAGGAGGTGGAGGAGGAGCACAGCGTAGAAGGAGGAGGATGAGGAGGAGGAGGAGGAGGAGGAGGAGCGCCCGTCCAATGGTTCTAAAACGGATCGGGTGAAGGCGAGTGCTCGAGGGCATGGGAGAAAACACGAAACAGCATGAGGCAAGGAGGGGACGAACTCCTACTGCCTCCTCCTTTTCCTCATTCCTTTTCCTACGCCTCCTCATCCTCCTCCTTCTTCGTTCTGTGTCTGCTCTCTTTCACCACCACAATTTTACACTCATGCTACTTTTCTCTCTCCCCTCACTCTCTGTCCAGAAAATGTCCCGCCCTCTCCGCGTAGTGTTCTTCGCACATCGGAATTCAAACATTGGTCTTGATTCTCTTATGTTTTTTCGATCCGACCCTTGTCGGTCCTTCAAGATGGTGCTCCCGCTGCAGCGCTGGTCCTATTTCCGCGCTTCCGGTCCTTCGAAATCGTGCTCCCGCTGCACCGTTGGTTTCATTTCCGCTGTTCGGTCCTTCAATATGCGGCTCCCGCTGCTCGCTGGCCTCATCTCCAAATTGTCGGTCCTACAACATGGCTTTCCGGCTGCACTGTTCATGCAACCATGGTGTGCTAGTCAATGCTATGCTATGTGCCACTATTATGCGATTGCATGCCTTGCTCTGCAATGTTGTGATGTGTAATGCTGGGCTACACAATGCCATACCGTGCTATGCTGTCCCGTACCATGCCATGACATGCCATGAAATTCCCCAATCAGAGCTTGCCTCTGTATAGGGTCCTAGCGGATTAAAGGATTAGGTGAGAGGTGCGGCCGATTTCGGTGGCCGGGCCCGGGTGCCCGGGTGCCCGGCGGTGCCCGGGTGCCCGGGTGGCCGGTGAGGTGCGTGGCCGATTTCGGTGGCGGGGCCCGGGTGCCCGGGTGCCCGGGGGTGCCCAATAGCCCAATAGCCCAGTAGCCCTATAGCCCTATTAGCCCTATTAGCCCTATAGCCGTATAGCCCTATAGCCCTGTAGCCCTAAAACCTTATATCCCTACAGCCCTAATAGCCTTATATCCCTAAAGCCCTATAGCCCCATAGCCCATATAGCTCTATAGCCCCATAGCCCTATAGCCCTATGGCCCTATAGGTCACAGTCCTATAGCCCTATAGCCCTATAGCCCGATAACCCTGTAGCCCTATAGCCCGATAGCCCTATAGCCCTATAGCCCGATAACCCCATCCTGTAAGGGAGCAGTTGGAAGATCAAAACAATATGTTTGTTTTTTTTTTCTCCGGTATCATTCTATTTTATGTGCCGCTGTGATGCTATGCCTTGCGCAGCAATGCGATGGTATGCAAAACTTGACTACGCAACGCCACACCATGGTATGCAATGCTACGATTTGCAGAGCTCTCCTACGCCATGCTATGCCATGCTGTGCATCGCAGGCTCTTTGGGGATCGTTGTCCTCTTCGACATCCGACTGCGCGAATAGAGAAAGGCTCTTTACCATGTTCAGGGTTGGGAGGGAGGGGTAAGACGTCAGATGTAACGCGAGCGCGCCTAGCTGGGCCCCTTCTCCCCTGTCCCCCCTCCTCTCTCTCTCTCTCTCCTTTTTTTGGACGGTGGTCCACGAACCAACAACGAAGGAACGAACACCACGCAACGGACTGCGGACAACCGAATCGGGGCTCCGCCGAGCCTCCATCCGAGAGCGAACGTAGTGGGGAGCGAGGGAGCGAACTGGAAGGAACAATCGAGGATCGAGGCTCTTGGACGTTGTTCGCTCTTCGAGCCTGAGGAGGTTTCGGGGGGAGCAGTGGAACGCGCGAGACAGCGAGGCAGCGAACGAACGAGCGCAGGACCTCGGAGATCCAGTTCGAGGATCGAGGTTTGAACTTTGACACGTCTATGACAATTTTCTCTCGGGGCCTCCAGAAGACCCTGCAAGCCTCCGTAGGCCTCGAACGAGCGACCGCCCGCGGCCACCAGATAACTTCTCTGGGGATGGGGCAACGGGTCCAAAGCACGACGCTGGAAACGGGCGGGCAACTTACTCGAGGCTCCTGCCAGCATCGATGGAACGAAGGAGCTGATCGCAGGATCGCGTCGGGCATGGCTGGGCAGCTTGTCCGTGGCCTCGAGGCTCCACGAGACAGGAGGGCGAACGAGGGAACGAGCTTTGGGAACGAGTGGGAAGTCTGCGCAGCACCTTTGGCGTCCACCCGCCCTCACAGATCATGAAGCACCCTGTCGTGCGCGCCGTCCAGGAGTCCTTGTGTGCACTGCCTGCGCCAAGGCTTGCAAGCCCAAGCGCAACTGGCGATGTCCTGACACTGTTGTGCGGCCTGCCGGGCCTCGTCCTTCAACCAGCGCCTGTGCCAGAGATCGCCGGGACCCTACGAGCCCTCGGCGAGCCGCGGGCGCTGGCGCCGTGGGCAGCACGGGAGGTCCGCCCCGTCTCTTGCGGGCCTGCAGGAGGGCCACCTCAAGATGCCCACTGCTCCAGGCTGCCCGAGATCCTTTAGACGCGCGCACCGATCTCGTCCCACCCAGATTCTTGCCGCAACTGGATGGGAGCCGGCCGCGGAGTCATGATGGGCGGTGTTTGCTCCCCATATCCTACGCATGGTGTTCGTGCCAGTAGTGCGATGTCTCCGCATCCCTTCCTCCTCTCCTCGCACGTGCCATCTTCAGCTTAGCCGTACCCAGCATTCATACTCACACTTCTTACAGTCGGACCTGAGCCAGAAAAACATCCTTCAACAACATGAGACCCTCCGCCGGCCAACGTGACGAGCATTCGAGGGTACCCTCCCCCAGCTTCAGGATGCACAAGAACAATCCAACAATCACGAAGAACACCAAGGGTACCCTCCTCAAACCGACCTCGATCTTATGCCTCGGTCCGACTGTACTTACACTTCTTACTCTGCGGCCAGTGGGTCCAGCTCAGCGAAGGCCTTCGCGGGTGGCGCTGCGATGGCTACCGCCGGGCGTGTGCCGATGGGAAGCAGCCGCCGGATGCTTGAGCGTGCAGAAACTCAAGAGTGCAAGTCGGACAGGCGCGTGGAGAGAAACCAACAGGAGCGGCTATGAGATAGTGCGGCAATGGGGTGGCCCGACAACGACAGGACAACAAGTGGAGGCACTGCCGGCCACGGTGAGGAAAGGGACTTCAGCAAGCAACGGGGTGTGCTGCAGAGAAGCCAGCAGGAATGGCCAGGAGACAATGCGGCTGGGGAGGGCCCGACAATATGGGCAAGGACCAGAGGCGGGTACCAAGCATGATGACCAGACAACGGTGGAGGCAACGCCGGCCGCGGTGAAGACAGGAAAGCCAGCAGGCGACAGGTACGCTGAACGCACTTGTCGAGGCACGCTTAGGATTGGCGCAAGGCGGCGAGTGGAAAGTGGTTGTGGTGCCGGCCAGTGAGGGCCGCCGCGGAAAGTCCCTCAAGACATGGCGCCAGCGCGAGCCAGGGTGGACGGCCCGGGAAAGCAAAACATAAACATGAGGCACAGGAGGGGACGACGCCGGGGGACCTGGGAGAACCCGAAACCGGGAGAGGGATGATAATAGAGCGACGACGACGACACGACGACCGAGGGAGGAGGACGAAGCCCCGGGCGACAACCCGAGGGACGAGCGCAGAGAGGGGGCAGCGGAGCGACGCACGGCGGCGAGCACAGAGGGGGAGGACGACCCACCAGACGGCGAGCAGAGGCAACAAAAGCAAACAGGCCAGGAGCCGAGGAAACCGAAAGGATGCACCCCAAGGCGCGGGACCCGGGGTGGCCGGCCGGACAGCAGGCTGGCCGGCGGCCCCGCAGTGGAGCAGGGGAGCGTGCGCTCCGCCGACGAGAGGCAAGGCCGCGGGCTGCATCCCGAGGCGCGGGGCCCAAGAGGAGGCTGGCCGAGCGGTGGCCCACGGTGCGCTCCGCCGAGCAGGTGGGGCCACGGTCTGTGCGCCGAGGTGTGGGGCCCAGGGAGGCACATCACGAGCCTCGGCGCGCTCGGCGGCGGCCTCCTCGTCCTGCGAGGCCCCAGTCGGCATGCTCTCGCTGGGGATCAGCGTGAGCCACCTGGCGCTGCGCCAGTGGCCGTCGCGGAGCGCCATCGTCCTGGCCTTGAACTCCCGCATGAGCAGGTCGCTGACCTCCACGACCTGGCCGCGCAGCAGCCCGTCGACGGTCTCGCCGAGCGTTCGCAGCGTGCGCATCTCGTCCACCTCCAGCGTCCGCGGCGGGTACGCCGCGAAGAACACCGTGTTGAGGTGCTGCGTAGCGCGCGGGCCCAGCGGGTCGACTGGGCCCGAATCGGCCAACAGCCGGGTGAACTGGCCCCTGAGGTGTGCCAGCTCGTTCTCCAGCAGCACACCCAGGCGCTGCTTCGCAATCTTCTGGAAGAGGTCGCGCTTGATGTTGACTTCCTTATTCTCGTCGCGGCCCAGGGCGACCTCGCCCTCCTCGCTGAGCTCCCCCGCGCCGTCGCCGCCAAGCAGCGTCATGGCCAACACCTCGGCCAAACGATCGAGGCCAGAGGAGGCGGCCGGGCGGGTGGCCGCGCACGCGGCGGTGTGCTCCTGCACGCACTTCGACAGGGCCCGTGCTGCATCTGGAGCCGCCGCGTTCTTGGCCGCCGCGCGGCCACTCGGAGCAGGGGCTCCCGACCTCAGGCGCTGCCCCAGCTGCGCCAGCTAGTCGTCCAGCTCGAAATCCTCAAAGTCCCGCTCGAGGTCGGCCACCTCGTCGTCCAGCGGGTTCCTGCCGGGCGGCCCCGGCAAGCTCGCGCCCGGACCCGAGGCAGCGCCGCGGCGCAGCTTGGCCGGCGGGGGCTCCTCCCCACCGAGGCCCTCCTCTGGCGGGGGCAGCCCCAGAGGAGGCGGCAGTGGCGGCGGCCTCCAGCGAACCCCCTCGCTGCCCGAGCCTGCTACGCTGGCTGCGGGCGTCGGCCAGCTGCTCCCTGCGGCAACTCGCAGGCCTCCTGCCGGCCGTGGCGCCAGCTCGAGGCCCTCCTTCGCCTTCTCCAGGTCGCGCGCTTAGAGCAGCCGCCACACGTCGAGGTGCTCGATGCCGCAGGCGCCGTCCGGGCACTCCGCGTCGCACAGTTCCTGCGCGCAGCCGCAGAGGTGGTACAGCGTGCCGTGGGGCCGGCCGCCTCGCTGCCCCACCGCCTGAGCGTACCAGGCGAAAAGGCCGTCGCTCGCGCCCACGGGTCTGGCCCGCGCACAGCGGCCCGCGGCCGCGTAGTCGTCCTCGTACGAGCCCTGGTCGTACACGACCTCCAGGTGCAGCAGCTTCACGCCTTGCGGTTGTCCAGTCGAATCCTGTACCTTCGCCAGCACGCGGTCGCCAGCGCCAGCGGCAGCGACTCGAGCAGCTCGCCGTTCGACCGCGCGTCGAACCAGGCCCCGCGCGGGAAGGGCCATGCAGGCCCGCGGCCGCGCATCCGCCAGGAGCGAGGAGCGCCCACGGCGCCACCCACCGCGGCCCTAGGGCAAGCAGGGGGTCCGCGGCGGGCGCGGGTGGCCTCGCAGGCCCGAGAAGCGACCAGCTCAGCCTGCGGCTGTCGCTGGCTGGCCGCGGGTCACCAGCCCCCTCGCCACCAGCCCTGAGACCCTAGGGCTGGGGCGGGTAAACTGAACAGACTGCAGGGTTGAAGCGTGGTTTAGACGGCGGGCTCGTTTCGGGAGGGGAGCTGCATAGGCTCCCTTGAAATGATAGCACATACATACATACATACATACATACATACATATATACATACATACATACATACATACATACATACATACATCTATGTACGCATGTATGTATATATATGTATATTCAAAATATTCAAATATGCTGATACACATGTGTGCGTGTCTGTCTGTCTGTGTGTGTCTATCAGTCTGTCTGTCGGTTTGTGTATATATGTCTGTATGAATGCATGCATTCATTTACGTGTGTCTGTGTCTGTCTGTATGTCTGTCTGTCTGTATGTCTCTGTCTGTCTGTCTGCCTGCCTGCCTGTCTGTTTGTGTATTGATGTATGTATGCATGCATGTATGTATGTATGTTTCACTGTATGTCTGTATGTAAGTATGTTTGTATGTGTGCGTGTTTGTCTGTCTGTCTGTGTGTCTGTCTATATACCTGTCTGTCCGTATGTATGTATGTATGTATGTATGTATGTATGTGTGTGTATGTATGTATGTATGTATGTATGTATGTGTGTATGTATGTGTGTATGTATGTATGTGCGTATGTATGTATGTATGAATGAATGAATGAATGCATGTGTATATATGCCTGTCAGTCTGCCTGTCTGTCTGTCTGTCTGTCTGTCTGTCTGTCTGTATGCATGTATGCATGTATGCACGTATGCACGTATGCACGTATGCATGTATGTATGTATGTATGTATGTATGTATGTATGTATGTATGTATGTATGTATGTATGTATGTATGTATGTGTGTATGTGTGTATGTGTGTATGTGTGTATGTGTATGTATGTCTGTGTGTCTGTCTGTCTGTCTGTCTGTCTGTCTGTCTGTCTGTATGTATGTATGTATGTATGTATGTATGTATGTCTGTATGCTGTACTTGCACAATCATCACTACACATCGGGAGATAAGACATGTGGGAAAAGGTCTGGCTTACAGAACAGGCTACGGGGGATGCTGGCGAGGAAGAATGTGGGGCGTGCCTGCGCACATGCCGAGCCTCGCCGTCGGGGTGCCGTGCGCTGTGCCCCCCAGGGCCCCAAGAGCTCTGCTCTGCGGAGCCGTGCGGCGTGGGGGCCGTGCGCCGCGCCCCCGGAGCGGTGCCTTCTGGCGCCGTGCCACCGCAGGGTTAGGTCGGGCCTGTCCCCCTACAGGGGGATTTTGGACGAAAAATAAAAAATACTTAAAACATGCCCAAAAGATGCCCCAAAATACTCAAAAAATAGTCCCACGACTCTTTTATGACTATTTTTTTATATTCCCCCTGTAGAGGGACAGGCCCGACTTAACCACAGGGCCATGTGTCGGGGAGTCGTGAGACTAGGGGCCTCCTAGACGGGGTCCGAGTAGGTTGGGTCAGAGG
The DNA here is from genome assembly GCA_963575745.1 of Prorocentrum cordatum. NCBI lineage: Eukaryota > Dinophyceae > Prorocentrales > Prorocentraceae > Prorocentrum > Prorocentrum cordatum. Next base: position 161,043 of record CAUYUJ010018663.1, on the reverse strand, counting down.
ATCGCGCCGCATCGCCAGTGCATCGGCGATGTATCGACGATGCATCGCCGACGTCGGCGACGCATCGGCGACGTCGGCGTGGAGAAAATCGGGCTCCGCATCGAGCCGCATCGTCGATGCATCGGCGATGCGGCGCGATCCTCCGAACTTATTTGCTCCGATCCCATCTAGGAGGCCTAGAAAGACTCGGGTTCGGGGGACTCGGGTTGGACTGGTGGGGCCGTCAGGAAAATGACGAGACCCCGTCTGAACTTTGACGCGAGCTCCCGCTGCAAACATCCCACGAACACTGGAGCGTCAAAACCCAGGATGGGCTCGCCCAAAAGCGCCGGCAAACCCGAGTTCCGGCGCTCTCGAGTCTTCCCCTGTCCCGACCAGGATGGATGGCAGCTGCCCTTGTACCCTGCCACGTGGCGCTGTGCGCCGCGCCCAGGGGTCGGATTCCGGTGCCCAATGCAATGCGGTGCCGCGCATCTTGGGCGGGGATCTCTGCCGGGTGCCCCGCTTCCTGTTTGAGACGGGAGGGTGAAAATCGACCACGGAAGCTCGGGCGGGGGTGCCCGGGAAGTCTCCAGGACATCCACTCCTGATCTGGCCAGACTGGGAGGAGCAGCATGAGCAGAGTCGGGAGACGCCAGCAGCGAGTGAGAGAGAGAGAGAGAGAGCGAGAGAGCCGCTGGATACGGAATCATCGCGCGCTGAATCCACGTGGAGGGCGAAAAGGCGCCCTCTGCGGCGCCGACAGCCTCGCCCCCGGCACTTCAGTTGCGAGATCCTGAATCGCACACGCGGCATTCCTGAGCAGTGACAGCGCTGGAGCCTTCACCGATCCACATCCGCCAAGTTGTCCATTATCCTGGGTGCGGCGCTTCATACTGACAGAACGCACTCGCCCCGAACTATGCTGGGGACGTGGCAAGCTGGGACACGCCCCCTAATGGCTGCTAGGACTTCGTGATAGCCAATTTGACCTCTTGTGATGCAAACGTCACTCGTCCGAATCTGTGCGTAATTCAGCGAATGCGTTCAACAGCGCTGCCTCGAACGTCGAACGGACAGAGGAGGCCCTCCGCTCGTCATCCTCGAATGAGGCTGAGGGGCCGAGGGGGAAGTCTCAGGAGACAGCGGCATGAAATCACTCCGGCCCTCGCAATCCACGTCGTGCCGCAGTCTCCCTTAGCTGGATGCCCTGTGCAGTCCTCGCTTCTGCGATGCCAGCAACATACAGCTCGAGCGCCTCGGTGCCGCGCGGTGCGGTGCGCCGACGTGTCACCGAGCCGCCGCAAAATCGCAGGCCACCCGAGTCAAGGCTGCCAGTCAATCCTGGGCGGCCAGGAGGATCGCCTCCACCTCGTCGGGCGTCACGCCGGCTATCTTGAGCAGCTTGTCCCGTGACCTCCCCCCGCTGAGCAGCGAGACCTGCGCCGTGGGCACCCTCAGCTCGGACGACAGGAGCCGCACGAGCTCCGCGTTCGCCTCCCCCTCCCGCGGCGGGGCGCACAGGTCCGCGCGCAGGGCGGGCGCGCGCGGGTCCTCGCGGAGCTCCTCGCGGTTCGTGAGCTCCGAGGCCCTCCTGCCGGGGCACACGCAGACGTGCAGCCGGGTGCCCCCTGCGACGGCGGCGGCCCAGAGCCGCTCCCCCGTGGCTGCTCGGGCGGGCCCCCGCGCGGCCACGGGAGGGCCGTGGCCAGCTGCGGCGAGGTGCCGTGCGAGCTCGCCGGGGGAGGCATACTCCGTGCGGGCGAGGGCGGGGCGCTGCTCCACCGCGGCCGGTCCGAGGGGGAGCTCGTGCACCACTTCGGATTTACGCTCCCGGCACGGCTTGCCACACCTGTCGACGTCCACGTTCTGCGCGCGGAACTGCTTCAGGAAGCGCGCGGAGGCCGTGCGATCGGGCGCATCGATGACGCAGTGCACGTCCCTGTAGCGCGCCTCCTCGACCCGGTAGAACAGCTCCAGGGTCAGGCCCTCCTCCTTTGCGAGTCTCTCCAGGACCTTCGTGTACCCCTTCGGGTCGTTCATGTGGTCGATCCGGAGAATGGTGCGCCACCGCTCCCCCTCGGGCGGCGGCGCCGGCTCGACCGCCCCGAGCTCCTCCTCTAGAATAAGAGACATATTGTATTTCGAATGAACTTTCGACGGTCCGCGCGGATTTCGTGGATCGGCGCTGGACCCTAAAACAGGGCTAGAATCTGGATAAATCGCTCCAGAGCGTTCCGGAGCGCTCTCAGAGCGTTCCGGAACGCTCTGGAGCGGCCGCGGCGCCCAATACATCCTCCAAACCCGCTGATTCTCAGAGATTTCGAGTTATCCCGATCCGATTTTGTCCCGATCCTCGCGTCGTTTTAGACCCCCCTCCCTGGCGCCTGCGCTGGAGGCGCCGCCAGGGGGGCCCAGCGCCGGTCCAAGAAGTCCGCGCGGGCCGTCGAAGATGTATGTTAATGCCCACTTTTCTCCTTCGGGAGATCTACTGACTGGTTATCATAGGGAGCCCACAAAGGACGTACGCGCCCAGCTATGTACATGAACACGGCCCCTCGATCTGCGAGACCGGCCGCGTGATACGAACTTTCGGGCATTGCGTACTCTCGAAACCAGCGTGGATTCATGTACATGTACGTCCTTCTTTCGCTCCTGATATCAACCCAGACCTGGGTCAGTCAGGCTTTGCAGATCCTGCAGGATCCTGCGCGCTGGCCTGGGGCTGCAACCCTGACCCTGCAGGATCCTGCAAGATCCGGCGCTCTGGCTGACCCCCGTCTGCATGGACCCCCGCCTCGAGGCCCCCGACTTCTTCGATCCTCCGCGGCGCCGGCCTCGAGCTCCAGGCCCCCGAGGGCCTGCAGCACCTCGAGCAGGCACTCCCCGCCCCCGCGCAGGGCGGGGGAGGTGTCCAGGCAGGCGTGCGCCGCCGCCGCCCGCGGCCCCGCCAGGCCCTCGACCTGGACGCCTGGGCGGGCTGTGGACGGGTAGCCCGGGGGCAGAGCCGCCACCGTGCACCCGGGGCACGGGTTGGAAGGTCCTCAGGTGGCAGCTGCAGCAGAGGTGGGCGTGCTGGGCGGCAGGGCGCGACCCGACCGGCGTTTTCCGCTTTCGCTCTGTTCTCGTCTTCTCCTCGTGGTGTCTACGTTCCGCCTTTGCTGCGAAACGTAATCAGAGCGAAAACGTCCACGAGATCGCTGAAACACCGCTTAGGTCGAGCCCTGCTGGGCGGAAAGCCCGTGGCCTTGCCTCTGTCGGCGTGCCACTGGCACGTAGCCCTGGGGGCAGAGCTCGCCACCGTGCCCCTTTTATCGGCGGCGAGCGAGGGGCGGGGGGGAGTGTCGGGAGCGGCCAAGAGGGGGGTGTCCAAGAGGGGGGGGTGCAAATCATGACCGGCGGCATGTGCGCGGCCCAGCGGGGGGGCCAGGGACGTAATGAAATAAGAAGGGGCGCCATGAAATCTGGGGAATATCATGCCCCCCGCCATGATATCCACCCCCCCCTAGTCATCACCCCCCTCTTTTCCGCCCCCGAGAGTGAGAAGGAGGAGGCCTTCTCAGAAGGCGGCCGGGCTTTTTTGAGGCCCTCCAGCTGTCCTCTGACAAGTTTTTGCGGTGTCTTCGGGGGCGGTCGAGAGGCTTTGCAGAAGGCCCGAGGCCCTCCGGACCTTCCGAGAAGGCCCGCCCCTTCTCGCTTCCCCCCGGGCGCACCGCCGACCTGGGGCACGAGTTGGAGTGTTCCCCGCCCTCAGTTTCCAAGATTCTTCGAGGGGCCCTGTTCCAGAAGCCCCCAGCCCTCAAGCCTGCTTGGGCCTGCCGCGTGCCCTCTGGGCCCTCCCGAGTGCTCCCACACAACTTTCTCGGGGCCACGAGGCCTCGGGCCCACAACCCAGGCCCGGTGGCGGGATGGGCCGAAGGCCAGTAGATCCGCCGCCCCCTGTGGTCTTGCCACAGGGGTGCACGGCGTGCTGGATGTTTCAGGTTTTGGTTTTGGTTCTTTTTCTAAAAGAACTCCCCAGTGGGCTTCGGCCCGTCCCGCCGGCCACCCGCAAGTTTCCGAAAATCCATCTGTCAATGCCTTTGTTGCCCCAACTTGGCCCAAGATGGCCTCCAAGACGGCCAAGATGGCCCAAGATGGCCTCCAAGATGCTTCCAAGACGGCCAAGATGGCCTCCAAGACGGGTAAGATGGCTCCAAGATGCACCCAAGACGGCCCAAGATGGCCTCAAGATGGTCTACGACGGCCCAAAAGGCCCGCAAAAGGCCTCCAAGACGGCCCAAGAGCCCTCCAAGACGCCCTCCAGGAAGGCCCGAATAGGTTAAAATCATTGATTTTCCTTAGGTTTTTGAAGGATTTTGGCATGTTCTTCTTTTCAGCTCTCCGACGGCCCAAGACGGCCCAAGAGGTCCCCAACATCGCCCCAACAGCACCCAAGAGGCCTCCAAGATGGCCCCATGACGGCCCAAGAGGCCCCCAAGAAGGCCCCAAGAGGGCCTCAAGACGGCCCAAGAGGCCTCCAAGACGCCCAAGATGGCCTCCAAGACGGCCAAGATGGCCCAAGATGGCCTCCAAGATGCCTCCAAGACGGCCAAGATGGCCTCCAAGACGGGTAAGATGGCTCCAAGATGCACCCAAGACGGTCCAAGATGGCCTCAAGATGGTCTAAGACGGCCCAAAAGGCCGGCAAAAGGCCTCCAAGACGGCCCAAGAGCCCTCCAAGACGCCCTCCAGGAAGGCCCGAATAGGTTAAAATCATTGAATTTCCCCAGGTTTTTGAAGGATTTTGGCATGTTCTTCTTTTCAGCTTCCAAGACCGCACATGTGGCCCAATATAAACCCAGAGTAGCCAAAAAGGCACTCAAGAGACCTCCTCCTCCATTCCCCCCCTTCCTATCTCTCCTCTCCTCCCCGTCCTCCCCCACGTGTTCCCCGAAGGCTGTAAAGACCGATTCGGGGAACATATGGCCCAATAACTTGGCAGACCTCTGGCCACAGCAGTCGGCCGCATCGGCGCTTCCGAAAGGGCAGGGGGCGGCGGTGATTCGCCGTAGGCGTCTTCGATCCGCCGCCCCCTGCTTGCAGGGGTGCACGGCGTGCTGGACGAGTCAGGTTTTGGTTTTGGTTCTTTTTCTAAAAGAACTCCCCAGTGGGCTTCGGCCCGTCCCGCCGGCCACCCGCAAGTTTCCGAAAATCCGTCTGTCAATGCCCAAAAACGGCCGTTTCGCTCGGGACATCCTCAAAAAATCGCGAAGATGGCCCAAGATGGCCTCCAAGTCCGCCCGAGATGGTCCAAGACGGCCTCCAAAACGGCCCAAGAGAGTCCAAGACGGCCCAAGACGGCCCAAGAGGCCCCCCAGAGGCCTCCCAGACGGCCCAAGAGGCCTCCAAGAGGTCCTCCAGGAGAGTCCGAAGAGGCCAAAATCATTGATTTTCCCTTGGTTTTTGAAGGATTTTGGCATTTGCGCCTTTTCGGCTCTCCGACGGCTCAAGACGGCCCAAGAAGCCCCCAAGATCGCCCAAGAGGCCCCCAAGAGAGCCCCATGATGGCCCAAGTGGCCTCCAAGATGGCCCCTAGAGGGCCCCAAGAGGGCCCAAGAGGCCTCCAACACGCCCAAGATGGCCTCCAAGACGCCCAAGATGGCCTCCAAGACGGCCCTGGAGCATTCCAAGCGGGCCCCAAGTCGGCCCATAGAGGCCCCCCAAACGGCTTCCGACGGCTTCAGACGTGCCAGGAACCCACCAAGATGGCCGAAGTTGGCTCGAAGCTGGCCCGAGACGGCCCAAAAAGCCCCAAAGATCGCCCAAAGCTTGCCCAAGAGGCCTCCAAGACGGCCAAGATGACCTTCAAGATGCCCACGTGTTCCCCGAAGGCTTTCCAAACCGATTCGGGGAACACGTGGTCCGATAGCTTGGCAGGTCTGGCCTCAACGTTCGGCCACATAGGCGCTTCCAAAAAGGCAGGGGGCGGCGGTGATTCGTCGTAGGCGTCTTCGATCCGCCGCCCCCTTTTGATTTATCAAAGGGGTGCCTGGCGTGTTAAACCCTCTCGGTTTTGGTTTTGGTTCTTTTTCCGAAAGAACTCCCCCTGGGGCTTCGGCCCGTCCCGCCGGCCATCCGAAAGGCGCTCAATCCGGAAACAAATCCTCCAAGATGGCTCAAGATGGCGCCAAGATGGCCACGTTGGCCCAAGATGGCCTCCAAGATGGTCCAACATGACCCTCAAGATACCTCCAAGATAGCCACAATGGCCTCCAAGACGGCTCAGATGGCCCCAAGATGCTTCCAAGACGGCCCAAGATGGCCTCAAGACGGCCCAAGACGGCCCAAAAGGCCCGCAAGATGCCTCCAAGACGGCCCAGAGGCTTCCAAGAGGACCTCCAGGAAGCCTCGAAGAGGCCAAAATCATTGATTTTCCTGTAGGTTTTTGAAGAATTTTGGCATTCGCGCCTTTTCGGCTTTCCGACAGCCCGAGACGGCCAAAGAGGCCCCCAAGATCGCTCCAAGATCGCCCAAGAGGCCTCCAAGATGGCCCCGTGACGGCCCAAGGGACCCTCAAGACGGCCCCAAGAGGGCCCCAAGACGGCCCAAGAGGCCTCCAACACGCCCAAGATGGCCTCCAAGACGCCAAAGATGGCCTCCAAGACGGCCCCGAAGCGCCCCAAGAGGGCCCCAAGTCGGCCCAGAAAGGCCCCCAAGACGGCTCCCGACGGCGTCAGACGTGCCAGGAACCCACCAAGATGGCCGAAGTTGGCTCGAAGCTGGCCCAAGACGGCCCAAGATGCCCCTAAGAGGGCCTCCAGGAAGGCCAGAAGAGGCCACAAACACGGATTTTCCTTTAGGTTTTTGAAGGATTATGGCATTTGCTTCTTTTCGGCCTTCCGACAGCCCGAGACGGCCAAAGAGGCCCCCAAGATCGCTCCAAGATCGCCCAAGAGGCCTCCAAGATGGCCCCAGAACGGCCCAAGCGGGCCCCAAGACGGCCCAGGAGGCCTTTAAGACGCCCAAGATGGCCTCCAAGACGGCCCTGGAGCATTCCAAGAGGGCCCCAAGTCGGCCCATAGAGGGCCCCAAACGGCTCCCGACGGCGTCAGATGGACCAGGAGCCCACCAAGACCGCCGAACATGACCCTAAGATGGCCCAAGACGGCCCAAGAGGCCTCCAAGAGGGATTCCAGGAATGCCCGAAAAGGCCAAAATCATTGATTTCCCATGGGTTGTTGAAGGATTGTGGTATTTGCTTTTTTTGGGCCTTCCGACGGCCCGAGACGGCCCAAGTGCCTCCGAAGATCGCCCAAGAGGCCCAAGACACGGCCCCAAGAGGCCCCCAAGACGGCCCAAGAGGCCTCCAAGACGCTCAAAATGGCCTCCAAGACGGCCCAAGAGCCAGGTCAAAATGGCTCCCAGACGGCCAAGATGACCTTCAAGATGCCCACGTGTTCCCCGAAGGCTTTCAAAACCGATTCGGGGAACACATGGTCCGATAGCTTGGCAGGTCTGGCCTCAACGTTCGGCCACATAGGCGCTTCCAAAAAGGCAGGGGGCGGCGGTGATTGGCCGTAGGCGTCTTCGATCCGCCGCCCCCTGTCGATTCATCGCAGGGGTGCCTGGCGTGCTAGACGATTTCGGTTTTGGCTTCGGCTCTTTTTCCAAAAGAACTCCCCCTGGGGCTTCGGCCCGTCCCGCCGGGGTCCCAGGAGGATTGCCCAGGAGCTCAATCCCTGAAAAAACCCTCCAAGACGGCTCAAGATGGCATCCAGGATGGCCACGTTGGCTCAAGATGGCCTCCAAGATTGCCTCCAAGTCCGCCCAAGATGTTCCAAGACGGCCTCCCAGACGGGCCCAGAGAGTCCAATATACCTCCAAGGTCGCCCGAGAAGCCTCTAAGACGGCCCAAGACGACCCAAGAGGCCTCCAAGAGGTCCTCCAGGAGGGCTCGAAGAGGCCAGAATCATTGGTTTTTCTGTAGGTTTTCGAAGGATTTTGGCATGTGCTTCTTCTCGGCATTTCGACGGCCCAAGACGGCCCCCAAGATCGCCCACGAGGCCTCCAAGATGGCTCCATGACGGCCCAAGAGGTTCCCAAGACGGCCCTAAGAGGGCCCCAAAACGGGCCAAGAGGCCTCCAACACGCCCAAGATGGCCTCTCAGATGGCCCTGGAGCGCCCCAAGAAGGCCCCGAGTCGGCCCAAAGAGGCCCCCCAAACGGCTTCTGACGGCGTCAGACGGACCAAGAGCCCACCGCCACCTGGAAAGATCTTCCAGGATGCCCGGAGGTGGTTGGCCAAGGGTTTTTCCTGCTCCAGACGGCTCCAAGACGGCCCAAGATGGCCTCCAAGACGGCTCAGATGGCCCCAAGATGCCTCCAAGATGGCCCAAGATGCCTCCAAGACGGCCTAAGATAGCCTCAAGATGGTTCAAGACGCCCCCCAAGAGCCCCCCAAGACGCCTCCAAGAGGTCCTCAAGGAGGGCCCGAAGAGGCCAAAATTATTTGTGTTCCTTGGGTTTTAGAAGGATTTTGGCATTTCCTTCTTTTCGGCTTTCCGAAGACCTCAAGACGGCCCCAGAGGCCCCCAAGATCGCCCCAAAATCGCACACGAGGCCTCCAAGATGGCCCCATGACGGCCCAAGAGGCCTCCAAGACGCTCAAGACGGCCTCCAAGACGGCCCCGAAGCGCCCTAAGAGGGCCCCAAGTCGGTTCAGAGAGGCCGCCCAAACGGCTCCCGACGGCGTCAGACGGGCGAGGAACGCCGTAAGACGGCCAAAGAAGCCCCGGAGAAGCCCCAAAAGGGCCCCATGAGGCTTTCAAGAGGCCCCAAGAGAGCCCAAGGTAGCCCCAGCATGGCCTCCAAGACGGTCCCAAGATGACCCAATCGAGCCCAAGAGTGCCTCAAGAAGCTCCGAAGAGGCATCCTCCGCCTTCTCCTTTTTCCTCCTTCTCCTCCTCCTCCCCTTCCTCCCCCCCGCGTTCCCCAAAACCTTTCCAAACCGGGGAACTCATGGTCCGACAGCTTGGCCAAGCTCTAGCACAACTCTCGGCCACGTAGACGCTTCCACAAGGGCAGGGAGCGGCGGTGATTCGCCGTCGGTGTCTTCGATCCGAGCCCCCTGTGGTCTTGCCCCAGGGGTGCCCTGCGTGCTGGGCTTCTTTTGCTCTTCGTTTTGTTTTTTGCTTAAGAGAGCCCCCCCTGGGGCTTCGGCCCGTCCCGCCTGCCCCGCGGAAGGCCCGGACACGACCTCAGCGTCCCCCACAAATCCTCCAAGATGGCTGAAGATGGCCTCCAAGATGGCCACGTCGGACCGAGATGGCCTCCAAGATGGCCTCCAAAATGCCTCCAAGACCGCAGCCCAGGCCTGGTGGCGGGATGGGCCCAAGGCCAATAGATAGAAGAACAGAAAACGGTGCGAACACAAGCCCTCGAGGGTCTGCAGCGGACTTCTTGGATCCACGCCGCACGGTGGGCGCAGCTCCGACCCCAGAGGTCCGCGCAGAGCTCCGACGGCGTGTGCCTCTGCCGCCTTCTCCTCTTCGAGCAGCGCCAGCACCACCTCGGCGGCTCAAAGACGGGGCCCCGGGGGGCGGGGCCCTGAAGAAGTGGAAGGGATCCCAGGCCGTGGCAGTGACTGCCCACCAGGCCATCCCAACCCAACCCGACGTCGCCCTTGGGCCTGCCGATCCCCCGTGGGGGGTTTTATATGGAACATCGAGAAAGCACAATGGCACCTGTACATCCCCCCATTTTTTTTTTTTTTTGTGTGTGTGTGTGTGGGAGTCTGGGACCTTCGGGTTGGGTTTGGGGTGGCTCGGCACGTCGTGAGGCTGAGCCGTCGCTGTGCGAGGCGGCTCGTCCTCGGCCTGGCTGCCCCGCTGCGAAACGCGCAGCTCGCAGCGTGCCGACACGGACCTCAACGCGTACACTAAAACAGCAGGCCTGGCGACCACGTGCCGAGCCAACGCGCAGCGTGTCCAAAAGGGACGCTCTGGAAACGGGACGTGGTGCCTTGCAAGCACGGGTGCATCAGGGCAGCCAAAGGGTGCTCGTGGCCCCGTCCTCCGGGGCCGCGCTTTCGAACCACCGACCGCCGAACACTGCGACCCGAGCACAGCCAGGCGCACGCGCAGGCGCGCGGGTTCGCTGCTCGCTGCCGCCAGCAGTTCCAGGGGGTGCTCGCCGAGCAGCTCGACCTCGCCGTCGGCGGGGAAGATGGCGCGCAGGGCCTCCGAGGGGATCCGTTCGTTCAATTTTTGGTCTCTCTTCTTTTTTGGTTGTTCTTTGTTTGGAAGCCTGAAGATGGGCGCCAACACCAATACAGGGGGTTGCCTCGAAAGGGGAAGGATGATCCCAGATTTTGGTGTTCATGGTCCTATTTCGGCCACCTAGGGAACCAGAATAGTACCACCATCACCGATATCGGGAGCTTCTTCCCTCGGTGGAGGAGGAGGAGGAGGAGGAGGAGGAGGAGGAGGAGGAGGAGGAGGGAGGAGGAGGAGGAGGAGGAGGAGGAGGAGGAGGAGGAGGAGGAGGAGGAGGAGGAGGAGGAGGAGGAGGAGGAGGAGGAGGAGGAGGAGGAGGAGGAGGAGGAAGCACACCTACTGGTGCTGGTGTCAACCGCTAGGCCTCCGATTTTGAGCTCGAGGCTTTCGGACGCTTCCTCGTTGGCTCTCGGCGGCTTTCCGACCCGCAGCGGCTCCGCCTCGCCGAGAGCGCTCCCTCCGGGGGCTCCCGGATCGTCCGCGCGACGCCGGAGGTCCGAGCAATGACACGAAAGCCACCAGGGAACCAGCTCCGGGGGGGGAACTGCTGACTTGGAATCGGCGATCTATTCCTATCCATTTTTTTTTTTTTTTTTTTTTTTTTTTTTTTTTTTTTTTTTTTCTTTTTTTCCCTATCCATAAACTTTTATACGGCCGGGGACCCCGGAACAGGCCCCTCCGCCGCCCCCGAGCGAACTTGGGACTTTTCGGGCTGGCCAGACGCCCTCCCTGGCACTTTGGGTGCGATTTAGCCATCCCGGCCAAGGCGTGCGCACAGGGCGGGTGGCAGCCCCAAGACGGTCGGCGCAAGGTCCACGAGACGCCCGAGGCGGTCGAAGGTGGTTTCGCGTTGCCCCTGGCCCCCGCCAGATGCCCGAAGACGGCTCGAATGTCACCCCCACGAGGCGTTCGACCCTAAAACATATCATGATTTTGCATTGTCTTTCGTTTGATGTTCGGATGCTCGCTCACGCGGGCCGCCAAGCGTCCGAGAACGTTGGAGAACCATTGAAGTCCGCTCCGAGACGGCGCAAGCGGGCCTCCAGACACCCCAACGCAATCACATGAGGGCCCAAGGCGGCCGCCGAACTGCCCGCAGCCGGCCCCATGACTGGCCCCAAATGACTGCAAAACAACCGGCACGAGGCCCAATAGACTCCAAAAACGATCGAAGATGGCATCGAGCGGCCCAGACCCCTGCCAGACGCCCGAAGACAGCCCGAATGCCACTCCCACGAGGCGTTCGACCCTAAAAATATATTGATTTTGCATTGCTTTTCGCTTGATGTTCGGATGCTCGCTCGCTCGGGCCTTCAAGCGTCCGAAAACGCTGGAAAAGGTACCGGAAAGCACTCCAAGACGAGCCAAACGCGCTTCCTGTCACCCCAACGCGGTCACATGAGGGCCCAAGACGGCCCGCAAACTGCCCACAGGCGGCCCCATGACTGGTCCAAAATGACTGCAAACAACCGGCACAATGCCCAAGAGACTCCCAAAACGATCGAAGATGGCATCGAGCGGCCCAGACCCCCGCTGCGCGCCCGAACACGGCCCGAACGTCATGTGGAAGAGGTGCTCGAAACGTGGAAAAGAGGTGATCGAAATGTCCGGATACTCGCTGATTTAGGCTTCCAGGCGTCCGAGATGGCTGGACAAAAACACCGAAAACCGCTCCAAGACAAGCCAGACGGGCTTCCTGACAGCCCAAGGGGGCCCCATGAGGGCCCAAGACGACCCCCACCCACGGGCGGCCTCACCACAGCCCCAACTTGTCTTCAAGACAACTTCCCCAATAATCCAACACGTGATTTGGAACCACGACTCCTGGTTTGGTGGCTCGAGGGCCTCCCCACTGGTCGCCGACAGGCGCCACGGCCGCCTCCAGAGGTCCCCAAGAAGCCCTACCAATGCTTCCGCGAAACTCTCCAGAGATTCGCCACGAAAGAGCTTCCGCGAACGAATCAGAACAGGACGAAGAAGCCTTCGTGTACGAATTCACTCGAGAATGAGGAAAATAATGGACGAAGACAAAACGAAGGAAAGAAACAAGAAGAACAGTGTAACCACGGTGGTGGCGACATCGGCCACCAGAAACGAGTTCTGTCTTGATCGGCTTACCTCTCTCAATCTGCCTGCACCGTCCACTTACTGGACCAATCTGCATAGAGCGAAGCGCCATTGCATTCTTGTATGTGTGTGTATATACATATAGATACTAGAACCATCGCGCGCGCTTCGCGCGCGCTCAAGTTCTAGCTAGGCATGATGGGCTAACTCATGGAATCCAATTTTGCTCGTTTCTTGCATCCAGGGACTCTCTTGGAGGCCCTGCGCAAGCCTCGGAATCGCATGGAAGGGCAACTGCGGAAACAAGAATAGACAAGGGGGGCGAACTTGAAAAAACGGAATTGTGGTATTCCTTTTTTTCAAGTTGCCGTGCCTGAGCTGTGGCTTAGACATTTTCTGGATGCAGGCCACAGTCTGTTGGGATGCATCTCGTGGTCTTCGTGCAAAAGTAGGCATGGGGTTAGTTTGAAAGAAAAGGAATTCTAAAACTCATTTTCGACTCATGGAATCATGGGATCTCGATTTCTACGGTGGTTGCAGGGGCAGCCGAGAGGACACGAAGACGATCCAAGAGAGTGCCAAGACAGCGTTAGAGAGTTCAACAGCATTCCCGAATAATCTTTGCATGTGACCCCGAAATCTTGATGGGGCTCGAGGAAGAGGATAGGCAGTCGGAGTCCCAACTTGAAAAAAAAAGGAAATCTCTGGAATTCCTTTTTTCTCAGGTTCCTCGGTCTTTGAAGTCTCTTGGAGGCTTTCTGGGAGCTTGGAGAGCCGACCGAAGGCTATCTTGGGTTGCTTGGGAGCGTCTTGGGCCGTTCTTTTACGTTCTGGAAGCTTCTTGGGGTCGTCTTGGGCTGTCCTTCGGCGTTTTGGGGGGATTCCCAAGGCTGGAACGCGGGGTACTGGGAGCGTTCCGCAGATGTTCCGGGAAGGTGTGGGACCCTCGAGGGGGTGGCGTACTTGTTGAACTTGAAAGAAAGGGATCTGTGGAATTCATTTTTTTTTTTTTTTTTTAATTCCTCGGTCTTTGAGCGTTGGAAGCAGGAGAACGTGAGAAGGCGAAAAACCTTTAAAAAAAACATAGGGAAATTCACGATTTTACCCTTTTCGGGCTCTCTCGGGACGGCTCTCGAAGCTCTCTTGGGCTGTTCCTCGTCGGGGCTTTTTGGGGGGCCTCTCAGGGGTCTGGGGTGTGTTCGAGGCCTCTGGGGGGTCCTGGAGTCCTCTCGGAGGTCTCTGGAGGCCTCATGCTCCCGCTCTTGGGCTCATCTTGGGCCTGTTCTGGGGTGGTCTGTAGCTGTCCTGGGCGCCTCTTCGGCAATCTTGGGGCCTTCTTGGCCCGTCTTCGAAGCCTCTTGGGCGGTATTGGGGGCCTCTTCGGCCGTGTGGGATCGTTGGAAGCATGAAATGGTGAGAAGGCCTGAACCCTTGAAAAACACATTCAAATTAATGATCTTAGGTTCTCCGGGCGCTCTCGGGAGGCCTCTTGGAGCTCTCTTGAAGTCTCTTGGATGCCTCCAGAGAGCCTGTAGAGCCGCCCGAAAGCTATCCTGGGTTACTTGGGAGCATCTTGGCCCGTTCTCTTACGTTTTGGGGGCTTCTTGGGCTGTCCTTGGGCGTTTTGGGGGCTCCCCGGGAGGTCGGGAAGCGCGAAACCGGGAGCGTAATCCAGATGTGATCGAGGTGGGGGACGCCCTGGGAGGGGGCCCGGCCTCTTACCGATAGACCAGCGAGAGGCCTCCGATAGCGAATCCGAACGTTCCTGGACGGGGCGCGTTGTCGGGCCCCGATCGGCGATCAATGGGCGATCGGGAGTCGATGCGCCCCCCTCCTAAGCCCATCCCCCACCCCTGACGTTGGCCCGGAGCCTCGATCTCGTCGCTCTGGCGCTGCGCATCGCTCTCCTCCATGGCGTGCGGCGTGCGCGCCTGGAGCTCTCGGCCAGGAGCGGCTTTGGCCCAAAATGGCTGCAGAGGGACGTCCTGGACAATTTCGGGCGCGAGCCAGTCCAGCTTACAGTAGGGGCCCGACCACAAGAAACCTCCCACAAGAAATCCATCCCTGAGACCCCCAGACATCCACTGATTTTTGGTGGGAGCGTCGAGCTTTCCATGGTACAACTTTTGAAACCCAAGAAACCCAGGGCACCCTGGAGGCAAGCAAGGTGTTCCTTGGCATGGGCTTCCGCTGTAGCGCAAACCGGGCCCAAACGGAATCGGGTACTGCTGCAATGTTTTGTGGGGCCTTCCCAAGCCTGGCTCAGTCAACATGTAAGGCCACCTCCAAAGCCGCGAGCGGCGCCCCAACCCCGCTCAGCCCAAATCGGGCTTTGCGGGATCTTGCAGGATCCGGGGAACTAGTCGAGCCCTGGTTGTGCTGAACCCTACTGCCTGCCAGCTGAAGATTGCTGAACTGCTGGGCCCGGCTTATGGAGCCGCCGTCATTTTACTTCCACCAGCTTCTGCTAGGCTTCCGCCAGCGTCCACTGATGGCGAAATGCGCCCAAGGCGAGACCTTTTCTCGAGTGCCCCGTATACTTCCCTGAGCTGATGTGTGCATGGGACCACGCGCGCGCTGTGCTCAGTAGCTTCCTCTTAGCTTCTTCTTACACGGAAGCTCTCGGGGTGCGTCGCGTGACTTCTCCAGAGGCCTCGGGAGCGCGGTAGAGAGTGCATACTTCTCACCTGTCCCAAGGTGGCCCGAACGGCCGACCTGGGGCTCCTCTGGGGGCCTCCCGAGGCGGCCTCGGAAGCCCAAATCAAGGAAGAGCCAATGCTTTTCAATGGGCTTCGGAGCCTTTTCGGTCCCACGAGCGTCCACGGCGGTCCACGAGGCCCCAACGACCAGCCCAAGATGGCCCCAATGGGCCCCCAAGAGGACCTCATGACGCCAAGGCGGCCCAAGAGGTCCCAACACGGCCCAAGAGAGCCCCGAGAGTCTTGGGACTCTCTTGGGCGGCCGTGTTGGACGGCCGTGAATGGTGTGAAAAGGGTCTCAATACGCCCTGTAGATGCCCTCAAGACGGCCGCCGAAGGCTCTGGACGGTCCACTGACTGGCCCCAAACAATGCCCCAAAGGCTTGAACAAAGCCCCACGACAGACGCAAGACGGTCCAAGATGGCCCCTCGTTGTGTTCCCAATGGTTTTCCCCAACAGCTGGTGGAACACGCAGTCCACAGCGTGGCCGCACTTTCGCGGAACATTTCACGACACAGGTGTTTCCAAAGGGCAAGGAGCGGGGGTGACTCGCCGTGGGCATCTTCGATCATATGATACCAGCGCGTGAGCCCCGAATGATTCAGTAATGCGGAAAGCATTCATGGCTGGGACCCCATGGAGGGGGTGGCAGCTGCCGGAATGCCACAACATGGGAACAACTAGAAGCTAAGACCGCGACCGTACATGTGAGACCGTTTGGGCAACCGCCGCGGCCAGACCATCAGGCACTCAAGGCCTGGGCCCCCAGTCCAGGGTCCTGTTGGCAACCTGTGGGCAACCACCAGGAAGCTACGTGGGACTATTGAGGCCAGGACCCTCCTGGCGGGGGCTTGGACCCTACGCAAACCATCCGAAGAGCCAAGGACGGTGAGCGAGAGCCTCCCAGTGCAGGCACTGCTTGGGGAGGGGGGGCAATGGGGGCAGGCAAGCGAAATAGGAGCGCCGAAGAGACAAGGGAATGACGAAGCCAGGAGCGCCTGCGCAACATGTCGGCCGCAACCCTGGACCCCGGCCGCGCCTCCACCACCGGCGCCGTCGGCTGCCGGAGCCCCCCGCGTGCTGGACGAGCGGGACTGCCGACGCCCTCGGGTCCTGGCGCAGACTGCTCGGCTCCGCGCCGGGCCACTCCTACCCCCCTGCCGGGGAACAACAGGAGGGCACTGGCTCAGGGCGAGGAACCTCGACCGAAGGATTGCAAAAAAGGATTGCAAAAAAAACCCTCGAACGAAGGATTGCAAAAAAAACCCTTTTTTGCAATCCTTCGTCCTCGAAGAAGGATTGCAAAAAAAAGGTTTTTTTGCAATCCTTCGAACCGGCGACACATCGCCGGCAGAGCCGCGACAGGCTCTCGGCATCGGCTCTGCACGTTCCCGGGCAGGGTGGGCCATCGGCCCCCCATCGGCGCATGAGTGGGCGGTGGAGGGTCGATGCGCCCCCCCCCCCTGAGCCTATCCCCTCCCGACGTTGCCCCTGATCCTCCTCCTCCTCCTCCTCCTCCTCCTCCTCCTCCTCCTCCTCCTCCTCCTCCTCCTCCTCCCTCCTCCTCCTCCTCCTCCTCCTCCTCCTCCTCCTCCTCCTCCTCCTCCTCCTCCTCCTCCGCCTCCTTGGCCTCGTCGTCGTCCTGCTCCTTCTCGGTCCGCTCTACCTCGCCTTCCCTGCCGCCCTCGTCGTCGTCGTCGCCGTCGCCGTCATCGGGCGGGCGGGCTGGCGCAACGAGCGGCCAGGCGTGGCGTGCGCCCCTCGCGGTGGCAGCGGCGCGGCTTGCAGGCGCCAGCCCCGCGGGGGCCGATGGGCCGGAGGTGTGCGATCGAAGGCGAAACCGTGCGTTCCTGGGCGGGGTGGGGCTGTCGGACCCTTATCGGCGATGACATGGGCGAGTGAGGTCTGTGCATCCATCCTCTGAGCCCATCCTCCTGACGTTGCCCCTGAGGAAGGAGGGCCATCCTGGGGCCATGGTATGACGCATACGCCCTCGTGTCCGAGGCCGGCGGGTCCTGCACCCCTCTTCGAAATCAAACGAACGTTTTTCCCACGACGTGGCGACGCCTTCAGACCCCCAACTTCAATGCTGACGCCGAAACTGGCGACTGCAACTTTGCTGGTTGACCCCGCGGGCTGCGTTGCGCGCGCCCATCCACAAAACAAATTCGTGGGCCAGGGGGTCGGAAAAAAGCTTGCGTTTGTTTTTGAAGAGGGCTGTGGCGCCCGGGGCGGCCCTGGCCAGGTGTGGTGGCGGTGGGGTGCAGATGCCTTCTGCGGATACGAGCGAGTCAGCGAATCGTGTTCTTCAGAAGGGATGTCCTACACACCACCACCTCGCATGAGCGGGGCTACTCTAGGCCCAGGCATGGTGTGTGTGTGCTCTGAGCGGGCCCGGCTTCCGTCTTCCTCCCGCCCGCGCCGGGCCTTCCCCCTCTTCCTCACGTGCATCGCGGCTGAATCAGCAGCTGTATGCCCTACATTTGCTCTATTCGCCAGCGCAGTCACCCTGCCTAGCCGCCGACGTCAAAAAGTATGTGTGTGTGTGTGTGTGTGCGCTGTCCTGGCCGAGGCTGGGGGGCTCCCGTACCCCCTCCGAGCACCCAAAGATTGCCCTGGCACGGTAAGAACCAATCCAGGGCTCTCCGTGAGCCGCCGGGTCCGAGAGGACGCGCCCGATGCTGGGGCCTCTCAGAGTGCACCGCAAGGCCTCGCGGAGGCTCTGGAACGACTAGCTCGAATCCCGATGCTGCCTGAGAGGAGGATGAGGGCGAGAAGCTCTAAGATGCCTCGAGAAGCCCCCAAGAGGCAGCCGAGGAGGTCATGCCAAACGCGTGAAGCACCTGAAGGCTCTCGAGGATTTGCTTACCAAGCGCTTCGGTCGATCTGGCTCCAGTGAATGAACCTGGCGTGGCCCCAACCAAGGGTCTTTTTCTTGCAACGGGATTCCATTCAGTTCTGAGCAGAGCAAATCAATTTAATGCAAAACATTGCTTGGCATCGGCTCTGCATTGCTCCGCGTTGCTTAGCACTGCTTGGCATACTTGCGCTGCTTGGTATTGTATGGCACTGCTTTGTTGGCACTTCCTGGCATGAACCCTGGGCAACCCCTGGGCAACCCCGAGGAACGCCGAAGGCCGCCTTTGACGAAGGCCCCGCACCCACCGGCTTCTGTCACATATGTGAATGAAAAGCCTTAGGCAACACAACTTTGGGGACATATGGGCGATTTCGGAAACCCTGAACCCAAAAACGTTTTCATCTCTGGGGGACACATCTTTTATTTCCGCCGCCCTTCCGAGCTTCCGCCGACCTTCCTCCGCCTTCCGCGGCGGAAGAGATGGCAACTCCTTCGATCCTCGAAGGCAAGGCCCTTCCTGGAACGCACCATGTGAAAAAGGACCGAGATGCCCCCAGAAAGAACCCTCAATCCGGCGCGACCTTCACTAGGAGCTCCCTCCTCACAATCGAGAAAACGACATCAGACTTCAAACATGCTGAATCCGCCGACCCCTTGGGGTTCATCGGCGTGTGAAATGTTTCTCCCTCCCTTCACCCCTCCCCCAGGAGCCCTGTCAGGTCGATTTGGAGAGGGGGGGTCTCCGGGGACCGGGCGAACGTGTCACGGGGGGACAGAGGGCCCCAGAACAAGGCCAAGAGGGCACCAAGAGGCCCTTTGGAAAGTCTAAGTAGGGCGACGAGATCTATGCATATCCACTGCTCCTGGCCAGGCCCATCCTGGGCCCAGGAGCGGTGGATATGCATAGATCTCGTCGCCCTGTCTAAGGGGGACACGAGCCGCCGAGAGATCGATCGAACACGTCCAGGTTGGCTTCCAGACGACCCAGAAGGCCCCCAAGACGCCCCAAGAAGCCCCAAGAGGCGTCCCAAGACGGCCTCAACCACCACACATCGTTCCACTTCCATGGGGCATCCACCATTTTTAGCACATTCGACCCTTGTGCGATCACAACATCCAAGACAGCCCAAAAAGCCTCCTGGATCGCCCTAAGACGGCCTAAGAGGCCCCCCAGAGGGCTCTACGACGACCCAAGCGGGGGGACAGAGGGCTCCAAAACAGGTCAAGAGGGCACCAAAAAGGCCCTTTGGAAGGTCCAAGAGGGCCATGAGCCGCCGAGAGATCGATCGAAAACGTCCAGGCTGGCCTCCAGACGACCCAAAAGGCCCCCAAGACGCTCCCAGAAGCCGTCAAGAGGCGTCCAAAGACAGCCTCAAAGAGCAAAGCTCGCCCAAACCTGCATGTTTCGCGCATTCGCCGTTCCTGCGATCATGACATCCCGAACAGCCCAAGAAGCCTCCTGTGTCGCCCCAAAACGGCCCAAGAGGCCTCCAAGAAGGCTCGCAGACGACCCGAAAGGGCTCCAAGACCGCTCAACGAAAACCCCACGACGGCCCAGGAGGGCCCCGCGACGGCCCCAAGAGGGGGTCCAGAAGGGGAGCCCGCGCGGACACTTCGAGCCCTCTACCCCGCACCGCAGCCGGGTTGTCCCAAGAAACCCCCGAAAGCCCCCCAAAGGTTCAACAACTGCTCCCCAAACGCCCCCGAAACGCCTCCCGCGAGACCCCGTTCGCCATCCGCGTGGCCTCCGACCCGCAGCCCAGGCGCGGGTGGCGGGATGTGCCGAAAACTGGTCGACAATCGCTCTTCTGGACATTGGACATCTGCCCGCTGTTCTCGCCAGTTCCCCTGTGCGTGCACGGCGAACATTGCAAATGTCAGCCGCAAGATTAGCTGCTGCCGATGCGGGCGGCGCCGCGATCGCCGTGCGCCCCGGGGGCATTTTTGGCGAGCGCGCGGCATACCGTTCAAGAGGGCCCCGACGCGCCCCCCACAGCTCGCTCCAGGACCCAAACGCCGGCTCCAAAACGGTTTCGTTGACAGGCGCCCGCTGAATGTGCACGCGGGTCCTCGTCCGTTTCCCCGCTCCTCTTCGCGCACGGCAGAGCGGCCCAAACAGGGCGCCAGCAGCATTCCAAGGCCGCGCCGAGAGGCAGCCCAACGACGATCCAAGGTGGCATCGAGACGGCACTCGACCCGCCCAGACGGCCCAGGACTCAAACCAGTGGCGCGTCGGAGACATTGTTTCTTGCTTTTCTTACGCGCACTTCAAATTAGAGGTATCGTTCCAAATCGAATCGGCACGGCCTGAAGACTGGCCCACGGGCGCTCCGCTCTCGTCCCATCGGATCCTTCCCACCTCCTGCCCCCTCCAACCACCTTCCCGACAAACTTCTCCTGAGCATCATCCCGACCACGCTTTCGAGACGAGTGCAGCTCCTGCGACGAAGGCCTTCTCGCGGCCTAGACGAATCCAATATCTACGCCCGCAAACAACATCCGGTCAGCGCTCTGGGCGTCGGTGGGTTAGGGGGAGCCTTTCGCCCAAGCTCCTGCTTCCCCTTCGGAAAAATGATCTACTCCTGCTCCGTATTCATAGACACCCACCCTCTCGACCGACGGCCAACCCGAAACAAAGACCCCCCCAACCATCCCGGCCATCACAATAGTTACAAGCAAGACGAAATGCACTTTGCGACATAACCCGGATCATCTTTGGGGTCCCACCCTCACTGTGTATTGGTCTGCTGCACGACCGCAGGAGGCATCATATTATCCCATGCGTGCAGGCCCACCATCCCTCTCAGGAAAAAACACTGCAATGTGCACGTGGCGGCAACATCCCCCGACCCCTTGGGGTGTCCCCAGCATGTGAGTCCTCCCCCGACCCCTCCACCCAGACCCTGGTCTGGTCGATTTGGAAGGGGGTCCGCCCAGATCCCCTGGGCCCGGCCCCACCGCAACACGGGAGGATAGAGGCCCCCACAACGAGCCCATAAGCTCCAAGAGGCCCCCAAGACTATCCAAGAGGGCCCCCAGTCGCAGACGGCTCCTCCAGGATGGCCAAGTAACCTCAAGACGGCCTAAGACGCCCCCAACACGCCTCCAAGTGCACTCCCAAGAGGGCCCCACGAGCCAACATTCATTGATTTCAGAATCCGTTTTTAAAGGAAATGACGCTCCACGACTGCCCAAGAGGCTCCCAAGATCCTCCTAGACGGCCCCAGAGGCCTCCAAAAGAGCCCCTAACCAGGAAAAAGAGAGCCCCCACACGGCCCCAAAGACGACCTCAGAGGCCTCCAGCATGGCCCCCAAAAAGACTCCCTAGACCGCCGCAAGAAGGGCCCCGGAGGGGAATCCGAGCCTGCATTTCGAGCCCTCGGCCCCCCGAGACCCATGAGAACCCTCCACGAAACTCCAAGAGGGCTCCCATGAAGCGCCCAAAACGGCACCAAAAAACTGCCCCAAAGCGCCCAGGAGGCTCTCAGGAGCAACCCGCCACAACCGCCAGTTCCTAGAGGGGCCGGCGGTGTGGCGTAAGCCCAAGAATCTTAGAGCAAGCTAATGCAAAACGGACCACCTGCGGAACAAGCTGTCACACACTACTCTCTGCAAATCAATTCGGTGCTGTGCATTGCCTTGCCTTGCAATGCTGTCCTTTACGTTGACATGCGTTTCGTCCAGACATTGCAAGGCCCTGCGCTGCATTTTATTTACACTTGTATTGCGTTGCTCTTCAGAAGGAGGTCCTACACTCCACCACCGCGCATGAGCGGGGCCATTCTAGGCCCTGGCATGATGTGTGTGTGTGTGTGTGTGTGCGTGTGTGTGTGTGTGTGTGTGTGTGTGTGTGTGCGCCGTCCTGGCCGAGGATGGGGGGCTTCTGTACCGCATCCGAGCACCCAAGACGGCCCTGCCACGATCAAAGCAACGCAAGGCCCTCCGTGAGCTGGCGGATCCAAAGGACGCGCTCGATGCCGGGGCCCTTCCAGAGTGCCCCGCAAGACCTCGGGGTGGCTCTGGAAAGGCCTGCTCGCATCCCCAAGCTGCCCAAGGGGAGGAAAACAGCGAACATGTTGCTGCGTGGGCATCGCGCGCCCGCCCCCTTACAGTGGGAGCTCGACCACAAGAAAACTCCCACAAGACACCCAAACCTGAGACCCCAGAACGTCCATTGACTTTTTGGTGTGGGAACGTCACGCTTTCCATAGCAAAACCATCGACATCCAAGAAAGCCAGGGCATCCTGGAGGCAAGCAAGGTGTCTCTGGCATGGTTTTCCACTGTACCCCGCCTGGAGGGCACACCGTGTCGACCACACGCCGGGCCGTGTCCGAACTCCAACCGCCAGTCTGGCAAAGCTTCCGTGCCTTGCCGAGGACCGTGCTGCCTGCCGAACGGAGCACGCCCCACGCGTATGCACGTCCCAAGAACTGTTCAAGGCCGCACCGACTCAGCTGCAATACACAGCCGTGACAAAAAAACTTCCAGTAGCTGTGGCAAAGAAATCTCCCATCCCTCTCAAGATTACTGACATGATAATCATGTCGTCATACGGCTGAGTAGTTTCCGATCCGCTTGATGCGTCTAATTCTTTTACCCCAGAACCTGATCCGAAACTACTCCGCGCCACACCCTACAACTTTCGACCAGGATGCGCCTGTGCGCGGAGTAGGTTGGAATACGTTTACTTCGAACTACTCCGCCCTGCTGCGCTATTGGTGAAGGCAGATTGAAAGAAACTTTCGTCACAGTGGTGTATGCCCTGAGACCAGCTGATGCTCTGAGATGCCCCGAGAGTCCCCCAAAAGGCGCCCAAGGAGGTCAGGACACACACATGAAGCACCAAAAGGATCAAGATGGTTCCAACAGCATGGTAGAGAGGACTGATACGCCCCCAGAAAGGCCCATCAATCCAGCGCGATCTTCATTAGGAGCTTCTTGTCACCAGTGGCCAGACAAATCAGACATGCTGTAGCAGCTGGGAACAAGGTATTGGCAACCTGACCACACATCGAAAAAGCTGCCACACACTACGGCTGTGCTGTGTTGTGCTCAACAAATCAATTTTGTGCGGTGCATTGCACACACTTAAAATGCCTTTCTCAGCTTTCCTTTACAGCTCGTTGCTTTTCTTCTCGTCGCATTGTCTTGCATTGCAAGGCGCGTCTTTGTTTTGAATTGCGCTGTGTTGCAAGCCATTCCAATGGATTGCATTTGCATCTGAATTACTCTTCAGGAGGAAGATCTTCGAAGAACAAAAGAAGATACTCCTCAAAGAACCCGTAGAACATCCTTAGGAAACCTGGTTTTAGGATACCCTGGCCGCCAACTTTCTCGCACAGGGAAGGCAACACCCCTGAGGTCAAACCAAGCTGGGGGAATACCTCAATGCGGCCAAAGGTGCCCCCCCAAAGCGCCCCAACACGGCCAACGACACAACATTAGCTCTGCAACCGTCGCTGGCCCCGTCTTTTCCACTGCTTTGACGTCCCAAGCTGTGCCACCCGCCAATCTTTCTCAATTCTGCGAGCCCGAAGTCATGCGCGCCAGCCATGTCAAGAAGAACCCATAGTCCTGTAGGCATCGCGACCGCTTAACAAGCATAATGTGTATGAACTCACCTGGCCTCAGAAACTTGAACTAGGCAAAGAATGCGACGTGCGATGATTGGGGAAAAGTTGTGTCTATCTCTAAAAAGAATAATAATCCACATGCATTTGCCTCCCGCTCACGTTCATGTCGTGGATCTCATTGTATGCGCGCTCTGCGGCAGTTGCGGTGAAATACTCGACGACGCCCATCCCTCGAGACCTCCCATCAGGTGTTGTAAAGAGCGTGAAACTTTTAATCGAGCCGACGTTCCCGAACTTCTCTCGGAGGAACTTCTCGGCAGTCTCGAAAGGAACATTCTTGAACAAGACCGACTTATTGGGATCCACGTCCGGATGGTCCTGTTGAAAGAACAAACTTACCACCGCATGCAGTGCCCGAAACGGTCATCCCTCTCTCTCACGCTTTAGTTTTGCAGACAGCTTACAGTAGACAGCCTCTAATAAAACTCACTTTGTGCAGACCGCCCGTGTGATGCGCAAAGACTTTTCGAATCATGTGAAAGGTTAGAAGGGGGAAAGGCGCTTGCGCGTGTCCCCCTCGGTCGGGCGTTGGGCAAAACAATCTCTTCGAGCTTCGACCGCCGTGTCCTCATCCCAACCCTTGCCGCCTTTCCCCCCGCCGATCGGGCCACTGGACCAATCGCCCTTGCCCTCCGGGCCGCTGGAAGTGTCCCACCCCAAGAAGAGGCTCCGGCCCTCGATGGTGATGCCGTAGTTGATGGCCTCCTCGGCGGCGCTGGCCGACTGGTAGATGCACACGCCCATGCCCCGAGAGGCCCCATCGCTGCGCTTGAACATCCTAAGCGACCGGACCTCCCCGAAAACCGCGAAGTGCTCCTGCACGGCAGCCGGTGGCACCTTGAAGGGCGCGCCGGAGAAGAAGACGCGGGCAGACCTCGGGAGCGCTGGAGCCATAAGTGAACACGTGCGACTCGTGCAGGATAACCCGAATCGTCCCCTCCACCGGCCGAATCTGCTCGCTGTGATCTGTTGGCCGTGCCTCCGATGGGATGACTTCGCACTCGCTACAAGTCGTCGCACGCACAGCAACAACATCGCCCTGGCTGGCAATACGCTGGCACATGCCGCATACACACACACACATATATATATATATATACACACACAAGACTGCAGTGGCGCTTCGCGCCATGCACCTTGGTCCTTGAAGTGTGGTATGCAGGCGGAATTGCAGGAACATCAAGTCGACAATTTAGCGATAACTCCTTGTTGCCTTTTTTCGGCATCGCCGCTATAATAATGTGATTCGTTCTCCTTCCTCCATGCTTCTTTTTCCGCATGTTCTCCACACCCTGCGCATTCTCCCCATCCTCCTCAACTCTTTTTTGCGGAGGCTCCTCCTTGGAGAGCCTCTGGGGGCCTCACAAAAGTTGTTTCAAGCTTTCTTAATGCTTTCAGGAGGCCTCCTGGGTGTATTCTGGGGGCCTCTGGGGGCTTCCCCGGGCCACCCTGCCTCCAACCGCGGTCTGCCCGAACGACCGGGTCACGATTTGGAATGCTTCGGAGGGTGTCTTGGGGCCATCTTGGGCCGCCATGGGGCTCTCTGAGGGTCATCTTGGACCCGTGTTGTGCCGTTTTGGGGCTCTCTTGGACTGCCTGGCAACCCTTTCGGATGTTTGTGGGGCGATTTTGGAGCCTCCCAGCCGGCTTCGGACGCCCAGAAGACCGCAGTCTTGGAGCGTCGGGAAGCCGAAAGGAGGAAAACCCGAAATTTCACCAAAAACCAACAAAAAACTAATGAGTTTTGCCTCTTGGGGCCTTCTTGGGAGTGCTCTTGGAAGCCTCTTTGGGGCCGTCCTGGAGGCCTCTTGGGCCATCTTGAGGTCACGTCGGTCACTCTTGGAGCGCTCTTGTGCTGTCTTGGGGGTCTCTGGGACGTTTCCGATGACCCCCCTGATCGCCCCAAGTGTGCTACGAAGGCTTGTCAAAACGCCCTGCGCGGCCCGGGGGGCCGCTTCGAGGCCCGTCCGGAGGGTTCCAAAGCCCCAGATCCCAGGAGTCCGGTTTGGGGGGGGGGGGTGACGGGTTTCCCCCCCGCCAGGGCTTATAAAAATATAGGAGGAGGAATCTCTCTCTCTCTCTCTCTCTCTCTCCTCTCTCTCTATATATATATATATATATATATATATATATATATTTGTGTATATATAAATACATATATATATATATATATACACAAGACTGCATTGGCGTTGCGCGCCATGCACCTTGATCCTTTGAATTTCGCACGCTAGCGGAGTGCGAGCGTGCGTACATGCGCACACACATGCGTCTGTGAATGCATAGTACATATGTGCATATATATATATATACACACGTTTGTATGGATATTTACATGTATATGCAAATGGTCAGTGTAACTATGTGTGCGCATGCACATCAGGCGGTAGTGGCCTGACCAGTCGCTCGTATCATCGCGCCACTCAAAGGCGCGAGGGTCTCAAGCAAACGTGGTCAGACTACCATGGGACAGTGCGTCGCCGAGGTCAGCGTTGCGAGGACGTCCCGGGTGAAAATGGCCTGAACACCTCCGCTCAGGGGAGGGCATATCCGAAGTCAGTCGTGCGAGGAAGTTTCAAGCGAGGAGTTGTCTGAACACCTCTGCTCAGGGCATCCTTGAACTTAGAGTTGCGAGAAGTCGCACGCGAAAGTGGCCGAACCACCATGGTGCAAGGCACCTCCGGAGTGAGACTCGCGAGAGCGTCTCAGGCGACAGCGGCTGGAACACCTCAACTGAGAGTGTCTCGGGCCCCAGAGCTGCGATGATGTCTCGAGCGAGAGCGGCGGGACCGATGCGAAGCAAGGCGCTTCTGAGGTCGGAGTTGCGAACATATCTCTGGCGAAATTTATTAGACTACTTTCCTTTATCTCTTCTCCCTCCTTCCCCTTTTGCTTTCCTCCTCCTCCTCCCCTCCTCCCCCTCCTCCTCCTCCTCCTGTTCCTCCTCCTCTTCCCCCCCCCTCTCCGCTTCTTTTTTTGTCCATTCCCCCCATCCCTGGCGGCGCGGCGCGGTGCCGCTCGGCCTCTCTGCGAGTCAAGCGGATGATGAGGAGGAGGAGGAGGGGGAGGAGGAGGAGGAGGAGGGCATTGCAAGGGTTCGCGCGGCCGTGAGTCCCCAGGGAGTGTTTCCCCAGGGTGCATGCTGAAACCGAAGGTTCCCGACGGCCTGATCTCCGAAATGTCGCGAAAACCCTGGTTCCCAACAGCGCGTCCGGATGAGATGGCGTCGTGGCCCGACGGTTTGCATTGAGTGTTGCGAGAAGCTCAGTCGAGGCAGGAGGAGGAACATGAAGAGGATGAGGAGAAGGAGGAGGCAGAGGAGGAGGATGAAGAGGAGGAAGAGGACATATTATGTGGATATCTGGGGTGCAGCCGAGGTGGCGCGGAAGAAATCCGCAGCAGAGATTTGGGAGAGTGAGGAGAGCTGCTTCTGCTAGACCTTTGGCGGGGCGGAACGTGAAACATCACGGGGAATTAGGAGAAGGGGGAGGAGGAGGTAGAGGAGGAAGAGAATGAGGAAGAGGAGGAGGAGCTCTTGGGTCCTTCGGTGGTTTGAACGGAAAATGGCCTCGCTGCGCCATTGGACACAACAGCGACGACGACGAAGAAGGCGACGACAAAGAGAAGGGATAATGAGAGGGGGATACAGCTGTGTTGGGATCTCGTGGTGCGCCTCTCGGGGCCCTCTGGGAGGCAGTTTTGAAGCGTCTTGAGGGTGTTTTGGGGTTCTTGGGATCTTTGCGGGGCCTCTTGGGGGCTCCTTGGGGCCTCTTGGGAGCCTCTTGGGGCCTCATGGGGCTCTCTCCGGGCCTCTTAGGGCCCTCCCGCGGCGGAAAATTTAGTTTTTGAATTTTTGGGCGCCCTCTTGGGTCTCTCTTGGGGCCGTCTTGGTGCTTTCTTGGGCCGTCTTGGGCGCCCTCGGAACCCTCCTGGACCGTGTTGGGGCCTTCTTGGGGGCCTCTTGGGCAGTATTGGGGCGATCTAGGGAGCCTCTGGGGCCATTGTGGAGCGTCGAGAAGCGGGAAAAGCGAGAAGGCCAAAAACATCGAACAACACACAGGAAAATCAACAATTGTAGCCTCTCGGGGCTCTCGGGGCTCTCTTGGGAGGCCTCTTGGGGGTCTCTGGGGGCGTTTTGGACGCGTCTTGGGCAGTCTTGGGCCCAGATTGGGCGTCTTGGGCCGATCTTTGGGTGTCTCGGGGCCCTCTTTGGCCGTCGTGGGGGCTTTTTTTTCGCGTCGCACTCGCAGGACAGACACGAAACACTCTGCAGGAACGCCCCAAAGGCTTGGGGAGGCCGAAATTCGTTTGGGGGGGGGGGGGGGAGTGGGCACCGTGTGCCGCTTTTCCGGGGTCCCCGGCCCTGTAAAAATATATAAATAGGAATCTACAAGACTGCATTGGCGCTTCGCGCCATGCACCTTGGTCCTCGAAGTTTGGTGTGCAGGCGGAATAGCAAGAAGGTCAAGCCGACAATTTAGCGATAACTCCTTGTTGCCTTTTTCTGGCATCGCCGCTATAATAATGTTATTCGCTATCCTTCCTCCATGCTTCTTTTTCTTCATTTTCGCCATACCCTGCGCATTCTCCCCATCCTCCGCAGCTCTTTTTTGCGGAGGCTCCTCTTTGGAGAGCCTCTGGGGGCCTCACAAAAGTTGTTTCAGGCTTTCTTAAGGCCTTCTGGAGGCCTCCTGGGCGTATTCTGGGGGCCTCTGGGGGCTTCCTCGGGCCACCCTGCCTCCAACCGCGGTCTCCCTGAACGACCGGGTCACGATTTGGAATGCTTCGGAGGGTGTCTTGGGGCCATCTTGGGCCGCCATGGGGCTCTTTGCGGGTCATCTTGGACCCGTGTTGTGCCGTTTTGGGGCTCTCTTGGACTGCCCGGAAGCCCTTTCGGATGGTTGTGGGGCGATTTTGGAACCTCCCAGGCGGCTTCGAACGCCCAGAAGACCGCCGTCTTGGAGCGTTGGGAAGCCGAAAAGAGAACCCCAAAATTCACCAAAAACCAACAGAAAATCAATGATCTTTGCCTCTTGGGGCCTCCTTGGGAGTGCTCTTGGAGGCCTCTTTGGGACCGTCCTGGAGGCCTCTTGGGCCATCTGGAGGTCACGTCGGTCACTCTTGGAGCGCTCTTGTGCTGTCTTGGGGGTCTCTGGGACGTCTCCGATGACCCCCATATCGCCTTAGGTGTGCTGGGAAGGCTTGGCAAAACGCCCTGCGAGGCCCGGGGGGCCGCTTCGAGGCCCGTCCAGAGGGTCCCAAAGCCCCAGATCCCGGGAGTCAGTTTTTTTTTTGGGGGGGGGGGTGCACTTTCGCGTTCCGCCCGGATTGTAAAAATAGATAGAAGGAAATATATACACGTGTATATTTACACACATCTGTAACTATACATGTGGATATCTGTATACCTCCTGGCAAAACGAACGAGGTACTGCTTTGCTGGATAGCATTCTCACCTTTACCCGGCGACACAGCAAGATGTCTATCAAGGGCCATCCGAGGGCGCTTAGGAGAGGCCCAGACGACGGGGCCACTGGCCGAGGATGCGGCCCGCAAGGTTGCATAACGTTTCGGCTGCCCGAATCGTGAACGTGAGCCTCTGAGCCACGTCGTCGGAACTCCTGGGGTACAAGGGCGGCCGCAGCGCTGGCGGCACAGTCTGCTGCCTCGCTCCCTCGGCGCCTCCAGCGCTCTGGAGATGAGATTCCCTGCCCCGCGGGGTCAAGGTGTACCTCAAGCCGGGCCACAACCACGATGGCGTCCGCACCGAGACGGGGAATTCATCACCAGTCCAGCGTATGAGCGCTTGTCGGAGAACTGGACTCCTTGGGAGCCTTCTTTGGGCCCACCACATTCTTATCACCGCTGGAAACGAGAAGACTGACCGTCACCTCGATGCCCGCTCGAGCCAGCGAAACGTGTTCGGCGCGCTTCGGGATCGGAGTGAACGGGGCGAACACGGGGGCGTAAATAGTGCACCGCTCGGCCCCAGCATCGCTGAAGAGGGTGAGTCCGTAGCTAACTCCCGAAAACTCGGCGATCTCATGCATGTGGCTGCTTCCGTCTACGAGCATAGGCCCGCTAAAATCGCCATCGTCGGGGTAACATGCCGCGCCTTCCTGGCCCTGGATGTCGGACCTTTCCTGGGCTGGCCTGGGAAACTCGTCTCCTGGGTGAGGGAACAACCCACGGTAACACAATACGTCAACCAGGGGGCCGATCGGATCCACTGCGTT
This sequence comes from Prorocentrum cordatum, assembly GCA_963575745.1. Lineage (NCBI taxonomy): Eukaryota > Dinophyceae > Prorocentrales > Prorocentraceae > Prorocentrum > Prorocentrum cordatum. The sequence continues at coordinate 131,310 of CAUYUJ010018663.1, read as the reverse complement.
GGCCTCTAACGAAATATCTTCGTCGACGATCTCGCCCCTGACTGAATCGAAACTGTCACCATCAAGTATACTATGACAATGCACGCGCACCTCAAAATCAAAATGGCTGTGCGTGCTACCTGATCAATCCCAGAGGATCGTGGGAGAGAAGGGGACATGAAAACACATGGGGCACCGATCATCCATGGCCATCCTTGACCGATCGGCTGTTGGTCCACAGAACATCGCACTCCAGACTGCGAATCGATTCTTCGGACTTCCCCGACCACCATTTCGATCGGAGCTGATTATGAACGACGTCGAACCACAACCGAGCGTAACTGAGCACAAGGATTGAGAAGGGATGAGAAACGAGGGAGGAGCGAGACACCTTGCCTCAATGCGGCCCCGTGATCGCTCACGATACGATGGCCCGCTCCCGATCACGATCCAGCTGGCCCGATCTATCACGAAGCGAGGGGCTCTACGCCGATGCCCCGATCGACCCGTCGGCGACCTGATCGGGCTCTGATCGACAGGTCGGGGCCTTCTGAGCAGTGGACTGCTGATTGTTCCAATCGCCCCCTTTCGCTGAATACTCGAACCCCTTCGCGCCGCCAATGGGGCCCTTTGCGCCCTTGCCACCGCCATGCTCGCCCTCCCATCCGCCCTTCCAGCCGCCGTTCTTCCCGCCCTTCCAGCCGCTGTAGCTATCACCGCCCTTGCCGGCCTCCCATCCGCCGCTCCACTCGCCCTTCCCGCCCTTGCCCTTCTCGCCGGCCTGCTGCAGGTGTCCCTGGTCGTCTATCTTGACGTAGAGCTTCCTGCCGCCGACCTCCATGCCCGAGAAATGCTCGACTGCCTTGTTAGCTTGCCTCGCCGTCCGGTACTGAGCCACGCCCATCCCCCGCGAATTGCCATTCCAATCAGAAAAAAGCCAGAACTGCACGACTGGGCCAAGCTCCTGAAACTTACTCCGCAGCTCGTCGGCGGTAGAATCGAAAGACGCACCAGCAAAAAATCCGCAGACCCCCGCTGTCCGGGGTGAAGAGGCGTGTGGGATGATTTGCTGTCGCCCCCTCCTCCTTCTCCTCCTCCTCCTCCTCCTCACCCTCCTCCTTATCCTCCTCCTCCTCCTCCTCCTCCTCCTCCTCCTCCTCCTCTTCCTCCTCCCCCTCTCCTATTCCCCTGGGATGGTCCAAAATCCCTTTCGGGGGGGGGGGGGGCACGAGCTCCCCAGCGCACCTCTAGCACCCTCGGAGCCTCATAATCACACCCCCCTCCCGTGGCCGCCGACATGCCCACACTGCTTTCTAGTATGAGTTCCAGAAAGGTCCGAACACGCCGGGGAGGCCACAGGAACGCCCAATAGAGCCTCGAGACTGCCCAATGCGCCAAACGAGGGCTCCAAGAGGACCCCCAACAGAGCCTCAAGAAGCCCGAATCGTTGATTCTCCATGACTTTTTATTTTTCTGAGTTCTCGCAAATTCGGGCATCCTCAAACTCAAAACGGTGCGAGAGGCCTACCAGACTGGCCCAAGACGGCCCAAGAGGCCCCCAAGAGGGCCCCAAGACAGCAACAAAAACCCTGAAGAGGGCCCCACGTCCCGAGAGAGACCAAATAGGGAACCCGCAGGGACCCTGGGAACCTCCCACCAAAGGGTGCCCCCAGGATGCCCCCAGAGGGCTCCCAAAAACCCCCAGGCCTTGATAAAGGCTCCACGAGGCCGCCCCCTGGGCCTTCAAGAGGCCCCCAAGAGACCCTGCAACAGACGCGGAGGAAGAGGATAACAAATCATCAACAAACGATGGGAAGTGTTACACAAACACGAAATCGGAAGCCTCACATCTCCTCCTCTCGATTTCGGCGGACTGGTGTAAGCCTTTTGAATATAGTCCTTTCGTCACAATTCTCGTCCGCTCTAGATCTTCCGCTTCCCCACTCTTGCCATCCCTTGCTTGAGGAACCTTTGTCATTCTTACCGCCCTTGCCACCTTTGCTGTGGCCCTTGTCATCATTTTTCCCCTTTCCTGCGTCTTTGCCGCCCGAATCTCTGTCCCTACCTTTCCGCTTTGCGGAACCCTCCTCGTTGTCCTCTCCGCGTTGGTCCACCTGCAGCATCACCGCTCGTCCATCAATTTCGCGATTGTGAAGGGTACTCAAAGCCTTCTGTGCCGTCTCGTGTGAAGCATACTTGACTCGACCCATACCCATGGATCTTCCGTCTTGGAGACGGAAAAGCGTGAACTCCTCGACCGTGCCGATTTCCTCAAACGTCGACTTCAACACGGCCTCCGCGGTATTAAAGTTGGCCCCAGCGAAGAAGACACGAACGAACTCGTCCTTGCCTTCGCCGTCGCCATTATTGGTCTTCGTCTTGGTCGGCACGTGCTCTATCCCGAGCAGCTGGCAGATCTCCGAGTCGGAGCAGTACAGCCCTAGCTCGGACTTGTCGTCTAAGACGTTCATGATGACCGCCATGGTTATCCCAGTCTTCGGCTCAAGGTAGTGCTCGGAGCACAGCAGCTCGTACTCCTCGGCAGACAGAAGCCCCGTCGCGCTCTCAAGGGGCATGGGGCCAAAAAACAATCAAACAGACCACGCAAAAACCCAACCACCGGTTGACACACATCGACCCGATAACACTTCAAGTCATTCTCGGGCGCACGCTAGCACGGAGTAGGGATCCGTAAATCTGGCGCGTGCGCGCCAGATCCACGGATCGGGGGAAGCGCCCCCCGAAACCTGAAGCCAACGCCGCCTGATCTGGCGACGGATCGCGCCGATGGAAACGGAACCCGTCGCCAATCCACGCGCATCAATCCGTGTGTCTGCGCTTCCTCGAATCTTGCCGGCCCTGCCAAAGATTCTCTGCCCTTTGTGCCTCACGCCCTCTCCCCGAAAATTCAGAGCGCCATGGACGAACGAAAACGACTGGAGCTCCGGACCCCAACATCCACGATCGACTTCTCGAGCTGGATCGACCCTTGAGGGTCCAGGAGCCCGAGCACCAAGAGTAGGAGGAGGATGAGGAGGAGGGAGGAGGAGGAGGAGGAGGAGGATGAGGAGGAGGAGGAGGAGGAGGATTGGCCCTCCATGCCCGTCGTGATTTTTTTCAGGGCGCCTGGGTCGGAGAGGTCTCCCCTCATAGCCGGGCCTCGCCGCAGGATCTCGGGGCGAGCCCAGCCGCGGCGACGACGAAGGCCCCCCCGGGAGGCCCAGGGAGGAGCAACACAAGATCACTCACTCGTTCTCTCCTTCCACCTCGTCGTGGACGTCGTCGTCGTCCTCCTCCTCCTCCTCCTCCTCCTCCTCCTCTTCCTCCTCCTCCTCCTCATCCTCCTCCTCCTCCTCCTCCTCCTCATCCTCCCCCCTCCTCTCTTCCTCCTCCTCTCTCCTCCTCCTCCTCTTCTTCTTGTTCTTCCTCCTCCTCCTCCTCCTGCTCCTCCCTCCTCCTCCTCCTCCTCCTCTCCTCCTCCTCCTCCTCCTCCTCCTCCTCCTCCTCCTCCTCCCCCTCCTTCCTCCTCCCCTCCTCCTCCCCCTCCCTCCTCCTCCTCCTCCTCCTCCTCCTCCTCCTCCTCCTCCTCCTCCTCCTCCTCCCTCCCCTCCTCCTCCTCTCCTCCTCCTCCTCCTCCTCCTCCTCCTCCTCCTCCTCTCCTCCTCCTCCTCCTCCTCCTCCTCCTCCTCCTCCTCCTCCTCCTCCTGGGTCCATGAAAGCATCTTTTTCGAGCTGCGTCCAGCCGTGGCGGCAATAACGTTTCTGTCTCACGGCGCCAGGGAACCGAAAGCCTCTGGAGCGGGCTCGGGAACCAGCCAGGCCGGTCCTCGGACCACTCGTCCGCGGAGCCCTCGAAGCCTGGGGCGCGGCCGGGCTTCACGAGAGGGGGGGGTGGATGATGAGGATGAGGATGAGGATGATGAGGAGGAGGAGCAGAAGGAGGAGCAGGAGAAGGAGGAGTAGGAGGACGAGGAGGAGGAGGAGGATGAGGAGGAGGACAAGGAGGAGGAGGAGGAGGAGGAGGAGGAGGAGGAGGAGGAGGAGGAGGAGGAGGAGGAGGAAGAGAAGGAGGAGACCCAGTGTAAACCGAAGACGCATCAACGATGTTGCGATGCACCCTTCCACCATGTTCCCTCTTCATAGGTCCCTACAAAAACTTCTTGTCATTACGGGAAGTACCCACTGAAAGACAACCGTCTGAGATTCCTCAACCGTGCCAAAACACAATTCCAGGGACTTCAACGCAACGAATCAACGAGAATGTTGCGCCCTGACAATCCTAAGTCGTGCCAGAATTCCAGTCCTTGGGCTTCGACACCACGAATCAACATGACTGTTGTGTCCTGCCAACTCTACATCGTGCCAGAACGCCATTCCTGGGACTTCAACCCTACGAACCCTTTGTACGGCTGTAAACTTTTAAAACGGATTCGCGCGGCGCCAAAGCGAGAAGTGCATTTTGCAAAGGTACCGCATTCCAGCCTTGAAGCTGCTGCAACAACGAATATACGCTCGACGCGTAGGCGAGAACTACATTTAGAACACGACCCGCCCTCCATCCTTGAACCGGCTGCCAAACTCTTAACATTAATGTCACCGCATTTACAATGGTACCGCATTCCAGTTTTGAAGCTGCAGCAACAAATAAAGTGCATTTTATTTGATCGGCGCGTGGGCGTGAGCCGCATTTAAAAAACGGCCCACCCTTGAAGCGGTTGAACATTCTTAAAACGAATGTGCGCGGCGCTGACGCGGCACTCGCATTTTGAACACGACCCGCCCTACATCACTGCTGCAAGCTTCTAGAACAAATGTGCGCGACGTTCAAGCGACATCACACTTTGAAAACGACCCGCCTCTCATCCTTGAAACTGTCGCGAATCTCAAACTTCAAGATCATACATGGTGAGGGCGTCTCAGGCGAAACGCCCGGCCCGCCCTACGGACACGTCTGAGGGTGCGACAGTCAAGAGTTATTGAGAACGGAAAACGATGCAGGCGGAGGAGGATGGGGAGGAGGAATAACAGTTGGACGGGAGGGGAGCAACGTGGGGCGGCCAGAACTCCTTGTCCTACGCCTCTTCCTCCCGCTCTTGCTCCAGCTCCTGCTCCTGGTGCTGCTCCCGCTCCTGCTCCTCCTCCTCCTCCTGGGCGCCGCAGCGCCATCGGGCAATCCCACTCCGCGGCGGCGCGGTGTGGCGCGCCAGCTCTGCCTCTCTCCCATCCCATGCCAAGTTGCGCCTGGCGGCGGGGCGTGCGCTCGCGCCTTGGTCTTGTCCCCGCCCCACCCGGAGCGACGCCCCGAACCTACCCCAGGGGAAGCAAGGAAGGCCGCGCCCAAGCCCCACGGGAAGCCCCCTTTCGGCCGGCCGCGCGCGCCGACGTGCTCGGCCAGCACTCTCATCTCGGCCTTGTTGAGGAAGCCGTCCCCGTCCTTGTCGCACTTCCGGAAGAGCTGCTGCTTCAAGGCCTCCCTCTGGGCGTCCATGGGCGCCCCCTGGGCGAGACAGCTCGGTAGGTCAAGGATGGGGTCCTGAGAGACGAGGTCCTGAGGATAAGAAAAGACCCCAGTTTGTCTGAGGCACCTCGTCCTTGGGACCCCCTTCCTCAGGACCCCACCCTTGCACCCCCGAGCGGCGGCCGGGGATTGCTGGGGACGGAGCCGGCCGGCGGAGATGCACAGCAGCGGGGGGCCGCTGAGTCATGGCGAGAAGAACCGATACGGTGCGAGCGCCGCTCGGGGAGTGAGACAGCACAAATGTTACGGCGGGCCTGTCCCCCTACAGGGGGATGTTGGGCGACACATTTAAAAGATACTAGAAAATTAGCCTGGCGAAGGACCCAACCATATGCAGTTGTGAATACCGCAATTGTGAATACCATCTTTGCCCGCGCTCCCTATGTGGCCACAGCTTCCCGCCGGAACCCGACATGCTCAGGAACACGTTCGTGACCGTCTTCGCGAGCGCCGACGACGACAAGGACGGCGTCCCTCTGACCGAGGAGCAGAAGCAGAAGAGGGCTTTGATAGCCATGAGGGAGGAGATGGCGTTGCACGTCGACAAGGCGGAGTACGACGCCCAGGCGCGGTTGTTGAAGCAACACAACTATGGGGCCACGATCCTCGTGAGTGGTGTGCCGCAATGGCCCGGGGCCGCCATGCGAACCCCGCCACTGGCGCCTTCGGTGGAGCTCCCTGAGGGGTGTGCCGAAATGGCCCGAGGCCGCCATGCGAACGCTGCCACTGTCGCCTTCGGTGGAGCTCTCATGGGGCCACGATCCTCATGAGAGATGTGCCGCAATGGCCCAGGGCCGCCATGCGAACCCTGCCACTGGCGCCTTCGGTGGAGCTCCCTTATGGGACCACGATCCTCGTGAGGGGTGTGCCGAAATGGCCCGAGGCCGCCATGCGAACCCTGCCACTGGGGCCTTCGGTGGAGCTCCCTATGGGGCCACGATCCTCGTGAGGGGTGTGCCGAAATGGCCCGAGGCCGCCATGCGAACCCTGCCACTGGCGCCTTCGGTGGAGCTCCCTATGGGGCCACGATCCTCGAGAGGGGTGTGCCGAAATGGCCCGAGGCCGCCATGCGAACCCTGCCACTGGGGGCCTTCGGTGGAGCTCCCTAAGGGGCCACGATCCTCGAGGGGGGTGTGCCGAAATGACCCGAGGCCGCCATGCGAACGCTGCCACTGGGGGCCTTCGCTGGAGCTCCCTATGGGGCCACGATCCTCGTGAGGGGTGTGCCGAAATGGCCCGAGGCCGCCATGCGAACCCTGCCACTGGCGCCTTCGGTGGAGCTCCCTGAGGGGTGTGCCGAAATGGCCCGAGGCCGCCATGCAAACGCTGCCACTGGCGCCTTCGGTGGAGCTCCCTATGGGGGAACGATCCTCGTGAGGGGTGTGCCGAAATGGCCCGAGGCCGCCATGCAAACGCTGCCACTGGAGCCTTCCGTGGAGCTCCCTATGGGGCCACGATCCTCGTGAGGGATGTGCCGAAATGGCCCGAGGCCGCCATGCGAACGCTGCCACAAGGGCCTTCGGTGGAGCAAGGGCCTTCGGTGGAGCTCCCTATGGGGCTACGAAACGCTGTACTGGGTGGGTGAAACGCAGGGAGGAGGGAGGAGGAGAAGGAGGAGGAGGAGAGGAGAGGAGAGGAGGAGGAACGCGGGGCGACGTCTCTTCAGAACGAGGACCCAACACCACAGGATGGTTGGGAAATACTCCCCAGATGCTCAAAAGTAGTAAGCAAATAGTCTCCATATTATTTCTAGACTATTTTTGAATTTCCCTCCTGTAGAGGGACAGGCCCGACTGAACATAAATGTGCAATTTTAATGTGGCGAGCGTCCGCTGGGAAGGTGAGGTTCCCATGGCCAACCATGGTGAGACCCCGGCGATGTCTGAGACGCGCATCGGCGACCATGATGATACAGGATGAGAAAGAGCGAGAGAGGGCGAATTGTACATTGGACAATGCACTTTCCAGAACCTCCGTGCTCGAACCACTTTGAGAATCTCCGGCTCACAATCATATTCAAAATAACTTCAAAAGACAAGATGTCGGACCGATCTCAACATCTTCATACGCGGCACCAGCAACAAAAAACACCAGGCGAGTCCAACGGCGGTCTCAAGCGGCCTCAAAGGGTTTCAATCAACATGCCACGAAGTCCTCGGCGCCGCGCACGTCCGCGCGTCTCAGAGAGTCCCAGAGTGCGGCGAAATCCTTGTAGCCAGTTGCATCCGCACGTCTCGCGGGATCTTTAAGTTCCAAGTGCCACGAAACCCTTGGCGCCCGTCACGTCTGCAGGTCTCGTGAGGTCCCAAAGTGCCACGCAGCCCTCGGCGACGACAACATCCGCGCGCCTCAGAGGGCTTCAAAGTGCCACGGAGCCATCGGCGACACGCACATCAAGCGCCCGCGCGGCTCTCGCAGGAGGTGCCGGTCGGGGAATCCGCGGGCACGACGAGAGCACGGCATCGGCACCACGCTGCACGCACGCATGCAAATTCACAAGCTCGAGTCGATGCAAGCACTCTGGGAAACAAGCGTGCGATCATGGAGTCGCCGAGGACACACGGTACCGGTGGAAACTCCACGACGACGCCACGAATAGCGCGGCCGCGAGACTCCAACGCGTGTCTTCTCCATCTGCAGCCAGCCGCGCAAAACGCTACGGGTTTGAGGCAGCTCGCCTGCCGTCCATGCAGTGAGCGGAAGCGTGAAGGCGAAGGTCATAAAGCAAAGAAGCCACCTCCATCCGTGCCACTTTTGGGATACGGTATCAAGCGACAGCTTGGCTTTGAACTGGAGCCGCCCCCCACTCCTGTAGCGGTTGGGACCTTCAAACCCAGAACAGCAAACTATCTGGGGGGCAGGCCTCCACCTGTGCAGCTGTTCGGAGTTTCCAAGTCTTGGCTCATACAATCGCAGGGCATCCCTGGTGAGGGCTCGTCTTGACAAGGAGCAGCCCTTCATGTCATGCATCTGCAAGGGATGTTTGAGATGAGTGTGTACGGCGCTGTGACGAGAGCCACATTTTCAAGAGGTGTCCACCCTCTGTTTGCGCTTGCGCGACGGGGCAAGATGCAACACATGTGGGCGGCGCCAAGCCGACATCCGCAAATAGGAACATCTCGGCACTCCGGCCGAGTGGATATTGGGGTTCTCAAAATCTACATGCGGTCGTAAAATGCGAGGCATCAGGCGACACGACAAGAGCGCCCTACCGCCACGTCTGGCGGTTCGATGACGAGCACACGAGGAACTATGATTACGCACACTTCAGACTAAGAGCGCAGACTCTGCAAGTCTCGTTTTCTTAATTCGTGGTGTAGGTCTAGGTCTGAGAAATCAGCAGCGAACTGCAAAACAACAGAAAGAACACGAACGGGCGGCTGAAACAACGAAGCCGAAGGAACGGGGACATATATGACACTAGTGATGTAAACCGATCACTCATCGGCAAGGGACTACACATTTTTTAAATAGTATTTGTGTGTAAACACACATATACATATACATATACATATACATATACATATGCATATACACATACATATACATATACACACATACTTATATTTTTATTACCCGGACCCCCCCCCACCCCCCCCGGCCGGACCCCCCCCTAAAACGGATCCTTCCCCCAGGGACGCTCCGGACGCCCTTTCGGACGTTTTGGCGGCCCCCTGGACGCCCTTGGAAAAGGTTCGGTGGCCTTTCCGGGCCTCCCAGGGCGCCTCGCTGGGCCTTGCGAGCCGACTGAAGGCGATTAGAGGGGTCGTCGGAGAGGCGCAAGGGAGACCCAAGACAGCGCAACAGCGCTCCAAGAGGAACCTCGATGGTCTGAAGACGGCCCAAGAGGCTCCCAAGACACCCCAAGAGGCCGTTAAGAGAGCCCTGAAGAAGCCCAAATCGTCACATTCCCTCAGGAAATACATTTGTTGTGCATATCCGCTTTTTGGGTCTTCGCAGCGTCCAAGACGGCCCAATGGGCCCCCAATCTCGCCCCAAGACGGCCCGGGAGGCCCCCTAGAGGGGTTGAAGGCGGCCCAGGGAGGCCCCAAGACTGCTCCCAGAGAGCCCCGAGACTGCCCACAAGAAGCCCAAGATGCCCCCAGAAGGCTCCCAAGAGAGACCCACGAAAGCCTTGGGATACCTCCAAGAACGCCACTGGAAGCCCGCAAGAGGGTCCTAGATGGCTTCAGAAGACCTCTGGAGGGCCCCAGCTCCCCAAGGCGGCCCAAGAAGCCCCCAGGACGGCACAAAAGAGCACCAAAAACGACCAGACGGCGTTCTCCTACGAAATACATCAAGCTGACCCGACGATCTTGGTTCCACGTTTGAGGCTCGAGGTTTCAGTAGCTACCCGATCGAGAGAGACAGGCAATGGATCTAGATTCGAAATTCGACGATCGAAGATTTCCTGAGTGCCTGGAGCCCTCCAGGCATTCGGGAAGCGATCAAAAATCCATGTGTTCGGAGCTACTGTGACTTCTTCGGCGTGTCATGGGAACGCTCCTTACTTCCTCAAAGGACCTTCGCGCGCGAAAAGATCAGCATGATTTCCCAACTCCTGCGCACAAGCGTGCCAGCGCATCGTCCGAAAGCGGTGTCAGCAGGCACCCAGGATATCGGAAAAATGGGCGGGTCGCCCGTCCAGGCTTCGAGGTCCTCCCTGCTGAAGAAAGCGATGATTTATTGCTTTGCCAGGGAAGCGTCCGGAACAAGGCGCATGGCGCGAAGCGCCAATGCAGTCTTGTATATATATATATATATGTACTTATATGTAACATATATGCTAAGAAGAAACCCCAGGCGCATGGCGCGAAGCGCCAATGCAGTCTTGTATATATGTAGATATATATATATATATATATATACATATGCTAAGAAAAAACCCTGGCTCTGAGGGAACTACTTTAATCTCCATGCACTGGCTTGGTGCACCAGGGGGCGGGGTGGGGGAGGGGGAGGGGCGGGGAGGAGAGCAAAGAGAGGCAGGGTGATGACGACTAGGAGGGGGAGGGGGAGGGGGAGGAGGACAAGGAGGCGGAGGAGGAAGAGGAGGAGAAAGCGGAGGAGGAGGTCGCGGCGGTGACTGCAGCACACACGTGCCCCAGACCGCCGCGCGCGGGCGGCAACGACAGCGGCGACGGAAGACAACGACGGCAGGCGAGACGACAGCGAGAGAGGACACGTCTCATGGGCCCGCTGGCAGGGGCAGGGGGAGGGAGGGAGGGAGGGCGCGCAGGCGTTCCTATTGGCACGGCGTCGCCCTGGGCGGGCGACCGGCGCGAGGCGTGGGCCAAGGCACCCCCTCTCCCCTCAGACGCGGAGCAGGATCAGAAGGTGGGAGGTGGACGATGACGATGACGATGATGACGACGATGATGGTAATGGTGATGGTGATGGTGATGGTGATGGTGATGATGATGATGATGATGATGATGATGATGATGATGATGATGATGATGATGATGATGATGCTGTGATGATGATGATGCTGACGGGGATGGTGATGATGCTGCTGCTGATGATGATCACGACGATGACGATGACGATGACGATTATGACGACGACGGCGATGATGCTGCTGCTGCTGATGGCGATGCTGATGATAACGGTGATGCCGATGGTGGCGATGACAATGATGATGCTGATGATTGTGCTGCTGATGATGTTGATGATGCTGGCGATGGTGAAATGAGGATGATGCTGATGATGCTCATGATGATGCTGATATTGATGATGATGATGATGATGATGATGATGATGATGATGATGATGATGATGATGCTGGTGATGATGACGATATTACTGCTGCTGTTGATGATGATGCTGATGCTGATGATGCTGGTGATGACGACGATGACGGCGGTGGTGGTGCTGCTGCTGCTGGTGATGATGATGATTTTTTTGGGGGGCAGCGCAGCAAAGCAGGAGGGAGAAGCCGCTGCCCCTCAAGGGGGGCTATCCCGCACAACGGGCACGGACGACGACACGCCAGGCTGGTGCAGAGCATCGCCGAGACCGTCAACAGCCCTGCTCCACAGGCCGTCCTGCGAGCGCAGCCGAGACACCGCCCGATCGAAGTCGACCACGGGTCGAGGATATCAAAAACCGGCAATCGCCCTGGACTCGGGTAGAGGGGAAAGGAGGAGGGGGGAGGGGAATAGAAGAGAGAGGAGAAGGGAAAGCTGCATCAAAGAGTTGTGGGTGCATTTCCCCATGAATTTCCCCATGATCCGAACGACCATTCGTATAACCGTGCACCACACAAACCCAATCAACGAGACGCATCACAATACAGAACATGGCACAAGATCGGAACGTGCCCCTGTTTCCTGACATGCCACAGCGGAGAAACCAGAAGAGGAAGGGAGGGAGGAAAGGAGCAAAGAAAGGGAGAAAGAAAGGGGAACAGTAATGTTGGGTGTACGCACTCGCCAACTATACATGATGAAACTGGAGGTGGGCACTGCGGTGCCCAGCAAACGCGACGCTGCTCCGCAGCGGCCGACAAGGGCAAGCCTGGGCGACCAAAGCGGCCCAGGGTCGGCCAGTGGCGGCCGCAGGCACCACCGCGCAATGCCCGCGCAGGCATTGGGAACGAAGCTACGAATTCAGGGGAGGAGGGAGGTGACGACGACGAGGGAAGGGACGACGACGCGGAAAGGGGAGGAGGAACGTTCCAGCCGAGGGTCGTCTTGAACTACGCGCCCTCCAGGCGTGAGGCACGCATCCGAATGCCAGCAGTCGTGCACAACTTCCGCCCAGGAGCGTGTAAATCAGAAGCTGCTTCCTCGGATGACCCCCCCGCAGGGGGGCCGCAAACCCGAGGAAGACAGGGGACCGCCACCCTGTCTTCCTCGGGCTTGCGGCTCGTGACACTGATTGTGGTGGTGATGATGATGACGACGAATATTCTGATGATGATGATGAGGATGCTGCTGATGCTCACGACGATGGCGATGACGATGACGATGAAGATGATGTTGGCTGCTGGCAATGATGACAATGATGAGAATGATAGTGGTGATGATCATGATCATACTGCTGAGGATGGGGAGGAAGATGACGAGGACACGGAACATGAGGAGGATGAGTTGGGACATGAGGAAGAAGACGGGGATGAGACGGAGGTGAAGGCGGATAGTGGGGATGATGAGGATTTAGTGCAATGGTAAGCGAACGGATGATGATGATGACGATGATGATGCTGCTGGTAATGATGATCGTGCTGATGATGAGGACGATGATGCTGAAGAAATTGACGATGCTGTTTATGATGATGATGCTGATGATGATGCTGATGAGGATGCTGGTGCTGATGCTGATGCTGATGATGATGCTGACTACGATGATGGTGCTGACTATGATAATGATACAGATGATGATGAAGATGAAGATGATGATGATGATAATGCTGATGATGAGGACGACGATAATGCTGAAGAAAATGATGATGACGCTGATTATGATGATGATGATGATGATGATGATGATGATGATGATGCTGATGATGCTGATGATGCTGATGAGGATGCTGGTGCTGATGCTGATCCTGATGATGATGACGATGATGGTGCTGATTATGATGATGATGCTGCTGCTGATGATCATGATGATGATGATGATTATTGTGACGATGATGATGATGATGATGATGATGATGATGATGATGATGATGATGATGATGATGATGATGATGATGATGATGATGATTCTGATGATGATGATGATGATGATGATGATGAGGATGATTGTGACGATGATGATGATGATGATGATGATGATGATGATGATGATGATGATGACGATGATTCTGGTGATGATCACAGATCCGCAGAGGCGGCCCATTAGGATTCACGGCAACTGCGGCAGCTGGCGCAGAGGTCGCCGTGCGGAGCAGAGAGCACTGTGGCGCACCGACGGCGGCGCCCGGTCTCCCAGATGGTTGTCCTTCGGCAAGTGGTGCAGCTTGTGAGCGGTGGCGAGGCGGTGTGGACCAAGTGGCGAGGAGAGCCCTCGCCGTGAGCGAGGGGTCTTCTGCACGCCACCAGGCCCATCGGCGAAGATGCACCAGAAGTCTTACGACATGAGGTGATGCCGATGGCTGGCATCTGGGGCACTGCAGAGATGGCAAAATGGTGAACAAATTCATGCATCCGCGTTGTGGTGATCAAACCGTGGCACCAACTTAGGAGCACCAATGTCCGGGTTCGGTGTGGTAGGTCGCGTAGTCGAGATAGCCCTTCCGCGGCATCTGCGCTCGTCAACGTGTCATCGCTGAAGGAACTGCTCCAGCTAGAAGCAACCAGCGTAGGCCAGGAACATTTTCTGGCCCGCGCTGCGGATGCTGATGATGAGGGGGAGTAGGAGAATGACGAGGAGTGAGGAATGATGTGTGAGGAGTGGTGGGGCTGGAAAGAGAAGCGATGCGTAAGGAGTAATAATGATGATGATGATGATGATGATGATGATGATGATGATGATGATGATGATGATGATGATGATGATGATGATGATGATGATGATGATGATGAGGATGATGATGAAAATTAGGAAGAGGTGGATGGAGGAGGAGGATGAGGATGAGTAGGAGCTTGATTCTTCGCTTAAGAACAGGCGCGGGACCATCGACCTTCCAACCCCTCGCTATGGATCGGTTCTTCCTGGGTCCTTAAAACGGCCTCCGTAACGCGAATAAGGCGTGGAAAAGCCAGCCGCCACGACTTCTCCTTCGCGACGCTGGGAGTCCGAGGACGTAGCGCCCCCCGAAGCGCGCCGCCCTCCTCACGAGGAGCTGCCCGAGAAAGCCGATCGAGACGAGACTTTCAGCGGGGGCTTTGGCCCTTGGGTCCCCGTCGCTCTACTTCGCTGCCGCTCGCTGATCGCTCGCTCGGCTCCTGCTGCTGGTGCTTCTCCTGCTCCTCCTTCTGCTCCTGCTCCTCCTCCCACCCTGCTCCTGCGCCTCCCGGCTATGCGCCTCCTCCTCCTCCTCGTCCTCGTCCTCCTCCTCCTCGTCCTCCTCCTCCTCCTCCTCCTCCTCCTCCTCCTCCTCTTCCCCCTCCCCCTCCTGGCCCCACTCCCTCCTCCTCTCCCTTCTCCTCCCCTCTTCCCCTGTCGCTGTCGTCGTCGTCGTCGTCGTCGTCCTCCCCCTCCTCCTCCTCCTCCCTCCTCCTCCTCCTCCTCCTCCTCCTCCTCCTCCTCCTCCTAATCCGCGTATCAATATTCGCATTCGAATGCCTCCCCTCTCGTTGTCCTTCGCCTGCTCCGCCCCCTCCTCCTGCCGTGGGCCCACGGGGCAGGAGCCCCCACCTCCCACCGAGGGATCGGGGCAAGCTCCTCCGCTTCCTCCTCCTCCTCCTCCTCCTCCTCCTCCTCCTCCTCCTCCTTCTCCTCCTCCTCCTCCTCCTCCCCCCCACCCCCGAGGGCCTCCGGAGCGCGCGGTCGGCGCCGCGCGGCCGCCGGTGGCCGCTCGCGAACACGCAACAGACGTGCCTCCTTGCCTGGCCAGCCGCGTCCGCTGACCTCGGCACTGGAGCCGACATGCTGCAGAGGGCGCCCGGGGAGGGCGGCGGCGCTCACGTCTTGCCGCAGGTCTCCCACGATGCGGTCGAGGACTTTTGCTCCGCGTGTCGCCCCAGCGCCCCCGGCGGCACGATCTCCAGGTGCGAGCGGATAGAGTGTCGCTCCGCTCCGCAGGGCGAGGAATCGGGAAAGACTCGGGACGTGGCCGCCTGGGGACCGGAAAATGGATAGCGTGCCGCAACGAAGCGTGGTGGGCCAGAACCAGAGGCACGACAAGCTATCCCAAAATTCCCGACCGTATGCTCTTCTCAATCGAGGCGTTTTTCCCTCGACATCGGCCCCATGGGGCCGCTCTCGGGCCCTGGGAACATCAGAAATGGATCCAGGGCGAAAAAATACCCCCGGACAAGCGGTCGGATCGGGAAGTCTGCAGCGCGGAGGGGCAAAAATCAGATCGGCGGATGTCAGGGACTGCGGCGCTTGCGTCTTGCCGCAGCGGGGCACCAAGCTGATCTTGGGCGTCCCCAAGCGGTGCGGTCACGGACCGTGCGGTGACCTCGGGGTCTCCAACGACCTCACTGCCACAGTCCGTCACAGCATGGTTCTCGGACCTCGGAGGCCCCAATTGCTCGAGACATCCTCGGAGAATGGCCCAAATCCCAAAACCATGCGGCTATCCTGACTTCCCACTGACTCACCACGCGATGTGGCCCCCGCACCGTTTGGGGCCCCCCGATGATCACGGGACAAAAATCTGCCCAAGTCGCGAAAGGACTTTCAATCAACGCCTTAGCAATGAAGATACATATCATTGGCCGCTGGCATATTCCGACGCTCTCTGTGTGCAATATACGCGTCACATATGAAGTACATGACCGAACATTTCGGTGTATATGGAATAGAAGGGCACGTTTCCCGCTGATCTCAAGCCTCTTAGTTACCTGAGGGTTCCGCTGGGACACCAGACGGCAATCGGGGAATCAGACATTCCTGTGCGGCGCCTGCCGACAGGCCCATCCCTTGCTCGATCTGCCCACCGCAGGTGCCGATGGACCCGCTGCCACCTCGCGCCTGTCAGCCTCTGCGGGAGCTCGCCTGCAAAGGGAGCCCGCCCTGCCCCGCACACAGGCGCGCGCCGACCGAGGAGGAGAAGGGGGGGAGGAGGAGGATGGCGAGAAGGAAGGCTTGAAGACCTCTGACGCCGCCACGAGCCAAACAGTGACGCGCCCAGGCTTTCAGCGTTTCTTCGGCCTGATGTGCTCGTCTCGGACCCCAGGGCCCTCGGGCAGAGACGACCCATGGACGAAGAGCCAGACGGGTGGGAAAGAGGGGTCGAGAGCTCGGAGAGCCCTCGTCACGAACAAGCCGTGGCATCGGGTGCCTGGACTCTAGGCGGTGCCGCGGACACTCGGACAGCAGAAGCCACGGAGGAATCACCGGTATTCTCTGGGCGCAGCGTAACGCAACGGCCACGAGCAGCCACTAGAGAAGTGTGTTCGAAAAGAGAGGACCGGCCATCAAACTGGTAAGCGAGGTGTCGCTTGCCGTCATTCTCCCTGGGCAGCGGCTCAGCGGGCCCACCGTGAGACTGGATGCTGGCCGTACTTGCCACATTTGTGCTGGATAAGAAACGGCTAGAGCCATGCTTCTAACAAGCCAGGGAGTTGTTAGAACGAGTGGCCTTTGACAGCTCTATCCCGCATGCTCTGCAAGCTTGTGCGCGTCGCCAACATGTCTTGTTCATGACCCCGACTAGCTCCCCCCAGAGCCCTCCTCGTGGCCCGTCGTGCCTTACCTGCTGAATGCGAAGCCCCGCTAGCAACTAAGCAACGATCCGCCTGCGAAACACCGATGCGAAGAAAGGAACTTTCTGATACCCCGTTGAAGCGTAAAACCATCGCGATGGTTCGGCTTTACCTGCCTTGGAGCCAAGCGCACATCCTGGAAAAAAACACAGTTCCAATGGAATCACAGTTGGCCTCCTGTAGCCGACACGACTGTCTGAACGCTGAGGTGCGGCTCGCGGCTTGCAGGTCGTTCTCGCGCACGCGGGCCGGCGTGCCACGCCCGCGAATCGGCTGAATCACGGGAGCACCTATTTCATCAACCGTTGCTGGCCCACGGGAGTTACTTGGGTTCTAAGGAACTGGCCCTGGGTGCAGGGGTCAGCTGTTGTTGTTTGGCCCCGCATGGCGTCTTTGGCTCGGCCTTCTACTGGCCACTGTAGCTTCACACGCGTTGCTCCAATAATGAGCCATTTGAGGCGCGCGCGCTGGCATCATGCTGGCCTCTGTAGAGGACGTGCGCGCGCGCGCGCGCGCGCGCGCGCGTGTGTGTGTGTGTGTGTGTGTGTGTGTGTGTGTGTGTGTGTGTGTGTGTGTGTGTGTGCGCGCGTGGTGTGTGTGTGTGTGTGTCATCAGCTGCAACGCTGGCATCAACGCGTGCGAGAAGAGCGAGCGCCCCCCAGCGGGATGCGGCACGTATGTCGTGTGCATATCGTCACCCTGGTGCCCGCAATGGTGACGACATGCAGACGACATGCGCCCTTGGGCCCCTTTGGAGCCTGGCGGCAGGCGTTGTCGCCGCTCGGCGTGTCAGGGCGACGCGGGAGGCGAAGCTGGCGCCCGACGTCATCAGCTACAACTCTAGGATCAGTGTGTACGAGGACTGTGAGCAGTAGCGGGCCCTGGCGCTATTCAGCAAGTCGTGGGGGGCGAAGCTGAAGCCCGACGTCAGCAGCACAACGCTGGAACCAGCGCGTGCGGCATCACGATCGGTGGCAGCGGGCTCGGGCGCTGCTCAGCGAGATTCGAGAGACTACGCTGGAGCCCGACGCCATCAGCTACAACGTTGGAGTCAGCGCCTTTGGTCGACACCGACGCCGACGCCAACGCTGACTCTGACGATACCTCCGACGCCGACGCTGACGCTGACGCGGCCGCCGACTCGACGCCACTGACGCACGCACGCCTGGCCGCGGTCACCACTGACCCTCGGCCGCGCCTGCCAAGGCATCTCCCCCTCGCCGTTTCTCGCCTGGGCGCTCCATGGCCCGCTTGGGGCGTGGCTGCCCGATTCGCCGTGCGGGCGCTCATCGCCAGCTAGGCCCTCGGCACCGCCTGCCTCCGCACGCCTGGCCTGCGGTCTCACTGGCCGTCGGCTCGCCTGCCCGCCCTCTCGCCCCCCCCCCCTCCTGGGCGGCCCCTCCTGCCAGCCTGTCCTTCTTTGCCGCATTGCTGCGCCCTTCGGTGCCCCACGCCCCCCCCGCGCCCCTCTGCGCTCCCCCCCGTGCGCTCTCGGCTGCTGCCGAATGCTGCGCTCGCGCTCTCGCCGCCGGTCCCGCCGTGCGCCCCGGGGCCAGCCGTGCGGGCCCCACGGCATGCTGCGCCGCTCGCGCCTTCCCCCCCCTGGTGGCGGCCGCTGCGCTTACTATTGGCGGGCTGGTCTTGCCGCTCGCCTTTGGCTCTCGCGCGCCTCTCCTCCGGCCGCCCCCGGCTGCCGCTCCTCGCCTGGGTGGGTGCCCTGCCCCGCCACTGCATCTCCTGCCTCGGCAGGTCGGATTGCCGGCTTTCTGCAGGTGTTGTCCAAGCACCGCCTTGGAGCCCTCCTCTCTGCCGCCAGCAGGATTGTCCTGTCCCTCCTCCGCCTCTTCTTTTTCCCCCCGTCTGGTCTCTGCCGTCACCGCGGCCGTCCGCCCGGGGATCCCTCTTCTCCCTCCTCCCCCCCCTCCCCCCTGTCTTTGCGCGCGTGCCTCCTTGCTTCTCCTCTCCTTTCTCCTCGTCGTCGGTTTTTTGCCTCCTCCTCTCTCCTTCTCAGTGCCTCTCCCTGCCCTGGAGGCGTGGTGTCCTCTTTTTGCTTTCCCCCCGCTTTACCCTCCCCTGTCGGCCAGCCCGCCCGTCCCCCAATGTCCTGTCCGTCTCCCTCTCCTTCCTCCCGCGGCCGTCGCTCTTGGCTCCCCGCTTTCCCTCTCCGCTCTTGCTCGGCCCTCCTTGCCCTTGTCTTTCTGGCCCCCTGTCGTCCGACTTAGTGTCCAGTTAAGCCTCTTGCGGCTTGCGACGCTGGCCATTCTGCCACGCCTTTCGAGTTTGTACTTGCGTGCCCGTGTCCTTATTTGTGCGTTGACTCACTCCTATGGATGTCGTCGTCCGTATTCGTGTCCACTCAGGCCTGCCGGTTTCCAGCTGGCGGCGCTGGTGATCTCACCATTCTGCCACGCCTTCGAATTTATAGCTGCGTGCCTTGTGTCCTTACTTGTGCGTTGGCCGCACTCCTGGGGGCGTCATTTGCTGCTTAGCTTACTCTCGTTAGCTCACTGCTTGAGGATCGGCCGTGCGGCTTCCTACGCGCAACCAAAAGTGTGTGCGTGCGTGCGTGCGTGCGTGCGTGCGTGCGTGCGTGCGTGCGTGTGTGTGTGTGTGTGTGTGTGTGTGTGTGTGTGTGTGTGTGTGTGTGTGTGTGTGTGTGAGAGTGAGTGTGTGAGTGAGTGAGTGTGTGTGTGTGTGTGCGTGCGTGCAACAAGGTCGGCAGACGTTCGATTGCAATTTGGCTAGCGCGCCCCGTTAATGTCTCACGAGCGTGTAGTTCGTCGTAGGGGTGGAATGGACATACGGGGTGACCGTGTCGAGAAGTGCTCTCCACGCAATGTACTGTCCTGCCCTTCCTTCCGCTACGCCGTTCGCCCTCAACACATTTTTCGAACTCACCATCTACGGTCAAGAACTCGCACTCGGGAACTGGGACGTGATTAGCGTGTCGCGCCGAAGCGTGGTAGTCCAGAAGCAATGGCGCGACGCGCTGGACCAACACTTCTGAGCATGGCTGCAAGCGACGCTGTACCGCCCGGATGCCAAGGAAACGGGCCGCCGACCACCGTCACGTGCGGAACCCAGACTTGCGACCTGATTGCCCACAGGCTCCCCTCGTGGTCCCTCCGTGCGTGGGTGGGTGCCCCCGCATCCGACTCGGTGGCCAATGGCCCGTGAATCCCTCTTGGCATCTCGTGGCGTGGTGTCCCTGCAACCGATTTGGTCGACCTTTGCCCGAGCCTCTCGTTTCGTCTCTCCTCCTTTTCTTCCTCCCCACTCCGCCCTCCCTGATCTTCCCTGTCCTTCTCCTCCTCCTCCTCCTCCTCCTCCTCCTCGTCCTCGTCCTTCTCCTCCTCCTCCTCCTCCTCCTCCTCCTCCGTCCCCCTACTCCTTCCTCCTCCTCATTTCCTCTTCATTTCTTTTGCTCCACCCTCCTCCTCCTCCTCCTCCTCCTCCTCCTCCTTCTCCCCCCTACTTCCTTGCACCTCCTCCCTCCTCCCTCCTCCCTCCTTCTACCCCTCCCCCTCACTCACCCGCGGCTCCTCCTTCCTCCTCCCCGCCTCGCGCCCGCAGCAACAACGAGTTTCCGCACGGGCCGAGCCAGATGGAAACCGGAGGCTAAACTTCTGCGCGCGTGCTCAGATCCCTTCTTCCTCCTTGATCCACCCCGCCGCTCCCTCCTCCACTCCCCAAACAAGCGTTGTGCGTGCATTCCCTTACGATCCAACCGAGGAGGAGGAGGAGGAGGAGGAGGAGGAGGAGGAGGAGGAGGAGGACGAGGGGGAGGAGGAGGAGGACAAGTAGGAGGAGGATGATGATGACGAGGGGGAGGAGCACCCGCACCAGCACCCGCCCGGCAGCTCGGTCCCCTCCCGCGCGGCTCGTCTGCCACGGCCGGGTCCGCAGCCTTCCCGATGTCGCCTCCGCCGCCCGCCGGCTGCCTCCAATGCAGCCTGTCATCCAACTGGGACCAGCCAGCTGTATACTACTGGTCAGAGCAAGAGGAAGAGTAAGAACGAGTGGTAGGAGTAGTGGGGCTGACAATCACCTCTGGGCGGGGGCGTGACGTCACCTCCAGGCTGATTGTGCATCAGATAGGCTACATTCGGTTGCGTTGAGCGGGCACTCAGAGAAAGCGTGGTTCTACACGCCATCTCTGGGCGGGGCTTCTTGTACGGGTCAGACCAGCGCTCCAGCCGCGGCATTCCTCATCTTGCCCCCCATTGAGCTCGTCTGGAGTCCTTGAGGCATCCTTTGACTTCTTAGCGACTCTCTGAGGGGATCCAATGGAATTATTTCCCCAGCCAGTTCCCCTTATTCCCAACCATCTTGTCTTATTCCCAACCAGGTGTTGGGTCCTCCTTTTGAAGAGACAACGCCCCGCGTTCCTCCTTCCTCTTTCCTCCTCCTCCTCCTCCTCCTCCTCCTCCTCCTCCTCCTCCTCCTCCTCCTCCTCCCCCTCCCCTCCCCTCCCCCCTCCCCCTCCCCCTCCCCCTCCCCCTCCCCCTCCCCCCCTCCTCCTCCCTCCTCCTCCTCCTCCTCCTCCTCCTCCTCCTCCTCCTCCTCTCCTCTCCTCCTCCTCCTCCTCCTCCTCCTCCTCCTCCTCCTCCTCCTCCCCTCCGTCCTCCTCCGTCCCTGCCTCAGCCCCCCGCGTGCCCATTTCGGCACGCGACTCACGTTTCGTGGCCCCATAGGGAGCTCCACCGAAGGCCCCAGTGGCACGGTCCGCATGGCGCACCCGCCCCCTTATTCGGCACACCCCTCACACGTTTCGGGGCCCCGAGGGGGGGAGCTCCACCGACAGGCCCCAGCGGCAGGGTCCGCATGGCGTACCCGCACCCGATTCGGCCCCATCCCTCACGCGTTTCGTGACCACAGGGAACTCCGGGAGCTCCTCCGAAAGCCCCAATGACACCCATCACACGTTTCGTGGCCCTATAGGAAGCTCCACCGAAGGCCGCAATGGCAGTCCGCATGGCGCACCCGCCCCCTTATTCGGCACACCCCTCACACGTTTCGTTGTAGGAAGCTCCACCGAAACTTTCAATGGCACAGTCCGCATTGCGTACCCGCGTCCGGTTCGGCACACCGCTTCGTGGCCCCCATGTGGAATTCCACTGGAGGCCCCGTTGGCGCAGTCCGCATGGCGTATCCGCATCCAGTGCGGAATACCCACACAAGTTTCGTGGCCCCAGAGGGAGCTCCACCGAACGCTTCAATGGCACAGTCCGCATGGCGTACCCGCATCCGGTTCGGCACGCCCCCCACACGCTTCGTGGCCCCCATGGGGCCCCGTTGGCGCAGTCCGCATGGCGTATCCGCATCCACTGCGGCATACCCCCACACGTTTCGTGGCCCCATAGGGAGCCCCACAGAAGGGCCCCAGCGGCACAATCCGCACCCCTCCAAGGGCCTCACAAGGAGCTCCGCCGAAAGCCCCAGCGGCACAATCCGCACGGCGTACCCGCATCCGATTCGTCACACCCCTCACACGCTTCGTGGTCCCATAGGGAGTTCTTTGTTTGAGACTCAACTACTTCTCCTACTCCTACTCGAACTACCTAGATTGCACCACTGACATTCTGCCACTAAGGTTGCCTGGCCCCAATTCAGGGGAGGGCGGTAGGCTGCGTGCAGGCAGGCGGACCTGCCTACTGCAGCAGACAAGCAAACAAATGTCGAACATGTAGCCTCGACTGTTCCCTCTGCCTCTGCCTCTGCTTCTGCAACATCCGGTCCGGAGACAATTGAGGCCGTCAAGGGGGGGAGGAACGACGCACGGAAGCAGAGAAGGACGCACGACGGGCGGGGGCGAGAGGCCGAGGAAAAGGAAAGAGAGGGACGAACGACGAGAAGGACGACGGAGGACGCTCGAGCGGGGTTGCCTGCAGTCTTGCTGGCGCAACGTGTAAACGAAAGTGGGCCCGGATGGCTCTTGTAGATGGTGCCGCGGCTGGTCTGGACACAGCTGAGACCGCCCACGGGGGAGGAAGGACGCACGAGGGCAGAGAGGGACGCGCGACGAGCGGGAACGAGAGGCCGAGGAAACGGAGAGGGAGGGACGAACGACGAGGGGGGCGACGGAGGACACGCGAGCGGGGCTGCCTGCAGCCTTGCCGGCGCAGTGTGTGAACGAAAATGGGGCCCGTATGGCTCCTGCGGCTAGGTGGTGCAACAGCCGGTCCGGACACGACTAAAACCGCCCAAGGGGGGAGGAGGGACGCGCGAGAGCAGAGAGGGAGGAAGGAGGAGGGGAGAGGGGGAAGACAAAACGCTGCGCGTCGATACGCGGCCTCCGGGCCCAGGAGGAAAACAGGACGAGGAGGAGGAGGAGGAGGAAGGAAGGGGGAGGGAGGGCGGCAAGCAGGCAGGTAAGCAAGCAGGCGAGGGAGGCACGGCCGCGGGGTGTGAGCCACCAGGCCCCGCTAGCTAGGCGCGCGTGGTCGGGGCGGGGGCGGGGGGCGGGCGAGCTGCTGTGCGGGCGGGCCGCGCGGTCGCCTAGGTGGTGTCCGTTTCGCGGTCCAGCCAGCAGGCCTGGACCTGCCTGGCGGCCCGGCGCCAAAGCTCCGTGCCGATTGCGGCGGAGGGGCGCCGGTACCCCCACGCCCCGTCCGAACAGCCACGCCTCCGCGATTGTTTGGTCGCGAGTGTGCGGATGATGGCTGTGTTTCGGGGGTGAGGCCAGCCGTAGCACGTGAATACCAGCGGTTGGTACAATCCACATGGCGCGCCCACACGGGACCAAGGTTTTCCCAAACCAAACGGGTCTTCCCAAACCAAATGTTGCGGAATCAGACCGCTGGATTTTCCCAAACCAAACCCGGGTCTTCCCAAACCAAGCGGGTCTTCCCAAACCAACGCCCCCGGGTCTTCCCAAACCAAGCGGGTCTTCCCAAACCAATGTGCCGGGTCTTCCCAAACCATCTGGGTCTTCCCAAATCAACCCCCGGGTCTTCCCAAACCAACGGGGTCTTCCCAAACCAATACCCCGGGTCTTCCCAAACCAAACGGGTCTCCTCAAACTAGCATTCTGGGTCTCCTGCAACTGAGGGTGTTGTCAAATCCTTATAGAACCCAGAGGGTAAGCCTACCCTGGGCCTACCCCTAGGGCTACCCCTTAGGTTTACCCTGGGCCTACCCCTAGGCCTACCTCCTAGTCCTACCTACCCTAGGCCTGCCCCTAGGTCGACCCGCCCGTTAGGGTCCACCCGCCCGACCCGACCCGCCCGTTAGGGTTCTCGCGTGTGAGCTCGATCATGCACCACACTTTAATGTCCTGCCCGCCCGACGCGACCCGCCCGTTAGGGTCCGCCCGCCCGACCCGACCCGACCCGTCCGTTAGGGTCCGCCCGCCCGACCCGACCCGACCCGTCCCTTAGGGCACTCGCGCGTGAACTCGATCATGCACCACACTTGAATGTCCCGCCCGCCCGACCCGACCCGCCCGATAGGGTCCGCCCGCCCGACCCGACCCGACCCGCCCATTAGGGTCCGCCCGCCCGACCCTACCCGACCCGCCCGTTAGGGCTCTCGCGTGTGAACTCGATGATGTCCCACCCGCCCGACCCGACCCGCCTGTTAGGGCCCGCCCGCCCGACCCTACCCGGCCCGCCCGATAGGGCCCGCCCGCCCGACCCGACCCGACCCGCCCGTTAGGGTGCTCGCGCGCGTGAACTCGATCATGCACCACACTTGAATGTCCGCCCGCCTGACCCGACCCGCCCGTTAGGGCCCCCCCGCCCGACCCGACACGACCCGCTCGTTAGGGTCCGCCCGCCCAACCCGACCCGACCCGCCCGTTAGGGCTCTCGCGCGTGAATTCGATCATGCACCACACTTTCATGTCCCGCCCGCCCGACCCGATCCGCCCGTTAGGACTCGCTTGCCCGACTTGACCCGACATGACCCGCCCGTTAGGGTACTCGCGTGTCAGCTCGATCACGCACCTCACTTTAATGTCCCGCCCGCCGTCCCGACCGGCCCAGTAGGGTCCGCCCGACCCGACCCGACCCGACCCGCCTGTTAGGGCCCCCCTCCGCCCGACCCGACCCGACCCGCCCGATAGGGCTTTCGCGTGTGAATTCGATCATGCACCACGCTGTAACGTCCCATCCGCCCGACCCGACCCGCCCGTTAGGGTCCGCCCGCCCGACCCGACCCGAACCGCCATAGGGTCCGCCCACCCGGCCCGACCCACCCGCCCGTTAGGGTATTCGCGCGTGAACTCGATCGTGCACCACATTTTAATGTCCGCCAGACCGACCCGACCCGCCCGTTAGGGCCCCCCCGCCCGACCCGACCCGACCCGCCCGATAGGGCCGCCCGCCCGACCCGACCCGACCCGACCCGCCCGCTAGGGTTCTCGTGAGTAAAAGTGATCATGCACCACATTTCAATGTCCGGCCCGCCCGACCCGACCCGACCCGCCCGTCAAGGTCCGCCCGCCCGACCCGACCCGACCCGCCCGTTAGGGCACTCGCGCGTGAATTCGATAAATGCCCACCCGCCCGACCCGACCCGCCCGACCCGACCGGACCCGCCCGATAGGGTCCGCCCGCCCGACCCGACCCGATCCGCCCGTTAGGGTTTTCGCGTGTGAACTCGATCACGCACCGCACCTTAATGTCCCGTCCGCCTGACCCGACTTGCCTAGTAGGGTCCGCCCGCCCGACCCGACCCGACCCGCCCATTAGGGTCCGCCCGCCCGACCCGACCCGACCCGCCCGTTTGGGTACCCGCGTGTCAACTCGATCACGCACCGCACTTTACTGTCCCGCCCGCCCGACCCGACCCGCCCGTTAGGGTCCGCCCGCCCGACCCGACCCGCCTGTTAGGGATCCTCCCGCCCGACCCGACCCGCCCGTTCGGGTCCACCCGCCCGAGCCGACTCGACCTGGCCCGCCCGTTAGGGTTTTCGCGTGTGAACCCGATCATGCACCACACTTTAATGTCCCGCCCGCCAGACCCGACCCGCCTGTTAGGGTCCGTCCGCCCGACCAGGCCCGACCTGCCCGTCGCCGGCGACGTCGTCCTCCTCTTCCTCCTGCTGTTTCCGCTCTCGTTCCCGGCCGCGTTCGCGCCTTCCTTTCGCCTTTGTCTCCGCTCTCGTTCTCGCCTTCGTTCTCGCTTTCGTTTCGCCTTTATTGCCACCTCGTTATCGCATTTGGTCTCGTCTTCGTTTCGCTTTCGTTCGCGTTCTCGTTTTCGTTCGTGCCTTCCTTTCGGTTCCGTTCCGCTGTCGTTTCCGACAGCATTCTCCATTTCGTTTTCGCCTTCGCTTCCCTTTCGTTGCTCCGCGGGTGCATTCGCTTCCCGGGTCGCGCGGAGCATGGCAGACTACGCAGGGGCACGGCTGAGCACGCAGGCGCACGGCGGCGGCCGACCAAGCAGAAGCACGGCTGACGATGCAGGGGCACGGCGGAGCACGCAGGAACACGGCTGATCACGAAGGAACAGGATAGAACACAAAGCAACACGGCAAAGCACAGAGGACCACCGCAGACCACGCAGCAGCACGGCAGAGCATGCGGGAGCACGGCGCACCGCCGGGAGCACGGCAGACCAAACCAACCGGGTCTTCCCAAACCAAACGGGCCTTCCCAAACAACCCGGGTCTTTCCAAACCACAACGGCCAGGTCTTCCCAAACCACCACGGGTCTTCCCAAACCAAGTGGGCCCTCCCAAACCACTTGGGTCTTCCCAAATCACAACGGCCGGGTCTTCCCAAACCAACTGGGTCTTCCCAATCCAAACGGGCCTTCCCAAACCACCTGGGTCTTCCCAAATCAACTGGGTCTTCCCAAATCAACTGGGTCTTCCCAAACCGAACGGGCCTTCCCAAACCACCACGGGTCTTCCCAAACCATAACGGCCAAGTCTTCCCAAACACCAGGTCTTTCCAAACCAACCGGGTCTTCCCAAACCGAAGCCCGGGTCTTCCCAAACCACCACGGGTCTTCCCATACCAACCGGGTGTCTTCCCAAACCACGAGAGCAAGCCGGGTTTTCCCAAACCACCACGGGTCTTCCCAAACCACCAAGGCTCTTCCCAAACCAAACGGTCGGGTCTTTTCAAACCAACCGGGTCTTCCCAAACCACAACGGCCGGGTCTTCCCAAACCAACCGGGTTTTCCCAAACCACAACGGCTGGGTCTTCCCAAACCAACCGGGTCTTCCCAGACCAACCGAATCTTCCCAGACCAACCGCGTATTCCCAAACCAACCGCGTCTTCCCGAACCACGAGGCCCAGGTCTTCCCAAACCAACCATGTCTTCCCAAATCAAGACCTGGGTCACTCAAACCAAAATTTGGTTTGGGAAGACCCGTTTGGTTTGGGAAAGACGCCCCTCCCGCACCCACACCCAAGTCGGCATTCCCCTCAAACCCTTCGTGGCCCCATAAAGATCGTGGCCCCGTAGGGAGCTCCACAGAAGGCCCCAACGGCAGGTTCCGCATGGCGTGCCCGCGCCCGACTCAGCACACCCCTCACTCGTTTCGTGCCCCCATAAAAGGAGCCCCACCGAAACCCCCAGCTGCAGGGTGCGCATGGCATACCCGCGCCCGATTCAGCACACCCATCAAACGTTTTGTGGCCCCAAAGGAAACCCCGCCGAAGGCTCTAGTGGCAAGGTCCGCGTAGCGTACCCACATCTGATTCGACACACCCTTCACACGACCCGTGGCCCCATAAGGGGCCCCACCGAAAGGCCCAAGCGGCACAATCCGCATGGCGTACCCGCACCCGACCCGGCACACCCCTCACGAGACGGAACTCCGCCGAAAGCCCCAGCGGCAGGGTCCGCATGGCGTGCTCGCGCCCGATTCGGCTCACCCCTCACACGTTTCGTGGCCTACTAGGGAGCTCCACCGAAGGCCCCAACGGCAGGATCCGCAGGGCGTACCCGCGTTCGATTCGGCGAAACCTCACACGCGTCGTGGCGCCAAGCGGGCAAGGACGCAACGCACAGCGGAAACAAAGGCGGGCGAAAACGCTGGGAAGGAAACGGGCACGACAACGGCTGCGTTGGGGGTTCTGGCCGAACAGAACATGCCCCCGCGAGCCCGCGCCCGCCCGCTGTTCTTTCCGTATTCGCGTCGCAGTCTTTGTGGCCCCCCTCCTCCACCACCTGCCCCGCGATGCTTGCATCTGAGTGTGGTTGGGTCCTTCGCCAGGCAATGTTTTTGGGTATGACCAAATCCCTGAGGCTTCTACAGACATCGCCAACACGCAGCAAGATTCCTCAATGTCTTCGACCGCTTTTCTCGTCCGTGCACTCTCGTACTTTTCAAGCTTCGCGTATTCCCGTCAGCCCACCATCGACGATGTCCAGGATAGTCGCGTCGAGAATCAACAGAAAGGAGGGACAGCCGTAAGACCAACACAATTCCAAACTCGCGATCAGGCTGAGGAATTTCGACGGCTCACGCGGACCACTCATGGAAACGGGCAAATCTTAAAAGAATATGGGGGGTCCTACTGGATCCGTCGGGAATTTACTGCTTCCTGAGGAAGTATGAAGAATCCGGAGAAATCCCGAAATATTCGGCGGAATCTCAGAAAGGAACCTGTGAAATACTGAAAGAATTTGGGGAGCCTAACGGAATCCGAAAAAAAATTGGGAGGGATCCTGAAGAGACCTGACGCGTCCTGAGGAATCCTGGAAAGGATCCACGGGATCCAGAGGAATCCTTAAGGATTCCCAAGGGAGTCCTGCGAATGCCAGAGGAAACCTGGAGGATTCCCGAGGGAACCGCGGTTCCAGAGTCCCCTGCTGAAGTGCACTGAGTGACAATGAGGTCAGCGGGAGTGGCGTCAGCGTCTGAACCCAGAGGTCGAATGTGGCGTAACACCCGCGAGCTGACATCGCAATGAACGGCGTACATTCTGGGTGGGTAAACCCTTTTTTACGGAAGGTGGAACAGCGAAAGTAGGAAGTGAACACCGAGAAAGATAAGGGCTCGCTTGCATGCCAATGCCTGGTTGGCTCAGCTGGGGACCCGTCCCCCATCCCCCGTCCCCCTCCCCCCTTCCATCCCCCCTCCTCGCCCCCTTCTTCTTCGTCCCTCCCTCCTCTTCCGTTCTCCCCTTCTCCCTCCGTTCTCCTCAGCTCTTTCGAGTTCCTTTCGACTTCCAGAGCTTCTCTCCCTTGCGGTCCACTAGACGCGACCATGTCTTCATTCACCGCGGGGACATGCGAGACTGCCTTGCGTCGAGCCCTGCAGTGCAAAGAATTCGCCTGGCGAAGGGTCCAACCATGTGCCTTTGTGAGTGCCGCAGGGAAGGGGGGCCGAAGGAGGGGGAGTTCCCATATGGGGTCACGACGCGTGTGATGGGTGTGCCGAAGTGGACGGTCGCGCCATGCGAGCTCTTGCAATTGGTCCTTAGCTGGAGCTCCCTTTGGGGAGCTACAGGAGGAGGAGGAGGAGGAGGAGGAGGAGGAGGAGGAGGAGGAGGAGGAGGAGGAGGAGGAGGAGGAGCAGGAGGAGCAGGAGGAGGAGGAGGGTCCGTAGCCATTTTGGCTCAAGGGCCATCGGGGGCCCTAACCGCGGCTCGCCCTCCCCCGCCGGAGGGCCGCCGCGCGGGCCGGCCCCAGGCGCGTGCGTTCGCAGGATCTGCCGACACGATGGAGCCTCGTCATGTGGCACGGACCTGGCAGGACGCTCATGTCGGGGAGACGTAAGACCCGGGTACGGGGGACTCGGAAATCCCCGACGAGGTCGTCAAAAAAATGACGAGGCCGAGCCTGCATTTTGACGAGGCCTCCCGCTGCAGACATCCCACAAAACTCCTCCTCGTCAAAATCCGAGTCGCGGTCGTCAAAAAACGATGGCGAACCCGAGTCATGGCAAACCCAGGTCTTACGCTCCCCCGATCATGGTGCCTCGCTAGGCACGCAGAGCGTGGAGCCGGTGCAGCAGCAACAGCAGACGAACCCCTGGGCTCAACAGGCCCGCCTCGCGCGGAAAGCGCGCCAGGTGGCGGCGCAGCGGGCAGCGAGCCATCAAGTGCAGTCTCAGCGTCAACTCATTTCCGAGCTGCAGTGCCACTTGCGAGCGTGGCATCGGTGGCGGTAACAAGCCCATCACGGGCCTTTTTGGGGACAGCGCTGGACGCCAGACACCAGCTACAGCGCCGAAGCGAGGGACTCCCGCGGGAGAGGAGGGGCGTCGCCCCGGGCGGCTGGCGGAAGCGAGGGCAGCGGCAGCAGCGGTCAAGAATCCTCCTCCTCCTCCTCCTCCTCCTCCTCCTCCTCCTCTCTCCTCCTCCTCCCCCTCCTCCTCCTCCTCCTCCCTCTCCTTCTCCTCCTCCTCCTCCTCCTCCTCCACGAAACAATGGCATGGCTCAAACAACATTTTGGCCCAAACACAACATCTTGGCTCAACAGCTTGGCTCCCAGCAGGTTTCCAGAAGGCGACGACACACGCCATCGAGAGGACAGGGCCCAGACGCCATCGCAGGCACATCATTGCGAGAAGCAGGCGGCGAGGTCGAAGCCCGTAACCACTGACCTGGGCCTGGACCCAGCCGTGCGCGAGTCGAAGGAAGGCGAAGATGGAGCCCGATGCGATCATCTACGGTTCAGGGATCAGGGCAAGCTGGAGGCGATCGCGGGAATTGGCGTTAGGAAAGGAGCACAGTCGTCATCAGCTGCAGGCGCGGCCGCCCGTGCGCGAGACGTGATGCCAGCACCAGCGCCAGTGACGCTGGAGGGCGATGACACAAGCCATCGAGAGGACATAGCCCAGACGCCATCGCAGACACATCATTGCGAGAAGCAGGCGGCGTGGTTGGAGCCCCTCACTACTAACCTAGCCGAGGACCCAGACAACACGCGCGAGACGAAGGAAGGCGAAGATGGAGCCCGATGTGATCATTTACGACTCAGGGGTCAGGGCAAATGCGAAGCGAGGGGGGCGGCAGCTGCAGCGACAGCGGGCAAGAGCGGCAGCAGCACTACGCCATCAGATACAGGCGCTGTGCGACAGCACACCATACCAATACACATCGAAGGCTATGATGATAACTTCCCGTGGGAGCACTATATCAGCGGCGACGACAAGCGGTTCATAAACTTCGTGCAGGGAAATACAGGGGTGACCCTGCAGCTGATCAGTTACCCGCGCGGAGGCTGCGAGCTGGTCGTCACAGCGACGGATGGCACAAGCAACGCCGAATTCGAAAGGGCCCTAGAGATGTGCCACGACCTCGTCGACCGCACCTACCAGGAGGCCGCAGGTTGGGACGGCACCGTTCGGAACGACGGGTGCAAGAGCGACCTTGAGGACAGCGGCCCAGCGAGCCAGAACGACACAGAGAGCCACACCACGGACAGCGAGTACGACGGCGAGACCACGTACACGGAGCACGACGACACCCCTGCAGGGCGAGGGGGTAGGCCCTACGCCGACACCCCTGCAGGGCGAGGGGGTAGGCCCTACCCTGGAGGCCGCGGCCACCCCGGCAGGGCGAGGGGGTAGGCCCAAGGTCGTCGCGATCGCCTTCGGCACCTTCGGCTTCCTCATCGCCATCGCCCCTCATCGCCATCGCCACCCTCAGGGGTGAGCGTGCCGCCCTCCCACAGGGGGAGGGGTCTGGCGGCCGCCGAGGGGGGGCCAAGTTCGGGAATGACGAGTTCGGCGATCACCTGGACTACGTCATCTGAGCGGAGGGGGAGGTGGAACCCCTCCGCGAGCGGCTACGTCCGTTGACGGACACAGCGCCGATACGTCCGAGGAGGAGGAGGAGGAGGCAGGAGGAGGAGGAGGAAGAGAAGGGGGAGGAGGATGAGGATGAGGAGGAGGGGGAGGAGGAGGAAGAGGTGGACAAGGAGGCGGCGGGAGCTCACTGTGGGGCCACGAAGCGCGTGAGGGGAGTCTCGGGGACCCGAGAGCACTTGGCACGGGCGATTGGAATCGGCGTGGTCTGGCATACGTTGCCACTTGGTCTCTCTGTGCAACCCACTATGGGGCCTGACAAAAATGTGTCAAGGGCCAACGGAAGGAGCGTGGTCCGGGCTAACGGCATGATGAACTCAACCCACGACTGCATACGGACTTTTCATTACGGCCTTCTGTGGGGCCCTTCTGGGGCTTGAAAAGGGTGGCATGGGCGAGCGAAATGAGCCCACGACTGCATGCGAACTTTTGAAATTAGGCCTTCTGTAGGGCTCCTATGGGGCTTGAGAAGCGTGACAGGGGCGAGCGAAATGAGCCCAAGACTGCATGCGAACTTTTTCATATCGGCCTTCTGTGGAGCTCCTATCGGGGCTTGAAAGGCGTGGCAGGGGCGAACGAAGTGAGCCTACGACTACATCCGAACTTTTTCATGTTGGCCTTCTGCAGAGCTCTTATGGGGCATTCAAAGCGGAGGAGGGGGTGAGCGAAATGAGCCCACGACTGCATGCAAAAATGTCGGCCTCATGTGGGGCTCCAATGGGGCTTGAAAAGCGTGGCAGGAGTGTGGCAGGGCAGAGGCAGGAGGGGTAGGAGGACCAAGAATGGACGCGGGGCGCTGTTGATCCCAAACTAGGACCCGACACCACAGGATGCTTGGGAACTTTTTTTGTTTTGACGGCCGCAGCGTAGCAAAGGACTTGCCCTCGCTGGGAAAAGCGCTCGGGAACAGAGGGACACCACACCACATTTGTATACGATGGCCAAAACATCTCAGGAATCGTTCCGAGTGTCCGTCGCCAAGTGTGTCCGGATCGCATACCAAAAGCTGATACGCGCCAATAGCAGAAGCCGCCAGAGCCCGAACATGCAGAGGAGAAACACGGCATTGCGATGCCACGTGGTGCCTCGGAGGCGTACGGGGCACACGCTCTGCACTGCCTCGCGTGCTGGGCTGTGCAATGCCATGCGCTGGGGGAGACACGGCAGTGTGGAGGCAACCACAACGTTGGACGCAAATGCCACTGGCATCGCCTGAGCTTTTCAATTGCAGAGGAGGGGCTCAGAGGCAGCGTTCGGGGGGACTGGCTCTGGGGGGGGGGAACATCGACCTGGACTCGGCGATGCATTGCCGATAGATCGGCGATAGGCTCCCGCGAATGAAACCGCACAGCCCTGGGCGGAGTGGGCCATCGAGCCGCTATCAGCGATCCATGGGCGAAGGGTCACTCCCCCCCCCCCTTGAGCCTATTCCCCGCCCAGCGTTGCCCCTGAAGGGCTTCTACCCTCGCCGCCTGCGAGGCGGCTGGCGCGCCCGAGGGTCAGTGCCGCCCTGGCCCGCGCGCGCGAAACCCACGGCGGGCGGCTGCCGCGTGCACGAGTGGGAGATGCCTTGTCGAGGGCTGGACGCGCTTGGAGGAGGAGGAGGAGGAGGAGGAGGAGGAGGAGGAGGAGGAGGAGGCGCGCCTGGATGGGGGAGGGCCCCCAGTGGTGCCGGTCTCCCATCAAGGCGCGCACGCGCGGTGGCCACCAGGTCAGGAGTGCAGGGGTAATCGCTGGCGTCGGGGGGCCGACATCGGGGCAATCGAGGGGCAGGGGGGTTGTCCCCGGGCGGCTCTCTTTGGCCTGCTGCCGCCGCGAGCTGCCGCTGCCCCGCCCTCCTCCTCTGCTTCCTCGCCTTCCCCCGGCGGGGGCGCAGCCGCCTCCGCCCCCTGGAGGTCGCCACAAAGCTGAAAGCTGAAACCTGATGAAAACCGTGGTCCTAGAGCCTGAACCTCGATCCTAGAGAACCTCGATCGTCGAAAACTGCGGCGACGACTGCTGGGAGGGGCAAGGTACGCTGCTGCCGCTGGACGCCCCGGCTCCCCCCCCTACACCGCTGTCGGTTGCCGACTGAAGACTAAGAGGCTCGCTCCCCTCTCTCCAGGAGGATCGAGGATGGAGGCTTTTGAATTCGGACCAGCTTGCTGAGGGGGTCTTACTTGCTTCGAATGGGATTTGAACTGTCTGCTGCAATTTCTGGTGGCCGCCCTGGCCTTATGTATGGTGCGGTCTGATGCTTCATTTGCTGCGATTTCTGGTTGCCGCCCAAGTTCCTTATGGGTGCTACCCTTGTTGCCCTGGAGCCTTACGGGTAGTGCCCTATGACTGGTGTATAAGAATTGTTATGATTCCCCATTTGCTCAAATTTCTGGTTGCCGCCGTGGTGCTCTACGTATGGGTGTTGCCCTGTCGCTGGTGCGCTATGGTGATCCACTAGCTGCGATCTCTGTCTGCCGCCTTGGTGGATTGTAGTCAACGCCGCGACAGCCGTTTGGGGTCCACGCTGGCAATCATTTGCCCAATTTGGCCCTCTGGATGCCTCCGAAGGCCACTGGGGGACCTCCTGGACCCTTTGGGGATCTCATCTCCAGGGACCGCCAGGGACCTCTGGGAGGAAGGAGGACACATCCCCTGCTACTGGGGGACGTCTTTATGGAACAACTTTGCCACACTTGGGGTCTAGGTTCGGCAAGTGGGGCATCACCTGCCATCCATATGGAACGTCTCGCCGCGATAGACAAAGGCATGCGGCCACGAACAAGATCTCTCGCCATTGCCGCTGCATTTGAATCTTTCAAGTTCTGGGATCGTGACCGATTCTCTCTGTTCCCAGGCGTGCTTTCAGAACTCTGCGGCATTTTGCCAGGCGGTCTGCGTCGATAAAACCGCCAGCCCAACGGGCCAGCGGCGTGCTAAGATCTCCGGTAACTGGTCCAAAGCATTGAATCGCTTCGCTCATTCCGCTGGCCCGTATTGTATCAGTGTTGCTATATGTTGGCGTGTTCGTTGTGAGCGAGGAGGAGCAGGAGGAGTAGAAGGAGGAGGAGGAGGAGGAAGAGGGGAGGATGACAAGCTAGGTGCGCTCGCGTCATATCTGACATCCTACCCCTCCCTCCCATCCCTTACCATGGCGTAGATCCCCTCTCTACTCGCACAGTCGGATGTCGAGCAGGGCAATGATCCCGAAAGGGTACGCGATGCATTGTAGAGCACGGCATGGCATGGCGTAGAAGAGCACCGCAAAGCGTGGTATGTCACAGCATGGCGTGGCGTGGCGTAGTGAAGAATTGCATCACAAAGCTTTGCAACGCAAAGCATGGCATCGCACAGCGGCCCCGAACATAACATTGCATAGCATGGCGTTGAAGATCAAAGCGTAGCATGGCATAGCACGACGTGGCACTTAAGCACTGCATATCACAGCTTCAGCTGAAGGCATGGCATCGCGCAGCGGAACGCAACCTAGCATTGCATTGCATGCCGTGGCATGGCACGGGAAATGACGCCAGCGCTGCAGCGGGAGCACGATTCGGAACGAGCGGAAGCGCGGAAATGAGGCCAGCGCTGCAGCGGGAGCACGATTCGGAACGAGCGGGGCCCGAAAATGAGGCTGGCGCCTCAGCGAGAGCAGCATTTTGAAACAAATGTAGGCGACAACCTAACTCCGGGGAATCCTGTGTAAAAAAAAAAAATACGCGGGGGGGGGGCGAACACTCCCAACCCGTCATCAGGGAAAGGAGGAGAGTAGTATTCATATTGAGTAATTAATTGTGGAGGCCTCTCGATGGCTTCTTGGGGCATTTGTGGGGTCTCCTGGGAGAGCTCTCGGGGGCATCTTGGCGTCATTTCTGGGACCTCCTGGGGCGTCACGGGGGCCTCTTGGGGGTCTCTTGGGGCATCTCGGGGGCTGGTCAGTGGTGGCATCTCGGAGAGCTCAAGGATGCTTCTTGCTGTCCTTCTGAGAGCACGCGGGAGCTTCTGGGGGGGAGTAATTGTGATCCTCTTGGGAGCCCTTAGAGTCTTTCTTGGGAGGCCTTCGGAGCCGGTCTCTTGGAGTTTCCTGGAGGCTTCGTGGAGCCCCTTGGGCGCCTCTTCGAGAGCTCTTGGGGACCTCTGGGGATCTCCTGGGAGAGTCCGGCTCGAAATGTCTAGAGCTCTGGGGAGCTTCTTGGGAGCTCTTGGGGGCCTCTTGGGAAGCTTTCCGAGGAGGTCTTGGATGGCTCCTGGGCCTCTTGGAACGGTCTTGCTGCCCTCTTGGGCTGCTTTGAGGTCCTCTTGGAGGTCTCTTGGGCTGTCTTGGATCGATTTTGGAGGCTGGGCTCGAAAAGTTCGTTTGGGTTCCCCGTCTGGGCTCCCTCTTGGGGCAATCCCGGGGGCCATTTTGGGTTGTCTTGGAGGCCTGTTGGGCCGTCTTGGAGCCATCTTGCGCCGACTTGGGACCTTCTTGAAACCCTCTTGGGCCGTCTGGGGGCGATGTTGAGGGTCTCTTGGACTGTCCTGGAGCGTCGGGAAGCCGAACAGGTGAGAACGCCAAGAACCCTTCTAAAACCAAAGGGAAATCAATGATCGTTGTGTCCTGGGGCCCTGTGGAGACGCTTCTTGGAGGCGTCTGTAAGCGTCTTCGAGGCGTCTGCGGCCGCGTGGAGGCGATCTTGGGCGTCTTGGACCGATCGGTCGGCGACTCGGAGCTCTCTTGGACCAGCTTGGGCGCCTCTTGAGGCCCTCTTGGGGCGCTCTGAGGGTGCGGAAAACTGCCCCGGGAAATTCCGGCATCCTTGAGCAGACCTTGCCGGGAGTCTGCCGGGGAACCTTGCCGGGGACTCCCTGGGGCCGCCCCGCGCGCTAGTGTGGACCAGTTACCGCAGATCTGCCGCTGGCCCGTTGGGCCGGCGACGTTGGCATGCCGCTGGCCCGTTGGGCCGGCGAATTTCTAGCTCGCGCGCGCGGGGCGGCCCCTGGGGGTCCCCGGACGAATTCCCCGGCAGACGCCTGGCAAGGTCTCGGCAAGGTCTGCTCAAGGATGCCAGAACTCCCTGGGGCGGTTTTCCGCACCCTCAGAGCGACCCAAGAGGGCCTCA
Source organism: Prorocentrum cordatum (assembly GCA_963575745.1). Taxonomy (NCBI): domain Eukaryota; class Dinophyceae; order Prorocentrales; family Prorocentraceae; genus Prorocentrum; species Prorocentrum cordatum. The sequence continues at coordinate 94,690 of CAUYUJ010018663.1, read as the reverse complement.
AGAGGCGCCCAAGCTGGTCCAAGAGAGCTCCGAGTCGCCGACCGATCGGTCCAAGACGCCCAAGATCGCCTCCACGCGGCCGCAGACGCCTCGAAGACGCTTACAGACGCCTCCAAGAAGCGTCTCCACAGGGCCCCAGGACACCACAATCATTGATTTCCCATGGTTTTTGAAGGGTTTTGGCGTTCTCACCTGTTCGGATTCCCGACGCTCCAGGACAGCCCACGAGGCTCTCAACATCGCCCCCCAGACGGCCCAATAGGGCTTCAAGAAGGTCCCAAGACGACGCAAGATGGCCCTAAGATGGTCCAACAGGCCTCCAAGACAACCCAAGATGGCCCCGGGACTGCCCCAAGAGGGAGCCCAGACGGAGAACCCGAATGAACATGTCGAGCCCAGCCTCCAAAATCGATCCAAGACAGCCCAAGAGACCTCCAAGAGGGCCTCAAAGCAGCCCAAGAGGGCCCGAATACGGCCAAAGAGGACACCAAAACGGCCTTAAGAAGGGCCCAAGAAGCGGACCAGGAACCGTAAAGTCCAGTCTTCAGCCCCAAGAGGCTCCCAGGAGACCCCAAGAGGCCCCCAAGAGGCCCCAAGAAGCCCCAAAGAGGCACCCCAAGAAGCCCCAAGAGGCCTCCGAGAGGCTCCAACACGGTCCCCAAGAGACCTCAAAACTGCCTCCCAGAGGCCCCCGAGAGGCTAACCACGAGAGCCCAACCAACATCCATGAGGCCTCTGACCCGCCACCCACCGCCTCCGAAAAATGGCAGCCGCAACAACATGCCGACAAACGACAGCGGCGAGGCACTACGGGCCGGCGGAATGAGCGAAAATAATGATCAGACCAGCATGCGGATGAGGGGGGACATGAGCAGGAACAGTGGGATGAGCGGGAGGAGGATGGGGAGCAGGAGCAGGGAGAGCAGGGGGAAGAGGATGTGAAGCCGCGGCGCGCGCACCTCAGTGCGGCTGCGAGTAAACCGACCCTGCACGCAACGCGCCCGAGGCCACCGAAACCGATGGCACATCAGCGCTCCAAGCCTGCCGTCCCTCTGCGTCGCTACCTGGCACGCACGGCATATCGGGCCGGTCCCAGGCCTGCAGCCCCAGAACGGAGCGGGCATCAACGGAGCTGGAGTCTCTGGGCTGCGGCTCCTGCAAGGAGGCCTTCGTGAGCAAGGCCCTGTGGCCCCTCGTCGCCGGCAGCGACGGCAAGTTCTCGCGCAAGACCCTCTCGATGTCCTCGAGGCGCTTGGCGATGCCGTGGGACGTCGACGATGTGGAGGCTGTCAGCTTGTAGAGGCTGTAGACGTCGATGCTGCGGGCCATTCCCTTAAGGCGTAAGCACCCGCCCAAGAACTCGTCCAGCTCGAGCTCCCCATCATTATCCTCATCGAGGAGATCAAACAACTTCTCTGTGTCCTGCACGTCCAGCCCAAGCGCCGTGAGATAATACTGCACGCGGTCGTCGTTGCAGAACTCGTTGACCTCGTCCTTGCTCACGGTCCCAGAGCTGTCAGCGTCCATCTCCAGGAAGATCTTCCTCATCTCCTTCAGCCACTGCTCCTTGACCTCCATCTCCTTCTGGACCAAGAACTCCCTCTGTGTCCTCGCCGTCTCCACGGCGTTGTCCACGAACACGCCTGCGCGCTGAAACAAAAGGTTTGACGTCGGCGAGGTTTGCGAGGAGGCGACGGCGTGGAGCGCGCTGCTCTTGGGCCCCTCGGGGGGCCCGAGATCTGGCCAACACCGGCGCGTTCCCCCAAAACGTCGAGCACAGCATCCCCAGCAGGATGGAGCCGATCGAAAGATCTGCCAGCACTCACATGCCGCTTGGGAGTCTGAGGCGTTCAACCTCCGCCCTCGAGTCTCCTCACTACAGTCGGGCCGCTGAAAAAAGGAACGCTAAACAAGGAACGAAGCCCCTTCTTGGCCCTGTGATCGCCTCCGTGCCCCAGGAGGGCAAGAGGAACAGCACTGGAGGAACCTAAGGAACATCGAGCCCCTTCCGAACCAAAACTGTTCCGTATTTCAACGTCTTGACTTTATTGTTCTTCCCCCGCCAGCCCACCGGTGATGATATTCATCACAGCAAGCATCGTGAAGGACAGGTAGCCTACGAACCCGAGCGCCAACAAAGGCCCTGTCCAGCCAGGAATGGTGTACAGCGCGGACGGTATCCTGTACCAGCTGACACCGTTGAGCATGCAATGGAATAAGGTGAATACCGTCATACCCAAATTGGCGAAATGTTCACGGATCAGAACGGACGTGTCGCTCATCTCATTGAGCCTCACGTGATCGGAGGTGTAGTGCGTGAAGAAAATTGCGAAAACGTAGATGACGATTGCCAACATGATGAGGGCCCACACCAACGACTTGACAGAATCTACGATCATGAAGGCTAACTGGCTGAGTTTGTTGAAAAAGCGGAACACCCGCACAACGCGGATGATCCTCAACATCTTGATCGTCTTGAAGCCCTTGCCTATGACGGAGGCCAGCCCGTCGCCGCCCGACAACGCCATGAAGTCAACGAACGACATCGTCACGAGGAAAAAATCAAACCAATTCCAATTCCTGTTTTCGGAGAACACGAAAAAGCACCCAACACCATCGGCCAGAACGCGAATCACCAATTCGACGAAGAAGAAACAAAAACATAGCAACCCAACGATTTTCGTCCACTCTGGTTCCGTATCGCTGGTGGTGAGCCACTGAACCTCGAAACCAATGATGATCGAGTTATTAATGATCATGAAGGCGCAGAGCATGTCGAATAGCATGTGGTCAACGACTCGCTGAAGGCAAGTAAGGTTGTTATCTGTCTGTGAGGAATTTTTGATACGGGTTTTCTTCCTGCGTCTTTTGAGACTGTCCACGACAGTTCTCCGAGCTGCGGGCGACATCGCCGCGGCCTGAGACGAAATCTGGCCTGGCAACTCAGAGGGGTCCTGCGTCGGCGGGTCGACGCCACTGGGCGCCGGCTTTGGCGCGGTAGCATGATTTTGTGCAGGGTCGAAGGACGTCCTCGGCTTGCTGCCAGACGAATCGTTCAACACATATCCACTGCATACCTCGCTCGCTGCCTTCTGCACCGGGGCAAGCGCAACGAGTCCGCCGCTCGGGCTGCAGAGGAGCTCTCGCAGGGCCTTCTTGTGGCCGCCCTGGGCCTCGTCGAGGAGCGACTGGTACCGCACGACCAGGTCCTCGAGGCCCAGCACCTTCTCTCTCAAGCCCGCAACCTCCGAGTCGTGCGTGGCAGAGAGCGCCTCGAGTTTGTCGCGGAAGCCTGCGCCGCCGTTCGAGGTGCTGTTCGGACGTGCCCCGCGGCAAAGCCGAGGGCTCACGCAGCGCCCGCCCCGAGCTGCAGAACTGGTCGCATCCAGGGGCCTCGAGGAGCGAGGGGTTCCTAGCGGACTGTCCGTGATCAGCGGCGGCAGTGAGCCCGGGGGCTGTGCGATCTCTGCGGTCGGTGTCGGCGTTGGAGTGCGCGGCTGGGGTGCGTGCCGCGGCATCGGCCGATCAGCGCGTGGGCTTGGCCGGCGTCAGCGATCTCCTTCACATGGATTTGGTGCTTGGCTCGTGCTGCTTGAGCCATGATACTACACCCCAGCCCAGAGTTCAGAGACTCATACGCAAAGAACGCCGACATCACTCCAAGCGTTTTCTTAAACAGTGGTCCAGGTCCAGATATACAAGAACACTCTACGCAAAAAGAAGCTCCAAGAGAACGCCCAGGGTCCAGCCCAGATCTTGGATTTTCTTGAGCGAAATCTGGAGTCCACGAACGTTTACGCTTCTTCTTATGATTTCTGTTGGGTGTAGGCCGAACCACGACGGGAGACGACGATGACGATGGCGATGATGACGACGATGCCGATGGGCGGCGATGAAAATGCAGACGTTGCTGCTGCCGTTCCTCTGCCTGTTCCTCCTCGGCCTCCTCCTCCTCCTCCTCCTCCTTCGCCCTCTGCTGCCGAGGTGAGCTTCCGTCCCTTGGGCGCGCCAATGGCACGAGCGAGGGGGGTTGGCAGGTTGAGGTTGAGGTTGAGGAGGACAAGAAACAAGCATGTTCCACTTGCAGCGTACGTGCACCCAAACATGATCTGGCTAATCCCCCCCCCCCAAGGAGATGCCATGCGTTAACTTGTGCCACGGGTGCGTTCCTCTTCCACCCGAGAATGTGGAGCGCGTGGATGGGCTCCAGAGGCAAGAGTGGCAACATTTTTTACACCAATTCTGAGATACTGGGCCGTAGTGGTGGTGGCGTTTTTTGTTCTACGAAGCGACAGCAGCAGGGGTCTGCTGTCAGTGTGTTGTGTGCCAGCGTACATCGCGTAGATTGCATCACATAGCTGTCATAGTCACGCTGTACTAACTTACTGTTTCGGGTCCACGCTGGCCGACATTCTGGAAAGAACTCAGCAATTCGGCAACCGCCATTTTCGAGCAGCCATGTTCTCTGAACGCAAAGCTGCCCAATTTCTCAGCATGAAATTTCAGAATCTCCCAGAATGCGCGCGACCACCCCCCCGACGGCCCGAAACGGCACCATCACCACGCCCGAGCCGCGTCCTCAGAATTTCTCTTGACACTTTGAAACATGGAACACACAAAGAAAAATCGTTACGATCCCCCCCGCCCCCCCAAAAAATGGACCCGGGCTCTCCAAGTCGCGATCCGTCGTGAACAAGTGTCCCGCGCTCCTGATGCCACGACCCCATGTAATAGAAGGATGGATCCGCGGTCCCGAGGCCTTCGAAAACTCGTCGTTGTCGTCCTCGCCGTCGTCGTCGTCTTCCTCCCCCTCCTTCTCCTACATGGGGTGTTCTCTGGTGCTGCGGGACTGGTCGTGACCGACGCCATGTTCAATGTCCGACCTCCCCCATATAAAACATATCCAGCGCCCCAACCACACCGCCAACGTCATCTTCAAAGACACCGTTTTCGTCGCACTCCTCATTGCCATCGTCGTTTCCTTCGTGTTCACCCAGGCCATGAACGCCATCGTCAGCATCGTCATCATCGTCATCTTCATGCTCATCACCGTACATGGTCATGGGCATCCCGCAGCTTACCAACACCAGGCACAAGCCACGAACCCCGCGTCGCGGTTTTCATCCTCACCATCATGGCAATCAACATGGTCACCGTTATGTCAACATCACCTTAAGCGTGCGCATCGGCTGCGACCGCAGGTGATAGTGTAGCCCGTGTCATGGGAAGCCTATCGGGTCTCAATACAACGCAAGCGTATGAAGGGAAGACATCGCTTGGTATGCCGACTACTATATGGAAAATACCTGACTTGATTGCGAGACGGAATGCTCGTAGAAAAAGGCTCACGAAGGATCCTACCCCTATTTTGGTCCAGATGGGGTGCCGCACTGCGTTGTGAATAGTAGCGGGGGCGAGGAAGAGGAAGGACCATAATCAAGAGCTGCACGAGATATTGTTCGGCAGAATGTATGGAGGCAGTGACGTGCCTTGTTTATGATCACAATACGCACGACACGAGGAGCAATGCGATAAGCGACAACGATGTCGCAGATGGCAGGTGTGTTGAAGTTGCATCGACATGCGCAGCACCATCGAATCCTTGAACCTCCCAGAGGTCGAGGACCTGTGACCCCGTGATCTTGATGCAGCTGCCCGACGCCTCATCTGGCTGACATGCCCTAATAAGGGTCGTTGGGAAACGCAAGCTCGCACCACGACGCAGTGTCGGGTAGCCACATGCCAAATTCCTCGGAGGCGCAAGCATCGCTTACAATATTATACAGCTTCGTACTATTACTGGTGGCCGATATTTCGATTGAGCGCCACTCGACTTCGCTGAAGAAATTCGTCCATCCGCTGCACTCATACATCGATGGCCTGGAGCCGCACATTTGCGGCTTGACGCAATGCTTCTTGGCATCTACTGTGGCTGTGATTGTATACGCTCCGGACCCAGTCTCATCCAGCGTAAAACTCGAGGCTTAGCCCTGCGAAAAGGGACTTTTCACTGATAGCAATACATTTTGACATATTCCATCGAAGCTGCAAACTGTCACACTCGATGCATGCCCCAACACCGAAGCATCACACTGGTCGGCATTCGCAGATGAGGACGACGCGCGCGCAATCAATGCCACTTGCGTGTCCCGAGCAAGTGATAGGAAGGCACACGCAGACAGTAGTAAACGCATCTGCGTCCTTACGCTGTTTCCCGAGCACGCGGGCCCCACTTTTTCTCTCTTACCTACTCGGTGTGAACCACTTGAACGGAATTTTCTCGCACTAGGACGGCTACGTTCGGACAACGATCGTGTGGCGTATTGGTCTACCGACGCCTGTCTGGTATAACATTCGGATCGGCTATCCAGACATCATAGAAACGCCCTGGCCCTGTCCATAAGAACGCCCTGCTTTATTCGAGTCTCCCACCTGTGCTGCGCTGTAAGCGCGCTGGTATACGACGAATCGTCGATGATCCGATCGCCAAAACACCGAATCGCAACGCGAATCACACTTCCGTGTCATACGATGTTCTCTGAGATGCAGTTGGGTGTCATGCAACTCATCGCACTTTCGCCTGCTGTCCTGGCAGGGAAGGGCAGGCCGGCGGGGGGAGGGGAGGGGGGAATCGGCTTACCCATCGCCACTCATCAAATCGTACCGCAGGGTTCTACTGGCCCTCTCGACCCCCCCCTGGACGTGCCTGCCAGTGAACATGGAGTGCGGCAGTGGGGGAGGCCTTCTGAGAGTGCAGGGGGGCTTCTTAGAAGGGATCGGGCCCTGTGTAAATTCTTGTGGCAAAGCCTTTTAGAAGACGCGCCCACCCCTCGCCCCGTGCCTTTCTTCTCGGTCTAGTAGAAATTTTGCGCACCGCCAGGAAGTACTGCCCATCGCTAAAAGTTCGACCTCCAGCCTGGGTCTCTGGCGGCCCCAGGGAGGACCACAGGAAAAACCTCCGCGAGGTCTTCTGCGGTCGAGGAGGCGCAACAAAAAACCGTCAGCCCCAAAGCCACGATCCCCGAACCGCTTCTCTGCCGTTCCTGGGCCAATGAAGCCTGGGGCCCAGAGAATCTCAGGACGGGCTCGGGCAAGGCTCCAGAGGCGGGGGGGGGGGGGTGCCAGAGATGCCAGAGATGTCGGCGGCAGTGCGCGCGCGCGCCTTGGGAGTGGCGGGCAAGGACTGGGGGTGGGAGGGGGGGGCACTACGATCAAGTCGGGTCTGTCCCTCTACAGGGGGAATTTTCAAAAATCAATCCAAAAAAATAATCAGGGGACTATTTTTTTGAATATTGCTGGGCATATTTTGGGCATTTTTGTCGAATATTTTCAACTTTTCGTCCAAAATCCCCCTGCAGGCCCGACCTAACATTACGATCAGGAGTTCTTGCTCAGTGTGTCGCTGCGGCGGCCCCGGCGACACGCTATGCCCCGCAAGCTGATAGCGCGTCGCTCCGCAAATTACGGGGCGGCGAGCCTCGAGAAAGGATCGGGACGCTGACGCCCGAGGACCGCGGCGGTGGTCGGCGTGTCGCGCAGAGGCGCGGTGGGCCAGAACCGGCGGCGCGACACGCCAAGCCAAAGTTCCTGGCTGTAGAGGCACAAAGAATAGACGTCGTTCATTTCTAATCGTGCTCATTTCTAATTGTGCTCGTTTCTAATTGTTCCTGGCCCCCTAGTGGCCAGGAAGAGGCCCAGGATAGACCACTCAGAAATGAAATGATGTTGGCCCCCCACAAATCAAAAAGCTTTCAAATCATTAGACATGAACAATGAGTAGGAGTTATCTGCGTGAAGAGCCCCGAACGGTCCTCAGTGCTTTCACGAGCGTGTATACACAAAGAGCTACCCGTGGGTGGGCTGTGCCAGAACCGCGCGTGCGCCGCGTGCGCTCGTCTTAGGGTCGACAGCGATCGCGCGCTTTGCTTTCGACTGCCTCGTGTTTTTCCTTCTCCTCCTCTT